>CANSNZ010000637.1:667500-1004333 GCA_947646795.1 Beta lomatogona
TTGAATGTTTTGTTCAATTGAAAGTTTTTCGCCATTTGAATCTGCTTCATGATAGAAGAGAATTTTCTTCGCTTAGAAGTTTTTGCTGAATTGCTGTACTCCATTTTTATTATTAAAAAGGAAATTGGTCGGTTGTGTACTTTGGAAGATGAAGATTATAAAATAAGGAAAATAGAAACATTAGTAAAAAAAAAATAAAAAAAAATGAAAAGACGGCACTTGGGAGAATCTCCACTGATGATATTGCTTTCATTTATTCTCACACCTAAAGGTTGCAATAATATACGGTATGTACTATAGTTGGTCTACAAAAAGATCGTAACTTTTCGAGTTAAAAGAAGTCACTTGAAAAGTAGCGTAAACAAAAGACGACCTTAGTGAGACGGTGTTGAGATCGTTTCATTGAGAATTTGCCATATGTACTATTATGCTACTGCCACTTTATTTTATTTTCTGCCGTTTATATGATACAAACAAGCAAGTGTGTGTGTACAGTGAGTATAATATCTTTATATATATAATTGGGCTCTGTCTTTTTGGTAATTGAAATTCAGGTGTTGGGGTTTCTGTATAAAAATTTGACAAAGTAGAGAGAGAGATTATGGGGACTTGTGAAGAAATTGGTCCAATTGATGAAACCCAGAATGAAATTAAATTGGGGATTTCATCAAATGGGACCCACAATGATGAACATTGTGAAGAAGATGGAGATCAGCCCACAGAGGAGGAAGTTCTTGCTCAACAGTTTGAAAGTGTAATCTTGCAAGGGAATGAAAGTGAGGTGAAGATTGAGGGAGAAGAAAAGGAAGAGGAGGAACAAGGAGAAGGGAAATTACATTTTTACCCTTTAAGACCTTATGCTGTGGATTGTTCCTTTTATCTCAAGACTGGTACTTGCAAGTTTGGCCAAAACTGTAGATTCAATCACCCATCAGAGAGGGCTTTTCAGGTATTTCAAGTTTGAGGTTGATATTTGATTTTTTGATTTCGGGTTTTCGCTATCGGTTCTTTTGATGCTGACTTGAGTGTATTTTTCTGGGTTTTAATTAGCCTGTTCAGGACCAGGAGAAAGGAACTGATGAAAACAATGGAACAATTTTTGATACTGGGAAGATTGATTGCAAGGTTTTTGCTTTTTATACATTATTTTAGGAATGCTTAGTATTTTATTGTGTCGTTTATTTTTTTTTGTCAATATAAAAGATGTTAATTTGACTTTGACTTTGACCTTTTCCTGTGTTTTTAAGACCAGATGTGCTGTTTGGGAATAGTTTAAACATGTTTGAGTTTAGTTTTTGCACATAACTATATCACCGAATTGGTTATTCTAATTATGTTGCCAGATCAACTTCTGAAACTAAGTTTGCATTTTCCACAAGATATCTTGTGGGCCTGCAGTTTGCTTAAAAAATTGAGTTCAGATATTTTTTGTAAAAAAAGACTTGTTAATGTGTCTTTTTCTTGAGAAATGTTTTAGGGGTGTAGTAGGTTTTAGTGGTGAGGAATGCTATTTAAATAAGCAAAATTGGTACGAGTAAAGCTTTCCGGAAATTTCTAATGGATGTGACCCTTTTTTATGTTATGCATTGAGGGGGTACGAGAACTAATAAGAAAAGGCAATGGTTTTTTTCAACTTTATGAAGCTGGAGGATTCTGTTCATCAGGGCTTGAGCTCTTGAATGTGGTTTGGGCTTCGCGAAGTGGTGTCATTATGCATTACAATAAAGTTTTTTTCTCTATGCTGTTTTTTACATGATTTTTGACTTGTAATTTGCTACTCCAGGAACTATATGCATATTTTTCTCTTAAGGTTTTTGTTTTGTTTTGGGGGTCGCGGGAATAGGGTTTGAATTTTGTCATCATGTCTCTTTTGCTCACTCTGGGGCATCTAAAAGTCTTAAATTCATGATGCATACCCTCTACTCAAACTAAGTTGTTTAAGATAGGCTACACAAGGAAAGAGAAAGGAAGCTAGTTACTCCAAGATGCAATAGTTACATTAGAGCATTCGCAAATTTGAGAATGTAATTTGGCTAAACCTAAGTCAGCCGACACAATTGAGATGTGATTTGAAGTTTGAGTTAGTCTTTATTACACGATTAGTGGTGCATGAACCTTTTTTAGATGAGGAATTGTTTTGCAAACTTGTTGTATTTCTCATTCTAGATTTTATTATCCGATGTCCAGCTTTTCGTAATGATTTAGCACTGATCAAATGTTTTGAAACAATCATGCAATAAAGTTATTACTTCTTACTACCACTTATTTCGAAGGTCACTTGCATGCACACACACACACTAAAACAAACCTACTACAATATCAGGACAATGGACCTTCCTTCTGAATGTGAGGCAACTGTTTCATTTTTTAATGAAGATGTAGGTATTCTGGTATGATTTTGTTGGTCGTGCTCCAGATTTCCCTTATATGTTGCATGAATTGACCATGTAAATGCATTAGTGTCTTTGGCATGCTATTGCTTGGTACTTTTTTCGCTAACTATGTTGTGGTTTTGTTCTTTTTAGTATTTCCGAACACCAGGAGGATGCAAGTATGGAGATGCTTGCAGATATAATCACTCTGCACAGAAAGTAGAGAGAGAAGGTCCAGAGCTTAACTTCCTTGGTTTACCAGTAAGACCGGTAAGACTACAGTCTTGTTTCCTTGTGAATTTTTTCTGCTTCTTGTGTTTATCGATGTATACTGCTCCGAGACATATAATTAGACTGCACGCGAACTGAGAATTGAACGGCTTCTCTCTCTTTTTATCCTTAGTCGGAGCAAGAATGCACCTTTTACTTGCGCACTGGCTCCTGTGGCTATGGAGCTAATTGCAGGTTTCATCATCCTGATCCTACTGCAGCGAAAGAATCTGAGCCCAGAAACTCCTTGGCTAATGGCGTATATGCGAGAGGTGGAAACAATATGTCTCGAATGTATGTTGGTGAGTCTGGAGTATCACGGAGTATCTCAGAAATGTCAAATGGCATTAATTCGATGAATGGTTTACCTTATGCGGGGATGAGTCCTTATCATCAAGTGATTCCCCAAAATGCTGGCTGGAACCATGATCAGGTGCATTCATCTTGACCTTTCTCTTGTATGCTAGGCATGTGAGTAGTAAAATATTTCTCTTTTGGTTCTCTTTGAGAGGATGGTCATTTCTTTGTTCTTAATGTGTACTTTGCATTATGGACCTACATTTTATTATACATAATCCAGTAATTTTGATAACAAAATAGTTGTACTAACTGTTAAGAGTGTGACGATCTGTTCTCAGATATTATCATTGTCTTCCTCTCATCTATTGGCAAGCCCACATTCTTGTGTAGACGAGAGGGTTGCATGGATGGAGATTATTCGTTCTCTGTTTTTGTCAGTATCTGAATATTGTAAGATAATACTTGGAGCCTATATGTTTATGTCCATTTCTATGGAGTCAAATACATCAATATGTTGGACTGAATTAATGTGGTTCATTAATTTCTTTTCTGAATAAAGAAAAATAAAATGCTCAGAGCCTACTTCCTTATGTCATCTGTAGACTCTAATGGAGTACGAAATCCTTTATTCTTCAACTTTTGGAATACTGTGGACTAATCTAAAGTAGCTCATCAAAATTTTCTGCTTTTCTTACATATTCTGAAATAATATGTGGAAGCTTCATACTTTGATCCCCCTTACCCTGCCTAGGCTGGGATCCTCAAAGGCATCGGCATAATGTTGACTTATTTCCTACTCTGTCTGAATAGGAGGTAGTCATATGAATGTAAGAGTCTGAATTCTGCTTGTACAAGATTGTTGATATCTGTTTTTCTAAGGCTAATGAGATTCAAGAGCTTTTTATTTATTTATTTGGGCTTCTTCTTTGACGACAGGCATGTTACATTGCAGTTCAGCTATATCTAGATTATATTGTCATGAATGGTTGCTGCTTTGTAGATATCTTCACAACTTTTGCAAGCCTTAGGCTTCACTCTCTAAAAAAACGCTTGTATGGACTTATAGCCCTCATCAGAACTTGTTTTTCCTTGTATCATCTTTACTCATTGCCCTTATTTGAGTTCAACTTGGCTAGCTTTTTATGAACTTATCTGATTTTGGCCCTTTTCTGAACTTATAAATTCCGTATCTAATGTAGGTTTTAATTGTTTGGCCTCATGATGAACCAAAGCCTTTTGATGTCATGGAACATCTTCAAATCGCCTTTTACCTTATTTGTGCTTATTTCTTAAGATAGGTCAGTACTGATGGTCCGCTTCCTGTCCCGTCTCTCTAAGAACCAGATTGGGAGGGATGAAAGCTCCTTTAACGGTTAACCCCAAACCTTGATGGGCTAGGGCCCAATTAATTTGCACCCTCACATTCTGCAACTGAAAGGAAAGGTGGAGTATGTGGTTTGAACTTCGAACTCCTGAGTCCTGTCCTCCGTTTATGGTTGCTTCTCTGTAGTACTATCATCGTGTACATCTTTGTTGTTCTTCTATATCTTTTATCGGTTTGTAACTATTTGGAGTTTTTTTATTTATTCATTTTGCTCCCATTCTTGCGTTTAACCAAAAATTAATAGAAGTATCTTTTTATGATGCTTATTTTCCTGCAGATCATCCTCCACCCTGCTCTTTCCCTTCCTCTATTGTATGTGCAATATTGGGATGCTTACAGAATACCATCCAGCTCCAAATACTTTGTATTCTGTCTTATCTTTTGCTTTGAAGTTTGTACTCTACATAATCCTGGGTTGGATCAGGCGTTAATGCGTTTACTCTTTTAAACCTGTCAATGCTACCTGGATAGGAAAAATAAGCTTTCATTAATTCTCTTTTTACTTTTTTTTTTTTTTGGGCTCAGGCCGACCTTTCTTTGTCAGTGAAAAAAACGCCTCTTCCACATCAAATTGTCAACACTTTATCAAAGAAAATAGATCCTTCAACAAATTATGAACAAGTAATCCAGTCTGAAGAGTTCCCTGTACGGCTTGGGCAACCTGATTGTGACTATTTCATGAAAACTGGAGACTGCAAATACAGAGCTGCTTGCAGGTATAACCATCCAGTAAGTCGAGACTCTAAGCTACGTCTGCCGCCACTTTCCTCTAAAGGCCTGTATTCAAAATCTGTACGTCTACTATACCATTTTCTTCTATGCGGCTTGAACTGTCGTGACTTTGTTGCTCTGATCTGTTATATCTGTGTTTTTGTCTACTTAGTGCTATCTTAATTTGCTTTCTGCAGAGAAACCCTGAGCTTCCTAATTTAAATTCTGGCAATGCAAGGAAAAATGGAATACCTTCTCATCAGCAGCAGCAACTGCAGAATGGACAGTACCCCGAACGACCTGGACAGCCAGAGTGTGAGTACTTCATGAAAACCGGCAACTGTAAATTTAAATCTGCATGTAGATACGACCATCCAAGGGACCGAATTTCTACTTCCTCACCGTGCTCTTTCAATGAATCGGGCCTTCCTCTAAGACCTGTAAGTGCCCTTAATGATTTTCTCTTTTATTCTTGCTACCTGGTGGCTAGAGTAAACTGTAGATTTGTGTGTAGAGTTTTTCCTCCCCCCCAAACCGGGTACTTGTGTGAGTGATTAAGTTCTGTTTATTAGTTCAGATTTTCTACTTACTACTATATGATATCACTGACAAATTCAACTGCTTAAACTGTGATCATCAGGGTAGCAAAATCTGCCGGAACTATGAGCTGCAAGGTACATGCAAATATGGTCGTAATTGTCTGTTTCATCATCCTGATAACGGCTTACTAGCAATTCCAGTTGATCCAGCCCCAGTTCAAGATCATAGTTCATCATCTAATCTTGTAGTTGCTGCTGATATGGAGTCTCCTGCTGGCAACAATGTTCAGTCAGATTGGGGTGATGGCTGGGTAATGTAATTTCTTCCAATGAGAAAATATCATGGAATTTTTGGCAACATTGCTGGCATCACTGTCGAGAAAGGAAATGCCGACTTCAGTTTTTGCAAGTTGCACCTATACACTCATCAACTCCAGGAGAATTTGACATCTTTTTGTGGTTGCTTAATGCATACCCTTCCCTTTCAGAAAATAATTTAAATATAAATATTAATCCCATCTATACAAATAACTGTTAATCCATGTTATTTGCCTTTGGAATTTGCTAGAACAGAGAATAGAGGTGAGAAATACTTTCGTGAGTCGATTCACCCTCGGTTTTTGTTGGTCGTTACTGTTTGTTGTATTATATACTTGATATGGTTGATTATGGGAAGCAGATAGCAATGCAATCTGTAGATTATAAAGAAATTTTGCTGGCTAACAATCTTTTGTATGGAATTTGTCGGTTGATGCTTTTGACTAAGTATGAGAGATAATCAGTCCTCAAGAAGTATATCAATGTGCCTACTAGTGTGTTTCTAGGAGCTTTGACCAGGTGTGAACCGTGAAGATATGCAGCAAGTTCAATTCTTCTTGTGCATCATTTATTTGACTTGCATCATTTTCTCACCCCAAAAAGGCAATCTCATTGATTAGTTTTGTGGCCTTAATGGATGGTTACTACTTACTAGTCAAATTTTTTATGGCCCCTTTGCATAAACGGTAATAATGAATGGTAATGATAATGAATATTAGTGCAATCAGGTAAAAAATATAATGCTAACGTCTATAATAATGAAATTCTCTTACACATTTTCTTTTCATGCACACCCGTTACCATTATATACCATCTTACAAAATTAGTAGTGAAGGTGGATTTGTGATGGTGTTTTTGTCTAAAACTGAAGGTGGATTTGTGAGGGTGATGGAGAGCTAGTGGGCTGGACACATAACAATGTTGGGAATCTCCTTTGACGGATCATAACATGCAATTACAAATAAACTAACCTCGGTTTCTTTTTTAAGGAAACCAACTCCGATGCTTATTCAGTTGGTGATCTCAAGTTAATGTGTTGGATGGCTGTTTTGTGAGTGTTTAGGCTTGTAATGTCAACGTACTTTGCACGGGCATGATATCGAGGTATATAGCGAGTTTTGTCGAATCTCAAATAGGGGCATCTTGGTAAATTTAAATATTTATAAACTACGATACAACATGTAAAAATTAATATAAAACATTCATCTAAAATTTAATACATGACTCAATAAACATGTATAAAAGGTACTTATATATACAATATTTTCTCTACAAAGTTTAACATTAAAGTTTAAATATACAACATTTACAAACTATAATACAACATTTGTAAATTAATATACTTCACATTTATTGATTTGTGAAACATAATTCAATTTATTTACGACATTGCCATTGATATATGTGTTTTCCATGTATAATGGTTTGATATTAGGCATTTCATTTATAGCAAGGGGGAAACAACTAAGCATTGGCATTTGCCACCTCTATTTGCCTTGCCTTTCTTATTGGGCCGGGATTCACTGGAGCCCTTTAGGCTATGCTTCTACTTGGGTGAACTTGGTGGAATGAGGGTTGACCGGTTGAATATAGCTCACCTTGTGGGTCTTGGTCCATATTCTAACCCCAACAAATAGTAATGGAGTTTTATGGAGAAAAGAGATGTTTGGAGGTGACAACTAACTAGTGTCATTATAGATAAACTAAAATTACTTCTGTGAAAAATTACACTAAAATTTATTAATTGAAAAAAAAGATTTTAAAATTATTTTTATATAAGATTACATAATTAGTTGTGTGGGTGTATTTTGAAAAAAATTTATTTACCATTCAAGTAAAAACTATTATAATTATTTTGTGGTGATAGATAAACTAAGAGTATTTATATATCTACAATGTGGATCTCTTATCTCCATGTTAGCTAGCTTCTCATTTTTTGTTAAAAAGAAAGTATCACTACAAAGTCTAGAAAGTATTTCAACACGGAAGATAATGAAGCCTTATAATAGATAGTTATATGTCCTATAAAAGCGTTTTCACGTGCTTTTCTTTAGATCAATAGCAAAAACTACTATTTCCACTCAAAAAAAAAAAAAAAAAAAAAAGCAAAAACTACTATAATATTTTTTTTGTCGTGACTATATATAGTCTTATACATATTCTAAAAAAATTAATTATTTTGTCATTTGATTTCTATTAATTCCGTTTAATTTCTTATCACAATAGTTATCTCACTTGAGTCTAGACAATAATGCACTAGTTTGAAAAATCGTCCCCGCAACACAATCGTTCTAGACAAGTATAGTCGGCAAAATAGCCCCGTAACCGTTGACCTGACCCGAAATACCCAACTCGAGACCCGCTTCCACCCAAAACTGAAACCCGAAATAATCCGATCTGAATTTACCCGACCTGAAGTGACCCAAAAATAATGACCCGAATTGACCCGAAATAATAATGATATATTTTTCAGAAACATTAAATTTTGTGTTTTATTTTTTTGCTAGAAAAGAAAGGGACCCGATTGGAACAGACGCGATGTTGACCCGACTAATCAAACCCGCACCTAAGCCGTCTTGAACACAAAGTTGACCCGAATATGACCCGACCTGGAATGATTCGATCCTTACACGACTCGTATGACCCGTTTGCCACCTCTAAGACAAGTATGTTCTTCTCCAGATGACATGAGTGACAATCTTGTACTAGCATTATTCTCTAATCCATTATTGACAAATTAAATTTTCAATTACCCAAGATAACAAAGAAAAATAAACACAATTGAAAGGAATTGTTAGAAGGCACATTAATGGGTTATACTTGATTGCAAAACTTCATTACATCACAACATTTCGATCGTACAATTGCTAACTTTAGAAGAACAAGTATATTTCTCAACATGAAAGCCACCTTTTACTACAAATTACTGTGGAAGCAACATGAAATAATTATTGGGTGGGCCAAGTATACTTCATGTTGTAAAGAGTGTTGGAGTGATGTAGTATTTTATTTCATTATACTGTTATATGTGTGAGGTTGAGCTTATAGCTCTTAATAAGTTCATAGCCTTACTTAAGGTGGTTTGTGACAGTACAAACTTGATGAACTTACCCATGTGAATGTGGGGGTTACGCCCAATCCCCTATGAGAGTCAAAAGGCTTAGACTCTCTAGAGCATTCATGAGAATCCAGGTTAATTGTGGGGCACTAATATTACAATTGCGAGAACGTTTCTTGATTTGAAAAAGGTTGAGTGCGCATCTATGGTTTGCTAACCTCATGAAAGGTTCAAAGAGAAATCTACCTTTTATGACAGTAAGACATACTTGTATGCACTAAGTGTCAATTCAAGTCCATAAGACATTGATACTTCAAAACCTAGTATCTATTGCCCAGATCATCTTTTTCAGCCCCGTTTCTTTCTGTTTTCTTCTTTTGAATCATGTGGGGGATTGTTGGATTTTTTAATATAAACTTTAAGTTTGCTTCAAAAGAATATGAAGAGTCATTTTTTCCTATTGTCCCACATTGAAAGAATATGAGGGAAGAGTAAGGTTTATAACTATTACTCTTCCTCTACCCTTTGAGTTGAGTAGCAATGAAGCTTTTAGTGGGTATGCGGTGATGTGTGGATACCACACGCGCGCCGCCGCCGCCCGCCCGGACCGGGCCTTGGGCCTAGGGCCTTGGGGAATAAACTTAACTTAACTATAGTTTTGGGTCAGAATTATGTTGGCATTTTTTGACCGTTTTTTAATCAGTCTTAAGTTACCGTTTTTTTCCCTTAATCTCTCTTTTAATGCCGTTTTCTCCCTTAATCATTCTCCTGATTTTCGGCCATGACTCTTCCCATGATGTGACCGTTTTTCCCACGAGTTCAGCCACGTTCTGATTTCGTCTGGGTTTCTTGGCTCTATAAATACCAGTGTTCTGGTATTCTCGAAACACAAAAAAACACATTCACTTCTCCTCTCTTTCTTCCTCTAATATTCTGGGCAGTATTCAAGAGCGTTTTTAATCTGTTTTTCTGTCAACACCGGAAAGGCAGAAACCGTGTATCCCTGGAGGTTGATTGCTGTGAGTCCGTGTGTTGTTGCGGGGCAAATTCAACTTTAGGGCAGTGATCTTCTCACGCCACGGTGGTCAGTTAAGTGTGTCAATTTAGTTAACAGTTTTTGTTCCTACAAAGAGAAGATAACATTAATTACTATTACTCTCTTAGACTTAGATAATCTAAATTATTTTTTGTGCTAATATAACATTCTTTAAAAAATGATTAAAATTTTCAATTTCAAATAGATAAATTCTATCATTCTAATAAGTTTTGTGCCTCTAATTGATTCCAATGGGTATTTTGTCAGTTTTTGTATTCTCCATCTGAGATTAAGGGAAGTCATCCACTTGATTCTCTGTAGATTGGAGGTAAAAAGTCATCTTAGCGGAAATATAATATAAGATTCATCATACAATATAAATTATAATAATGCATGCATGTATGTATCTCTTATGTTTTTCAATCTGAAAATGAAAATTAGGTTACCCCTAACAATGGTATGATAAATTTCATCAAACTATTACTTCAAATGATTTTTTGGTAAATGATTCTGATGCTTGTGTTTATTCCAAAGTTGATGAGCTTGGTTGTGTTTTCATATGTCTATATGTGGATGATATGTTAATCTTTGGGACCAATATAGACGTAGTAAATGCAACTAAGAGTTTCCTAAATTCTTGTTTTGAGATGAAGGATTTAGGAGAGGCTGATGTTATTCTTGGAATAAAGATCACTAGAACGTATGGGATATCTCTAAATCAATCTCATTATGTTGAGAAAATATCAAAGAAGTTTGATCAATTTGATTGCATTCCCGTGAAAACCCCATATGATTCTAGTATTCATTTGAAAAAGAATAAGGGTGATAGTATATCCCAAGAACAATATGCAAAAATAATTGGTAGTGTAATGTTCTTGATGAATTATACTAGACCCGATATAGCTTATCTTTGTTAGTAGATTGAGCGGTATACTCACAGTCCTAATCGAGAGCATTGGGTTGCCTTGATTAGATTGTTGAAGTATCTAAAAGGCACTATCAATTGGGGTCTACATTATCAAAGGACACCTTGTGTCCTTGAAGGATTTTGTGATGCCAATTGGGTGTCGGATAAAGATGAAATTCAATCTACTAGCGGTTATGTTTTTACTCTTGCTGGTGGAGCTATATCATGGAAATCATCAAAGCAAACATGTATTGCGAAATCTACCATGGAATCTGAATTTATTGCTTTAGAATTGGCAGGTCAAGAAACTGAATGGATAAGGAGTTTGCTTGCTGATATTCCATTGTGGCAGCTCCATCAGTTTCTATGCGGTGTGATTCGCAAGCAGCAATTGTGGTAGCGAATAATCAAGCCTATAACGGAAAGAGAAGGCATATTCGCTTAAGGCATGCTGTTGTTAGAAATTTAGTTAAAAATAATGTGTTGTCACTCGAGTATGTAAAGTCAGAGAGGAATATTGCTGATCCTCTTACCAAAGGCCTTTGTAGAAAAATGGTGCTGGAGTCAGCACAAGGAATGGGTTTAAAGCCTATTGTGGAGTGAATTGTGGTGGATACCCTTCTTAGGAATTCCTAAGTTCAAAGGGTCAAACGAAATCACAAAAGAACTCAAGTTGTTAATACTACTACCATTCCTAGTAATAAAAAGTGATGTAGTATTTTATTTCATTATACTGTTATATGTGTGAGGTTGAGCTTATAGCTCTTAATAAGTTCATAGCCTTACTTAAGGTGGTTTGTGACAGTACAAACTTGATGAACTTACCTATGTGAATGTGGGGGTTACGCCCAATCCCCTATGAGTGTCAAAAGGCTTAGACTCTCTAGAGCATTCATGAGAATCCAGGTTAATTGTGGGGCACTAATATTACAATTGCGAGAACGTTTCTTGATTTGAAAAAGGTTGAGTGCGCATCTATGGTTTGCTAACCTCATGAAAGGTTCAAAGAGAAATCTACCTTTTATGACAATAAAACATACTTGTATGCACTAAGTGTCAATTCAAGTCCATAAGACATTGATACTTCAAAACCTAGTATCTATTGACCAGATCATCTTTTTCAGCCCCGTTTCTTTCTGTTTTCTTCTTTTGAATCATGTGGGGGATTGTTGGAGTTTTTAATATAAACTTTAAGTTTGCTTCAAAAATATATGAAGAGTCATTTTTTCCTATTGTCCCACATTGAAAGAATATGAGGGAAGAGTAAGGTTTATAACTATTACTCTTCCTCTACCCTTTGAGTTGAGTAGCAATGAGGCTTTTAGTAGGTATGTGGTGATGTGTGGATACCACACGCGCGCCGCCGCCGCCCGCCCGGACCGGGCCTTGGGCTTTGGGCCTTGGGGAATAAACTTAACTTAACTATAGTTTTGGGTCAGAATTATGTTGGCATTTTTTGACCGTTTTTAAATCAGTCTTAAGTTACCGTTTTTTCCCTTAATCTCTCTTTTAATGTCGTTTTCTCCCTTAATCATTCTCCTGATTTTCGGCCATGACTCTTCCCATGATGTGACCGTTTTTCCCACGATTTCAGCCACGTTCTGATTTCGTCTGGGTTTCTTGGCTCTATAAATACCAGTGTTCTGGTATTCTCGAAACACAAAAAACACATTCACTTCTCCTCTCTTTCTTCCTCTAATATTAAGGCGTATTCAAGAGCGTTCTTAATCTTTTTTCTGTCAACACCGGAAAGGCAGAAACCGTGTATCCCTGGAGGTTGATTGTTGTGAGTCCGTGTGTTGTTGCGGGGCAAATTCAACTTTAGGGCAGTGATCTTCTCACGCCACGGTGGTCAGTTAAGTGTGTCAATTTAGTTACCAGTTTTTGTTCCTACATTCTAAAGTTGAATTTTATACTTTTTATCTGTTTTTCGGAACTATGGCTGGTGAAAAATCTGATGAACCTGTGCGTGTTACTGCTGTGCCTATTACCAATTCGTTTATTCCTGACATGTCTAAGTTAGATCCGTTTGATGGAAAAAATTATAAAATGTGGTATGATAAAATGGAATTCTTTTTGGGTCAAATTGGGGTAGATTATTGTTTGTCTGCTGATACTGCTCCTGAGAATTCCAGTAGGGATTTTGTTAAAGATAATAAGACTTGTCGTGGGATGTTACTCCATTATATGACTGCTGCCCTGTACATGATTTATAGTAAGTCCAAAAATGCTAAGGATATTTGGGATGCCTTGAATGCTAAGTATGGTACTGATGATTTTGGGACTAAAAAATATGCTTGTAGCCGTTGGTTGAAGTTCTCTATGTCTGATGATAAACTTGTATTAACCAGAAATGGTGTTTTTGTGGGTAAAGGCTTTTGTAATGCTGGACTTTTTGTTTTGGATGTTGTAATTAATAATAAGAACTCTCATGCTTCCGTTTATATTGCTGAGTCTGTTTCTTTATGGCATTCTAGACTAGGTCATGTGAATGTTGCATCTATTAAAAGACTTAAACAACTTAGTCTTATTCCTGACTTTAGCAATACATCTTTTGAGAAATGTGAAGTATGTGTAGAAGCTAAGCACCCTAAGAAAGCATTCAATAAAAATGTATCCCGTTCCTCTACTTTATTAGAGTTAGTCCATAGTGACTTAGGTGACTTTAAGAATTCCATGAGTAGGGGAGGAAAGAAGTATTATATTACATTTGTTGATGACTTTTCAGGTTATACTAAGGTTTATTTATTGAGTTCTAAGGATGAGGCTGAAGAGAAATTCCTAATTTATAAAGCCGAAGTTGAGAACCAATTGGACCTTAAGATTAAGAGGGTGAGATCAGATAGGGGTGGGGAATATGATGGAATTTCCCTTAAGAAATTTTGTGAGTCTAATGGGATTATTCATGAGGTTACAGCTCCCTATACACCTGAGCAAAATGGAATAGCTGAGCGGAAAAATAGGACTCTTAAGGATATGATGAATGCAATGCTTATTAGTTCAGGTATGCCTACTAACATGTGGGGTGAGGCTATTTTATCTGCTTGCTATGTTCTTAATCGAGTTCCCCATAAGAAGTTAGATAAGACTCCCTATGAATTATGGAAAGGCTTCAAGCCTAATTTGGGCTACCTCAAAGTGTGGTGGTGTTTGGGTTAGATTGGACTTCCTGACTTTCAAAGGAGTAAGATTGGACCTAAGACTGTAGATGGTATCTTTATTGGTTATGCTTCTAACAGTGCTGCATATAGACTCATTCTTAAGGATGCTTCTGGTTTTGGTCCTATTAGAGAGTCAAGGGATGTTGAATTCTTTGAGTATGTTTTTCCTATGAAAGTTAGTATATCATCATACTTGCCTGCTGCATCTTCTTCTACTTTGCATCATGACATTGCATCATCTAGTGAGACTTTAGAACCTAGAAGGAGTAAGAGAGCTAGAATTGAGTCTAGTTTCGGACCTGATTTTATTACTACCTTTCTAGCTGAAAAAGAGTGTTTAGATGAGCAAGATGTCAATGTGCTTGTATTAGAAGAGAACCCAAGAACCTATGCTGAGGCCATGAGATCTGTAGACTCAAGTTTTTGGTTAGAGGCTATTAACAGTGAAATTGAGTCTATTATGAGTAATAATACTTGGATTTTGTCAGACCTTCCTAGAGGTTGTAAGGCCCTATGTAGTAGATGGATTTTTACAAAGAAATGTAAGCCTGATGGGGTCTTTCGACAAATATAAGGCTAGACTTGTAGTTGGAGGGCATCGCCAAAAACACGGTTTAGACTTTTTTGATACTTATTCTCCTGTGACTAAGGTAGCCACCATTAGAGCGTTAATTGCACTTGCATCTATTCATGATTTGATTGTGCATCAAATGGATGTGAAAACTGCATTTTTGAATGGTGAGTTAAATGAGGAGATCTATATGAAGCAACATGAAGGATGTGAGGTTCCTGGTCAAGAGGACAAGGTATGCAAGCTTATTAGATCTTTGTATGGATTAAAACAAGCACCAAAACAATGGTATGATAAATTTCATCAAACTATTACTTCAAATGATTTTTTGGTAAATGATTCTGATGCTTGTGTTTATTCCAAAGTTGATGAGCTTGGTTGTGTTTTCATATGTCTATATGTGGATGATATGTTAATCTTTGGGACCAATATAGACGTAGTAAATGCAACTAAGAGTTTCCTAAATTCTTGTTTTGAGATGAAGGATTTAGGAGAGGCTGATGTTATTCTTGGAATAAAGATCACTAGAACGTCATATGGGATATCTCTAAATCAATCTCATTATGTTGAGAAAATATTAAAGAAGTTTGATCAATTTGATTGCATTCCCGTGAAAACCCCATATGATTCTAGTATTCATTTGAAAAAGAATAAGGGTGATAGTATATCCCAAGAACAATATGCAAAAATAATTGGTAGTGTAATGTTCTTGATGAATTATACTAGACCTGATATAGCTTATGCTGTTAGTAGATTGAGCAGGTATACTCACAGTCCTAATCGAGAGCATTGGGTTGCCTTGATTAGATCGTTGAAGTATCTAAAAGGCACTATCAATTGGGGTCTACATTATCAAAGGATACCTTGTGTCCTTGAAGGATTTTATGATGCCAATTGGGTGTCGGATAATGATGAAATTCAATCTACTAGCGGTTATGTTTTTACTCTTGCTGGTGGAGCTATATCATGGAAATCATCAAAGCAAACATGTATTGCGAAATCTACCATGGAATCTGAATTTATTGCTTTAGAATTGGCGGGTCAAGAAGCCGAATGGATAAGGAGTTTGCTTGCGATATTCCATTGTGGGGGAAGCCGGATCCATCGGTTTCTATGCGGTGTGATTCGCAAGCAGCAATTGGGGTAGCGAATGATCAAGCCTATAACGGAAAGAGAAGGCATATTCGCTTAAGGCATGCTGTTGTTAGAAATTTAGTTAAAAAAAATGTGTTGTCACTCGAGTATGTAAAGTCAGAGAGGAATATTGCTGATCCTCTTACCAAAGGCCTTTGTAGAAAAATGGTGCTGGAGTCAGCACAAGGAATGGGTTTAAAGCCTATTGTGGAGTGAATTGTGGTGGATACCCTTCTTAGGAATTCCTAAGTTCAAAGGGTCAAACGAAATCACAAAAGAACTCAAGTTGTTAATACTACTACCATTCCTAGTAATAAAAAGTGATGTAGTATTTTATTTCATTATACTGTTATATGTGTGAGGTTGAGCTTATAGCTCTTAATAAGTTCATAGCCTTACTTAAGGTGGTTTGTGACAGTACAAACTTGATGAACTTACCTATGTGAATGTGGGGGTTACGCCTAATCCCCTATGAGTGTCAAAAGGCTTAGACTCTCTAGAGCATTCATGAGAATCCAGGTTAATTGTGGGGCACTAATATTACAATTGCGAGAACGTTTCTTGATTTGAAAAAGGTTGAGTGCGCATCTATGGTTTGCTAACCTCATGAAAGGTTCAAAGAGAAATCTACCTTTTATGACAGTAAGACATACTTGTATGCACTAAGTGTCAATTCAAGTCCATAAGACATTGATACTTCAAAACCTAGTATCTATTGCCCATATCATCTTTTTCAGGCCCCGTTTCTTTCTGTTTTCTTCTTTTGAATCATGTGGGGGATTGTTGGAGTTTTTAATATAAACTTTAAGTTTGCTTCAAAAGAATGTGAAGAGTCATTTTTTCCTATTGTCCCACATTGAAAGAATATGAGGGAAGAGTAAGGTTTATAACTATTACTCTCCCTCTACCCTTTGAGTTGAGTAGCAATGAGGCTTTTAGTGGGTATGTGGTGATGTGTGGATACCACACGCGCGCCGCCGCCGCCCGCTCGGACCGGGCCTTGGGCCTTGGGGAATAAACTTAACTTAACTATAGTTTTGGGTCAGAATTATGTTGGCATTTTTTGACCGTTTTTTAATCAGTCTTAAGTTACCGTTTTTTCCCTTAATCTCTCTTTTAATGCCGTTTTCTCCCTTAATCATTCTCCTGATTTTCGGCCATGACTCTTCCCATGATGTGACCGTTTTTCCCACGATTTCAGCCACGTTCTGATTTCGTCTGGGTTTCTTGGCTCTATAAATACCAGTGTTCTGGTGTTCTCGAAACACAAAAAAACACATTCACTTCTCCTCTCTTTCTTCCTCTAATATTCTGGGCAGTATTCAAGAGCGTTCTTAATCTGTTTTTCTGTCAACACCGGAAAGGCAGAAACCGTGTATCCCTGGAGGTTGATTGTTGTGAGTCCGTGTGTTGTTGCGGGGCAAATTCAACTTTAGGTCAGTGATCTTCTCACGCCACGGTGGTCAGTTAAGTGTGTCAATTTAGTTACCAGTTTTGTTCCTACATTCTAAAGTTGAATTTTATACTTTTTATCTGTTTTTCGGAACTATGGCTGGTGAAAAATCTGATGAACCTGTGCGTGTTACTGCTGTGCCTATTACCAATTCGTTTATTCCTGACATGTCTAAGTTAGATCCGTTTGATGGAAAAAATTATAAAATGTGGTCTGATAAAATGGAATTCTTTTTGGATCAAATTGGGGTAGATTATTGTTTGTCTGCTGATACTGCTCCTGAGAATTCCAGTAGGGATTTTGTTAAAGATAATAAGACTTGTCGTGGGATGTTACTCCATTATATGACTGCTGCCCTGTACATGATTTATAGTAAGTCCAAAAATGCTAAGGATATTTGGGATGCCTTGAATGCTAAGTATGGTACTGATGATTTTGGGACTAAAAAATATGCTTGTAGCCGTTGGTTGAAGTTCTCTATGTCTGATGATAAACTTGTATTAACCAGAAATGGTGTTTTTGTGGGTAAAGGCTTTTGTAATGCTGGACTTTTTATTTTGGATGTTGTAATTGATAATAAGAACTCTCATGCTTCCGTTTATATTGCTGAGTCTGTTTCTTTATGGCATTCTAGACTAGGTCATGTGAATGTTGCATCTATTAAAAGACTTAAACAACTTAGTCTTATTCCTGACTTTAGCAATACATCTTTTGAGAAATGTGAAGTATGTGTAGAAGCTAAGCACCCTAAGAAAGCATTCAATAAAAATGTATCCCGTTCCTCTACTTTATTAGAGTTAGTCCATAGTGACTTAGGTGACTTTAAGAATTACATGAGTAGGGGAGGAAAGAAGTATTATATTACATTTGTTGATGACTTTTCAGGTTATACTAAGGTTTATTTATTGAGTTCTAAGGATGAGGCTGAAGAGAAATTCCTAATTTATAAAGTCGAAGTTGAGAACCAATTGGACCTTAAGATTAAGAGGGTGAGATCAGATAGGGGTGGGGAATATGATGGAGTTTCCCTTAAGAAAATTTGTGAGTCTAATGGGATTATTCATGAGGTTACAGCTCCCTATACACCTGAGCAAAATGGAATAGCTGAGCGGAAAAATAGGACTCTTAAGGATATGATGAATGCAATGCTTATTAGTTCTGGTATGCCTACTAACATGTGGGGTGAGGCTATTTTATCTGCTTGCTATGTTCTTAATCGAGTTCCCCATAAGAAGTTAGATAAGACTCCCTATGAATTATGGAAAGGCTTCAAGCCTAATTTGGGTTACCTCAAAGTGTGGGGGTGTTTGGGTAAGATTGGACTTCCTGACTTTCAAAGGAGTAAGATTGGACCTAAGACTCTAGATGGTATCTTTATTGGTTATGCTTCTAACAGTGCTGCATATAGACTCATTCTTAAGGATGCTTCTGGTTTTAGTCCTATTAGAGAGTCAAGGGATGTTGAATTCTTTGAGCATGTTCTTCCTATGAAAGTTAGTATATCATCATACTTGTCTGCTGCATCTTCTTCTACTTTGCATCATGACATTGCATCATCTAGTGAGACTTTAGAACCTAGAAGGAGTAAGAGAGCTAGAATTGAGTCTAGTTTCGGACCTGATTTTATTACTACCTTTCTAGCTGAAAAAGAGTGTTTAGATGAGCAAGATGTCAATGTGCTTGTATTGGAAGAGAACCCAAGAACCTATGCTGAGGCCATGAGATCTGTAGACTCAAGTTTTTGGTTAGAGGCTATTAACAGTGAAATTGAGTCTATTATGAGTAATAATACTTGGATTTTGTCAGACCTTCCTAGAGGTTGTAAGGCCCTAAGTAGTAGATGGATTTTTACAATGAAATGTAAGCCTGATGGGGTCTTTAGATAAATATAAGGCTAGACTTGTAGTTGGAGGGCATCGCCAAAAACACGGTTTAGACTTTTTTGATACTTATTCTCCTGTGACTAAGGTAGCCACCATTAGAACGTTAATTGCACTTGCATCTATTCATGATTTGATTGTGCATCAAATGGATGTGAAAACTGCATTTTTGAATGGTGAGTTAAATGAGGAGATCTATATGAAGCAACCTGAAGGATGTGAGGTTCCTGGTCAAGAGGACAAGGTATGCAAGCTTATTAGATCTTTGTATGGATTAAAACAAGCACCAAAACAATGGTATGATAAATTTCATCAAACTATTACTTCAAATGATTTTTTGGTAAATGATTCTGATGCTTGTGTTTATTCCAAAGTTGATGAGCTTTGTTGTGTTTTCATATTTCTATATGTGGATGATATGTTAATCTTTGGGACCAATATAGACGTAGTAAATGCAACTAAGAGTTTCCTAAATTATTGTTTTGAGATGAAGGATTTAGGAGAGGCTGATGTTATTCTTGGAATAAAGATCACTAGAACGTCATATGGGATATCTCTAAATCAATCTCATTATGTTGAGAAAATATTAAAGAAGTTTGATCAATTTGATTGCATTCCCGTGAAAACCCCATATGATTCTAGTATTCATTTGAAAAAGAATAAGGGTGATAGTATATCCCAAGAACAATATGCAAAAATAATTGGTAGTGTAATGTTCTTGATGAATTATACTAGACCTGATATAGCTTATGCTGTTAGTAGATTGAGCAGGTATACTCACAGTCCTAATCGAGAGCATTGGGTTGCCTTGATTAGATCGTTGAAGTATCTAAAAGGCACTATCAATTGGGGTCTACATTATCAAAGGATACCTTGTGTCCTTGAAGGATTTTGTGATGCCAATTGGGTGTCGGATAATGATGAAATTCAATCTACTAGCGGTTATGTTTTTACTCTTGCTGGTGGAGCTATATCATGGAAATCATCAAAGCAAACATGTATTGCGAAATCTACCATGGAATCTGAATTTATTGCTTTAGAATTGGCAGGTCAAGAAGCTGAATGGATAAGGAGTTTGCTTGCTGATATTCCATTGTGGGGGAAGCCAGATCCATCAGTTTCTATGCGGTGTGATTCGCAAGCAGCAATTGGGGTAGCGAATGATCAAGCCTATAACGGAAAGAGAAGGCATATTCGCTTAAGGCATGCTGTTGTTAGAAATTTAGTTAAAAATAATGTGTTGTCACTCGAGTATGTAAAGTCAGAGAGGAATATTGCTGATCCTCTTACCAAAGGCCTTTGTAGAAAAATGGTGCTGAAGTCAGCACAAGGAATGGGTTTAAAGCCTATTGTGGAGTGAATTGTGGTGGATACCCTTCTTAGGAATTCCTAAGTTCAAAGGGTCAAACGAAATCACAAAAGAACTCAAGTTGTTAATACAACTACCATTCCTAGTAATAAAAAGTGATGTAGTATTTTATTTTATTATACTGTTATATGTGTGAGGTTGAGCTTATAGCTCTTAATAAGTTCATAGCCTTACTTAAGGTGGTTTGTGACAGTACAAACTTGATGAACTTACCCATGTGAATGTGGGGGTTACGCCCAATCCCCTATGAGAGTCAAAAGGCTTAGACTCTCTAGAGCATTCATGAGAATCCAGGTTAATTGTGGGGCACTAATATTACAATTGCGAGAACGTTTCTTGATTTGAAAAAGGTTGAGTGCGCATCTATGGTTTGCTAACCTCATGAAAGGTTCAAAGAGAAATCTACCTTTTATGACAGTAAGACATACTTGTATGCACTAAGTGTCAATTAAAGTCCATAAGACATTGATACTTCAAAACCTAGTATCTATTGCCCAGATCATCTTTTTCAGCCCCGTTTCTTTCTGTTTTCTTCTTTTGAATCATGTGGGGGATTGTTGGATTTTTTAATATAAACTTTAAGTTTGCTTCAAAAGAATATGAAGAGTCATTTTTTCCTATTGTCCCACATTGAAAGAATATGGGGGAAGAGTAAGGTTTATAACTATTACTTTTCCTCTACCCTTTGAGTTGAGTAGCAATGAGGCTTTTAGTGGGTATGTGGTGATGTGTGGATACCACACGCGCGCCGCCGCCGCCCGCCCGGACCGGGCCTTGGGCCTTGGGCCTTGGGCCTTGGGCCTTGGGGAATAAACTTAACTTAACTATAGTTTTGGGTCAAAATTATGTTGGCATTTTTTGACCGTTTTTTAATCAGTCTTAAGTTACCGTTTTTTCCCTTAATCTCTCTTTTAATGCCGTTTTCTCTCTTAATCATTCTCCTGATTTTCTGCCATGACTCTTCCCATGATGTGACCGTTTTTCCCACGATTTCAGCCACGTTCTGATTTCGTCTGGGTTTCTTGGCTCTATAAATACCAGTGTTGTGGTATTCTCGAAACACAAAAAAACACATTCACTTCTCCTCTCTTTCTTCCTCTAATATTCTGGGCAGTATTCAAGAGCGTTCTTAATCTGTTTTTCTGTCAAAACCGGAAAGGCAGAAACCGTGTATCCCTGGAGGTTGATTGCTGTGAGTCCGTGTGTTGTTGCGGGGGCAAATTCAACTTTAGGGCAGTGATCTTCTCACGCCACGGTGGTCAGTTAAGTGTGTCAATTTAGTTACCAGTTTTTGTTCCTACAAAGAGAAGATAGCATTAATTACTATTACTCTCTTAGACTTAGATAATCTAAATTATTTTTTGTGCTAATATAATATTCTGTAAAAAATGATTAAAATTTTCAATTTCAAATAGATAAATTCTATCATTCTAATAAGTTTTGTGCCTCTAATTGATTCCAATGGGTATTTTGTCAGTTTTTGTATTCTCCATCTGAGTTTAAGGGAAGTCATCCGCTTGATTCTCTGTAGATTGGAGGTAAAAAGTCATCTTAGCGGAAATATAATATAAGATTCATCATACAATATAAATTATAATAATGCATGCATGTATGTATCTCTTATGTTTTTCAATCTGAAAATGAAAATTAGGTTACCCCTAACAATTGGAGAAGCTTAAAACATCTTTACGGATGATATGAATCTCTTCTATAGAATATCTACAACTAATATATACAAAATGTGATTATATTAAACATCAACCAAATATAAGAAAATATTAATAAGAATTGCAATGATAACATTTTTGTAAAGTGTATAATTTCCTTAAGAAAATAAAAATGTGCATTAGCCACTATTGTAACTTAAGCTATCTGATAATACTTAAAGAAGATAATAATAAACAAGAGTAATGACTAATGACATCTAACATGAACAACACCAGGGGAAAAGTAAAAGAATTTGTGGCAGAGGAATTCACTGGAAGAGCAAAAGAATTTGTGGCAGAGGGATTCGAGCCCTCAACGCATATTACCGCGTATGTATTACAAAAAACAGCAACTGAGCTACAATGCATGATAAATTAAGTTATTCAAACATTAATTACTCAAAAAAGCAATTTCCAGTTATGGGGAGGGCCATGGCCCGGATAGGCCCCCCCTTGGATCCGCCACTAGCACCAACTTCATGCACCAAATATGCAGCATAACCATTTTTTCTTCTGCATCCAAGCAAAAAAAGAATGTAAACATCCCAGCATTCAAAATTATTAGTCACATATATATAATGTTGAAAAATACGACATCTGTTATTTTAGATGTAACATTTGATTATTTTAATCCACTCACCAAAAAGACAAATGTTGCATCCAGTGGCGGATGTATGTAGGTGCATGGTGGGTCACGTGACCCACCATTATTATAAAAAAAGATCAAAGCAGTGAGAATGATATAGGAAAAAAATACTGAAAATATAATGTAGTAAAGAAAAGGTTGTCCTAGTGGTAATCCTTGTCTCAACATAGGTACAACTCTTCTTTTCAAAGGTCATGGGTTCAAGCCCCATGTCTCCTACTTTTGTTCATAATTTGCCTTTTATTTTCTTCTCTTTTGAATCAATTTTCTCTTTGACTTGTTTATCGGTTCTTCTCTTTTGGAATCATCAAACATCATGCATGTCCATTGTCTCTTTGACTTGTTTATCATTTCTCCTCTTTTGCATCAAACATCATGTCCATTTTTCTACCATATTTCTCACCCTTCCTTTTTTCCTATTGTTTATTGTTGCTTCTTATTCCTATAAGATTTAATAGTATGGAATAAAAAGATCACTAGTGGAAAAATACGGAAGGGCTGCGTTTTTGGGCAGCAGCCCTTTCCGTAGCAGCCCTTCACTTTTAGTGAAGGACTGCGGTTTTAAACCGCAGACCCTTCACATCGAAGGGCTGCGGTTTTGGGCCCAAAACCGCAGCCCTTCGTTGTAGGAAGGGCTGCGTTTTTTACCAGAACCGCAGCCCTTCTGACCCAAAAAAAAAAAAAAAAAAAAAAAATTTGCAACATAAACTGATAATATTGAAAAGCCGAGAACATCACAGTCCAAATTACTTACAGTCGAAAAAACGCAAATTAATTCCTAGATTAACAACATAAACGAGGGAACATCAAAAAACAAATCAACACCATAAAACAGTCCAAATTTACAGTCGAAATCAAAAATTAAATTGAGACGACAAAATGCAACAAAATGAACCCTAATCGCAGCATAAAACAAACAATAAAGGGCATCGATCGATCATACAAATTACCAAATTCTCAAATTAGGGTTTCGGAAAACCTTGGTAGAAGTAGGAATTGACTGAGTCCGTGAAGTAACGGAAACTTCGGTCGTCGGAGACTGATTTGTGACAACCGACGGTGACGGCTGAGACATCGGAGATGACGGCGAATTTGGTGGGACCCACAAACAGAGGAGAGAGAGAACGCTAAGAGCAGAATCAGATCTCGAGCTTTGACTTCGCCGTCGTTCTTCTTTGGAGTCTTGGAGGCCTAGTTCGCTTGCGGGACTCGGGAACGAGTTTGGAGACGCGGGTTTGGAGGCAGGAGACGCCGTAGAAGGAGCAAGGTGAGGTGGTTGGGATCCAGGTGGAGAGAGGGTCGGAAGAGGATTTGAAGGAGAGTAAGGCTTGTGTCTCGGGGTTTGGCGTGGTGGTTGAGGTAGGGGTTTGTGTTGGGCATTGACGGTGGCCTAGTCGTGTTACCAGTTATGGGCACCAGTTGCCTTCGCCATTTCTTGATGAGGACAGAAGATGATTAGAGTGAGGAGAGAGAAAGATGAGAGAAATGAGAGAAGGAGTTTCAATTGTGCGCTCAATATAAAACCCATCAGCCAGCAGCGATAGATTTTTTAAAAGGCCCAAGGGCTGCGGTTATCCCGAAAACGCAGCCCTTCGTGTATACGAAGGGCTGCGTTTTTGGGCTAACCGCAGCCCTTCACTAAAAGGGCTGCGGTTTCTTTGAAAACCGCAGCCCTTCATACACGAAGGGCTGCGTTTTCCAAAAAACGCAGCCCTTCCACCGCAGCCCTTCCTTTTTTTCCCCTAGTGGATGTATATTCCTCACTTTCTCACAGTGGTGGAGTCACATAGCTAATTATGGGGTCAATTGACCCCACTCCACTAAAACCTAAAAAATATGGAATTTACCCTTTAAAATTTTGAGATTTTGGTGTATTTTCTTATAAATTTAACCATTTGACCACTCTAAATTTCTTCAATTTTATTTTGACCCCACTAAATATATTTTCTAAATCCGCCAGTGCTTTCTCATTCAATTTTATTATCATTTACTCAAGTAAAAAGATACATATTCCTCACTTTTTCTTTCAATTTTATTTTTATTTTCCAATTATCTATTGTTTTTCCTAATTCCTATCATTTTATATAGTCTAGAGTAAAAAGATATATATTCCTCACTTTCTCATTCAATTTTATTTCCATATCCCAATTCCTATCAGATTTTTTATTATGGAGTAAAAAGTTAGTTTAACACTTCAGTCTAATATTTGAAGTATTGAACCCACATGATGAAAATTTATTTTAGAGTAAGTTTGAAAAAAAACGGGTTTATTAAACGTGCTTGGAATGAAGGTGACCCACCATACCGAAAAAGCTAGATCCGTCACTGGTTGCATCTAAAAAAACATAGGAAGTATTATAACATGTCCTCGAAGTCAAAATTAGAGTGGGTTATGAGCTTATGATTAGATTTTTCATATTTTCTGATATGCCCTTATTAACGTGATGGAAAAAGATGAAAGTAATAGACTTTACTAGTCTACATTCTACATTAAATAAATAAGTTTTTTTTTAATATCATGTTATATCGTTAATTATGAGAGGTTCATATAGTTTGTTAACTAATTTTGGACGTAGAAAGCAACCAACAACACTGATTGAATCAATTATGATATGCAATTTTACCGGTTCATGTTGTTGATCCTTCTGTTTTTGCTTTTGCGTTTGGTTATTCTTGTTAGGGCTGTGGTTAACGCCGGTTGTGCCGCCTACATTGCCCTTATCATTTTTCTTCTGATCTCTAGCAGTGTTGAAAATTACTGTAAAACCTTCAGCTGATTGGGGATTA
Organism: Beta lomatogona; assembly: GCA_947646795.1. NCBI lineage: Eukaryota > Viridiplantae > Streptophyta > Magnoliopsida > Caryophyllales > Amaranthaceae > Beta > Beta lomatogona. The sequence continues at coordinate 693,103 of CANSNZ010000637.1, forward strand.
TTCACATCCCATTCCCCAAATTTTGGCAAGGATCGGTTACCTGCATTGCTTGCTTTCTACAACAAAAATATGTAAATTATAATAAGTACATATTAGTATTATCAACTCTATCGAATTACTAGGATTAATATCTCGATAATACATTCTTTTCTTTTTTCTTGGAGAGGTAAACATGTGTACAACCCTGTGTCTAAGGGTGGAGCTCAAAGGTGATGATCCCAAGCAATCACTCTGTGAGATCTAGGATTTAGGAATGTAGAGGTGATAACCCTACTTCCTCCGTTTCAAAATATATGACACGTACGATATTTTTTGATGCTAGATAGAGGAGCAACTTTAAAACCTGGTTAGTTATAATACTTCTTACATGCTAACATTCATAGACACTTTTCTTTTCTTTTTATCCATATACTTTTTCGAGAAATATCCTTATTGCTTCCTCTCTTTTACAAAAATGGTTACATTTTGGATTCTGGCACTAGTCATCTTCAACATTTTGACTATCATTTATACTTTATACGATAGAAAAATATACGTATATGAAATCTTATTTGATTCATCTCAATATGTATTCCTAAAGTAACTTTTATAATTTTTACAAATACATAAGTGGAGATTTATGCTCAAAGTATTACATGTGCAAGTGTGAATTTCTTTACAAGTGAGTTAAGATTTGTGAAACGGATGGAACATTAGTGAGAAAATGAAATCAAATTTATACCAAAGTATATATATATAGGCTATATAATTCTTTCTTATACATTAAGGGTTTGATTTTATTTTTTAATGCGACATAACTTAGCAGGTAAAGTTTTGTGGGAGTTACAACCAAAGTTTGGCTTATATTAAATCTTGTCTACATCAATATTTATATGCCTCTCTATATAACAAAAAAATGTTTGTATTACTTTGACTTTTTCCGATGAAATTAAAACACAGTTAGGGAAAAAAAATAGAAAATAGAAATCAGAATCAATTCTGTACACATAAAAGACCTATTGGGTTCATAAATAATAATAATGGGAGGGAAAGGATCATCTGCCCTATATTCGTTCCTAGCTAGAATGCTACCATATCAATGGACCAATAAAAAATGCTACCATATGACCAAAAATGCTGTTCTCATACATGCACAAAGTCAATCTGGCAAATTATAATACATCAACTTACAAGTAGCGTATTAGGTACCAATTAACTGCCACTTGATCTTCCATTAAAATCAAATTAAAGTTTATAATCAATTATTGCAAATATCTAAGCTAGATAATACATGCAATTTAAGTTTGTGAGTCTTAAGATAATTCAAGGTTGAAATAAAATAAATAAACGTCAACATAAAAATAATTCTATTTACAAAAGTTTCGATAGCCATGATTTTCTAACTGAAATTGTTTGTGACTATTGCATGCCTATCTAAGTATATAATTGGTCACACCTGGACTACTTATTGATGCAATTCTCTCATAATTCTAAAGAAAAGAAGAGGGTCTTAAAGGAGTTATGAAAAAAGAAAAAGACTATAAATTTAGTTAGTTGAGATTGAAAAATTTATAAGATCCGTTGAATGTATAATTTTGATAATGTCATAGAAGTAGAAAGAAACGCATAAACATAAAAGTTCTTGCTATTTTATCTTAAGAATATATCATATGGCATAAGAAATATTGAAGCTATACAAAGACAATACATTTTTTTAGCAAAAACATACAAGCAAAGGATACTAACTAATGGTCTATAGATCAGAAAAAGGATCTTACCGGCGGCATGGAAGATGATCGTAAGAGCTCTCAAACGTAATGCAAGACACAGGAAAAAGTTGTGCAAAAAGAGTTGAAAAAAAAAGATGTAGTGATATGACAAAGAATAATAGGAAGATTAACAACAAGAACATGAATAAGGAAGAGAGACATCAATAAGTGGAATGCACGTCGCAAATTGCGTAGGTGGCATTCTGGCAAGCCAACATATAGTAATTTAAAAATGGGTTGACATGTTCTTTTAATTGGCTAATTGAATTTACAAAGAGCCCTATGGTATTCATCAAGAATTTAAAAGAGGGTAGTACATTTGTTCTTTTTTTTTTGTGTATGGAAAAAGGAATAACATGTTGTTATCAACTAATTAAGAAGATATTACAAATGTCCAAAATACATTATAAAAAAAGATGTACTAATTAAGTAGGCACCTTTGTTAATCAAGGGGTGTATAATGTTCACCTTTTCTTTTCTTAGTAGTTAGTCATTAGCCAATGATGTATTCCATCAACAGAATTAGTATCTTAGCATAATTGGTGCGTTAATTAAAAGGAAACTTACAAGTTTTTCTAGTAATTAAGTAATCAGTAAAAATTATATTGCCTAGCTGAGGCCCAACCTAGCTAGGAAGTATGAGGTACTCCATCTGTATTTTTTAGTTTACTTGTTTTGACAATGCGCATTTGTCAATGTATTTCTTTACCTTAAACATTTTCCATTACATATTCGCAAAAATTATAATGACCGAAGATTAATAAAATATTAATTGAGACGAATAAAAAAAGACCCATAAATGACTATATTTTATCTTATATATTGAGAAAAATTTAGAAGATTCTCTCGAATTATGAGTAGTATCAATATTCTAAGTGCGTAAACTAAAAACATAGAGAAGAAGTATACCTACTAGGTAAGGCTCTACTTTAATCCTTACCGCCAAAACTAAAGAATTAAAGGGATGGAAATAAACACATTTTTAAACCTTTCTCTCTCTAAGATCTTTTCTCTGCCTTATCTCCTTCAAAGCCCCTTTCCCCAAAACAAACCCTAGGAACTCGCCGGAGTTCCGGCGCCGCGCAAGCCGCCGGCGTGTTCTCCGGCGAGTTCCTCTAGTTTTTTTGTTGCTTTTCGTTCTTCTGTGACGGTGGTTCTCTTAGCTTTTCGTTCTTTTCAGTAGGTGGTTTCCTGGTCAGTACGTTCTGGTTCGGTGTTCGCCGGTTCAAACACAGCTCCATCGTCGCGTCGTCGAGTCTCCCTTCCCCCTCCCCTGTTATTGGTCGTTTCGCCCTCGTCGTTGTATTTCCAACAGTTCACTCCCCCTCCCCGGGTTGTGCGTCGGGTTCCACACCCCCTTCTCCTGTCTCTGTGTTGTTGGGCATCCCCCTTCCCCTCCCCCTGGTGTCGAGTTTTTGGGCTTCCCCTACCCCCTCCCCCTCGGTTAGTGTCGGTCTTAGTTTGGGCTTCCCCTTCCCTTCCCCCTGGTTAGTATAAAGTGGGCTTAAATTTGGGCGCCCCCTTCCCCCTCCCCGGTTAGTGTTTGAATTTCCCATCCCCTTTCGTTGATGGTTATCCGGCTCTCCCCTTTCCTTAGTGCGTGTTGGAAATACGTTAAGTTGTTTAGTTTGTGGTTGTGTTAGCATGGGTTTTGTGTTTGTTACAATAAGCTACTTGATACTTTTGTTAATTGCTGGTGGTCGCTTTGATCTTGATGTTGGATCTGGTTTAAGTGATTGGTTAGGATTTGCATGGCAAGCGATTTCATGGATGGGGTCTGTTTTGTCCGCTCTTGTCAATCGGACGGTTCTTCGAGATCTAACTCTGGTTAGATCTCAACCTCGCTTGGTAATGATTTTATCAATCATTGCCTTGACAAAAAGAAATCTGAAGGCGGCTCCCCAATTTGTTAATTGGGTTTATAGCGCGTCAACTCATTTGAGCTTCTCATCAATGGAGAAGCCTGACATACCCTTTCAAAAGGGTATTGAGTCACAAAGGAATGTGACTCTTCCAGGAAATCTGGACGTAGAATCCCATGTGACAGAAGGTCAATGGGATTGGTCCTGTAGCGAGTCTCTATTCTCGCGGTTGCTTTGGTCCCCCGTTTGTGAAATCATCCTTCTCCTCTCACTCCGTTCGTCAGAGTTCTGGCGCTCGTCATCTACCAGCAGAAGATGTTTTTTAGAGTTAACTATCATCTCCGGCCCCCATATCGAGCAGTTTTATCCTTATTTAAGTTATTTATGCTTTTGTACTAGTTATGTAAGAGCGAGTATCGCTCAATTTAGTTTCTTTGTGTTTGTAGGGTTGTATTAGCATTAGGCTGTACTTCCTTTTTTAATTAAGCACATTTTCCCCTTTGTAAAAAAAAAAAAAAAAAAAAAAAGAATCAGAACAATCTCTGGCAAACAATACAATTTCACGACACTCAAAGCCAAAAAAATTACAAATTTCTAAGCCAAACTAAATCACATTGACTCAGTTTAGTACCCTAAATCTGTTGACTATATTTCTACAAAACTTTTATTTCATGGACTACTGTATCTGTATGAACTTACTCACGAGTTAGTTCACGTAAAAGGAGAAACATGAGAATAAGTAACATATTATATCCATGTACCACTTAATCTTGTTTTACGTGAAATAACTGTACAATTTACGTGAGAATGAGTATTTTATTATTTCAGGTAAAAGAAGAAACAGGAGAATGAGTATTACCATTTATAATTGTAGAGCATGTTTAGTTCAATATTTTTGCGCTCTAAAAACGGAATTTATTATTTACTCCTTTTCTTCTTGTTTGATTCAACTCCTCCTTTATCTATTATCATTACTTGCTAGTAGTAAATTTACATAGGTTGTTACTTTCCTTATCTCCCTTCAAGAAGTAACAAAATCCATTTTGTAGTGATTATATTCTTTTTACATTCCATAGTATGAACCAAAAACACCTAATAATAAAAGGTAACAATTTTTGTTACCATTCCCCTCTTCAGTTTGATTCCAATCCCCTTTCATTCTATTGTTTGAACCAAACAAGCACTTAGAGCATGTTTGATTCAATATATTTGGGCTCTAATTAACATAATATACTTACTCCCTTTCTTCTTGCTTGGTTTGGCCCCTCTTCAATCTATTAATTACTTGGTGGTAATGGACTCCCCTAGTTTATTATATTTCCTTCCTCTTAAGTCTTAAGTATCAAAATTCATTTGTTGGTGGTAGTGCGTGGTTTCCTTTCTCTTTCCATTCCCAAGCTTCAACCAAAGACCTAAAAAAGGTAACATGTTTTGTTAATGTTCCACTCTTCTATTTGATTTCATTCTCTTTTCATTCGATATATAACTTGAACCAAACATGGTCTTTGTTTTATCCTTCTCCTTTTCTCTTGGTTGGTATGTACTTCCTTCTTTTTTTACTTGCATTGAAGCATGCCATTGCCAGCAGAGGAGAAAAGTCAAGAGAAATAAAAAAAGGAGAGAGGAAGAGAGAATATATTGTCAAATATATCAATGTCGTAGTATATAATATGTAATTTTCTAAAATAAGAAATGTTGTAAGTAAAAAAAATGGATGAAGTAAACTTCTATTATACCTAATGTTAAATAAAAATAGCTTCGGTAAATGGGCCATTCTTCTGTCCTAAATTAGTAATCCGGCCCAGCTTTCAATGAGCTTTCATCCAGTACTTGATTTTGCCTTTCCATTACTCGCTACCATCAATTTTGACTTCAGGATTTTATTTTGATTTGGAATATAAATTATGATACCCAAACTCAATTATAGCCGTTATTTGCAGGGTTTTCTTTTGTCACAATCCATTTAATCATAAGTCGGCAAATTTAGCTTAATTTCCAAGCTATTCACAATCTTATAAATAGAGATCATAGCTATGCTGCTACCCTAATAATATTTGTTGTGAATATAATAGTGCTACCCTACAACATACGTCCTCTAGTCTACAAACAACAATGGATATGATTATGGATATGGATACCTCCCTCCAAAAACAAAGAGAAGACATACAAAGCTGCATCGACCACACCACGACCGACGAATTCGACTTCAGCGCCGAGGAACTCCGGCTACTTTGCCAGAAATATTACGAAGAATTCGACGCGGTTACAATCATGTTGCCTTATAATATTGATTCAGACAAGGCTTTTTCTTACACTACTCCAAGTGTTATTCATCATAATTGTCCTCCTCCTCCTAGAAAACGCTACCGTGTCTTTGGTATGACTATCAAGGAACTCATGCCTCAATCACTTTGCTACATTGGACATCATCATCATAATCTTCATGATAATGTTCATGCTAATCATCATCATGATTTTATAAATATTGATCATGATGAAGAGGATGGTGGTGACGAAACGAGTGTTGTTGCTTCTTCCGTGGCCTCCAATGATTACGTTTCAGATGCTAGCAGTATGGAAGATGATTATGATGAGGTATCGTTTGATGGAGATAAGATCATGTCACGGCAATATGATAATATACTAGCTTAGTTTATGATACCATTCATATTGATCTATAATTACATAATTTGTTCATTCTTTATTTCTTTTGTTTAGAATTACGCGAATTAAAATTAGTGAAATTAATTAGCTTTAGTCTTGATTAGTACTCCCTATTAATTTCTTTTAGTCAATAATCGATCAGTTTATGTTCATCCATCATGATATACTTATGGTAACCCTAGTTTTGTATTAGAAATAATAGGTCATAAGAGAATTAACTTGATTTTAGATTCTATCAAATTTATAATTTTGATTCCAAATTCTGTCAAATATCAGAACTTGACTTTAAATTAGCTTACTTGAGAACACAAAATTAAAACAAAGTAGCTTTCTTGACTTTTTGTTCTTTGGTTATGCTAGCCCAAGAAAAAGTTCAAACGTACGTAAGATAAGCCCTAAAAGTTTTTATTATTCTTATAGAAAATACACAAGAAGCATGATTATAAAATCATCTAATATTATAATTTCTCTATTCCAAGCTAAGCCTCGTATTGCTAGCTAGCATGATTATGCCCCAACCATTGTTTAATTATATTGATTGACTTGTGATTGTATCATATATTCCTCAAATAATATTATTCTAAAAAATGTATTTTGATAATTATTTACAACCTTAAGGAGTATATATATCAAACCCTTAAAATAATGTCCCAAAATATATTTTGGACATCCATATTTAAAGTCTATCTCAATATCAACCCTTCGTTTCATTATTGTCCCTTTACCCATTTTCACATTGAACATTGTTTTTTAGATTTTTGTGTCAAATCAAGGTGTGAAACTTGTTTATGGAGGAAAGAGTAATCAAGTATTTATATTGCCTAATATTTGTGACACTTAGGGGGCGTTTGGTTCATATGGTGGTATGGGTTTGGAATCAAGAATGAAATCAAGGTGGTATAGGTTTGGAACTTGATACCTAATACCATGTGTTTGGTTTTATTTGGGAATGAAAATTTTTCTTCTATTTGATACCTAGATGTATTGGTGTGAGCCAAACCCACCACCCCCCTTGGGTTTCTAAACCCCATACCTTTTGGGTTTGAGGTATGGGTTTTAAATCTATCAAATTATTAAACAAACACTAGGTATGGGTTTTGCTCATTCTAAACCCACATACTCATACCAGAATGATATGAACCAAACGCTCCCTTAACAGGTTTAAAGGGGACCACACTCACACACAAGGCCCACAACCTATAGAATAAAAAGAAAAGAAAAAAACATTGCTCCAGTCTTTAATTCAATTAATCTTTGAACTATTTAGACTGGAAAATAACCTTTTATTCCACAAAACTCCAAAAGACGCAAAGGGATAATGTACTCCACTTGGTAAGAATTTAAAACTCCATTTTCCACTAAATCCTTTTACATATAGACATCAAGAATGTGTTCTAATTTTTTTTTATTTTTCAAAAAATCTTAATATAATTATACTTGAAATGCCAAAGATCAAAAAGAAAAACGACAAAATGCACTAAAACTCTGAAACGAGGTAGGTATGTGGAATGAATAAAAGGCAATGTTATTAAGAAATGTTTTGTTAATACAAAAAATTATTTAATCAGTAGACTAAAGTTATTCCAATAACATTTTGCCAAAAAAGAAAAATATTTCCTATAGTACTATAAAGCATTTTAATGGTATCAATATTACCTTACTAGAAAGCGTTTTACTGTTACTAAAAACTGTTTAGTTGATACTAAAATACGTTCTAGTATCTCTCAATAAGAAATTTTCTTTTCAAAATAAATCTTCTAGTCTGCCCTCACACAAAACCCCCACCCAAAGGCCCATTACAAGCCAAACATCTCCCAATTCCCCCTAGATTCCAAGCAAAACACTTTAGTAGTACTAAAGGTGTTCAAGTATCACCATTTTGTGTACTTCACCTTTTCTTTGCCAAAAGACCATCTTACTCTGTTAGAGTCCATTTTAGACTCGCACATCTAGTGGTTGAGAGTTAGAGACAATAATTGGTTCATAATGACACTTTGGTCAATTTGATGAACGGTACTGCACGAACACATAAATTAGTCATCTAGAGTTTTCATACATAAAAATAAATTTGATGAAGTGAATGGCATGTGAGCGTCAGCTAGTCTACTTACTACTTCTATATTCTATATAACAAGAAATCTGCCAGTATTTATAGGTTAATGTCCCAAATGAAGTAAACTACTCCGTATGAAGTAAACTATTATGTTAGTAAATCGTAAACGGTAATAACAGAATAAAAGATCAGAAGTCTGGTCATTAACATAATGATACTAGAATCGGAAGTTGAAGCATTGTCCTCTCCTGCAAAACCATTATGTTGGCCAAAAATATTCCTACTCAAGTAACAGACTCGGTCATTTCGACCAAACCAATAACGTCCAAGTCCTTGAGAGAAAAAGCCCCATATTGTCAATAGTTATGGTGTGTAGATTTAACCCAGGCAGACAGCAAGGGCAGTAGCTACACACATCAAGGGCAGGGGCGGGGACCGGGGACCAGGGACCCCTTTGAAAGCGCTTTTTGAGCTTTTCTACAGTGTGTTCCTGCCACATGAAAAGAAAATATAGATTAGAAACAAATCTCTAAGGAACTCCATATCGTTGCCCGTGTTCGGTTTCAGTTTTCCACTTTTATAAAACTAAAATTGAGTAGCGAGATAATTGAAAGTTTTTCGAAAAGCTTGAGAAAGATAAAAAAAGCGGTTTCTAGTTTTATGTTACCTATTTCGGAGATTAACAAGATAAGAGTACATGTGATTTACTTTATAATAATTGTTCAAAGTCTCCCAGATAGGCCTCTAGTCTTTGTATGCAAATTTTCAATTTCGCATGTTCATAAAGCTTTCTGGCTCTTGTCTTTCAGATCTACCAACTTACCGCTTTCACAGCAAGAGAGTACTGCAAACAAGATGCTGTTGAATTCAATTGATCTCTACAGATTTGAAGTTCCAACTCTGGAAGGGCACTTTGCTCCTACAAAGCAGACGAGCATATAAGCCACACGTCGAAGGAGTAGGCTGAGCTACATACAAGATGAAAGTCAGGATTCTGCCTTATGAAAGACCACTTGCATCCCACTCTATATTAGCCCACAATAAACCATAAGCAGTAAAAAATTAACATTGTACGTCAAAAGAGCCTAAAGTTTACTATTCAAAAAAAAAAAAATAGCCTAAAGTTTTAAGTAATGGTGAGAGCAAAACCCTTCAACGATGCAGTTCAATCAACTTGAGCAAGCACATAATATGGCCATAGGCTTCAACCAGTACAATTCTGAGACATGCACTTTCTCAGGGCTCAATTTCATTACCACATCTACGAAATTACATGAAGACTTAAAAGCATAAACAACTGTCCACTTCAAGTTCTGCAATAATTGACTTAAAAATACGATTGAAAAGTTTCAAACAGCTCTTAAGGGTTTTCAAATATAATAACTGTCGCCAATGCAGTATAAGATTATGTATCCCGTCATCAATCTGAAGCCGATCAAGAATTATCAGCAAGATATGGCACCTGTATGTTCGTGTAATAAACGATTAATGATGGCTATTTAAAAGCGTGATCAAATCTTATGTTAGGATAGTTGGCAGAAGCTTCTATAACAATATAGTCTGACCAAAGAAATAGCATCATAGTCCATACAGAAAAATGGATGAACCAAAATCATGTCTCAAGCTCCTATACAGAAGATGAAAGGGTTATTTTCATGAAATTTTGCATTGCTAAATCACACTGTACATTGTAACGTCTCCAATCAACTGACATATCACAGAACCAAGTGCTTTATGCCTTTATGGAGACTCAGGGTTTAGTTAACTAACGAATTTAGTTCTATCTTGAACACCCAAGAAAACGGTGCTTAGGTTGCTGGAGTTGCCTGGTTTCCTGAACTTGACAAAGTAGATGCATTAATTTGATATACTCAAAACATGTTAGCAAGTATACTAAGTACTGAAACATGTGGGACATACACTGTAAGTACGTGAAGAAGTTTCGAGATTTAGTATAGCTGACATTTTAGCATGTATATTCAAGTAGATTAACAAACATTTTGGCATCAATACTAAGGGTGGCTCAGAAAAGCTGTGCAAACATGGCGAACCTTTGGACCATTTTATAAACTGACTTTTGTCAGTTACAAGGGCACAGCTTTCCTAAATATACAGTCCAATTAAGGCTGCAAACAGGCCTAACCTAACCTCCCTTCTTTTCCTAGAGGCGAAGTAGGGACTTCAAGCAATAAGAAAAAAGCATATAGCATCGCTATACCAGAAAAACCATGTGGTACCAGCCTAATGGTGGGAAGATTGATGCTTATCAGTGCAACAGAAGAGAAAGAATCAAAGGATCTGTTTGAATTTGTTGAAAAAGCAGAGATCAATGGATGTCAAGATATACAAGAGGTAGGGAATTACAAGGGAACAAAAGGAAGATTCTCTTTGTCTAGGTGTCTTCACCAAAAGAGAATCTTCAACAAAGAAGCATCAAAGGATGGATAGTCTTTTAGCTTTCCATGGTATAGCACGCATACGGCAATTGAATTACGATACTAAACACTTCACCAGCACAAAAGGTAACATTATTGAAGCTTAATCTATAATTTTTCTAGTATATGAAGGATTCAAGATAGATGGCTTTTTTCCCCTTGATATATCAACAAGGATGACAATCAACATTATACGAGAGATTTGGATTCTTTGGTTTAAGAAACTTAGCCATTTAGGTTCCTCCTTATCACTCCTACTCCCTAGTGCCTACCCCTTCTTCAAACCCACTTGTAAGCTCTCTGCATAAACAATGGAAAACGAGTGGGCAAGAGGAAAGCTATGTCGGATGGACCATATAAGTTCAGGCAAACGAGGTTGAATGCAAAATGTCAACAGAACATAATAGAGCTGTCAAATGCGAAAACTATACTCGGCATAAAGTATTTTCCAAAATCAACAAGCAATACCAGGCGTAAAACGATTTTTTAGAATCAACAATAAGCAATACCAGGCAGAACAGCTAGTATTTCCTTCAACTCTGCTGTCGCAGACTGGAGTTTGGTGCTGGTCTTCACCAATTTCTTCTTTCACATTTTGCAGGACTAATAAGGGAAGGCTGAAGGGCTGAACCTGAATCAAGGAAGATTGTTTCATTGTGTTACCCACAGGTCAATGCCTTCTTGCAAATCTATTATTGTCTATAGGAATATATGCTAATGCTACAGTACCATCGTTGGATAGTAGTGAAATGATTACTACATGAACACTAGTCAAACCACCCTGTCATGAAGCAACATGCAAGTGATTTGTACAAAATTCTTATGCTTAGATGAAGCATCTAGTGCAAAACAAACACCACAATTAGAAGGAATTGATTTAAATGTCAAGAAAGTTTACAACATATAAACAATAAGGCTCCATCAACAATTAATTTGGACAAAAGAAAAACAAGTTGAAGCTACATGATTACCAACTTCCTCTCTGTACCTGGACCTAGAAGCCAGAGGTATAACCAGCCTTGAAATGACCACAGTTGAACCACAGGTAAAACATCGGGAGCATAATCTCAATGTTAAGGCGAGGAACAGATTTCTCTACAATATCTATTAATGGCATATTTCCTTGACAAGTTCAAAAACTCTAATTTGCAGTCACATAGTCATACCAATTACTTGATACACCATAAATCATGATCTTTGACTGTCACGAGAACAATTTTTAGCTGCATTATACATGTACCAGCAGAAAAGCTACCAACAAGTCATCCAAATCACAAACCATACAATGCTCTCATCACTTGAACCATTGGATAACACGACACACTGAAACACCTATTTAGCAATGTGCCATTTCTGTGGAATAGCCCATATCCCATATCCCTGCAGGAAAAAAACGGTTAGCTAGTTATCAAGAAACAGGCATCTGAGAAGATAAATGCAATAACGCCAGGAGACCCAACCTTGAATTTTCTTGCTTGAATCTGATATTAGATCCTGCAAAATAAGGAGTTCAACTCCCACCCACTAATCAATATTTTCACTTGTTAAGCTATTAAGAAACAAACGATGCTAGTCACTATATCACAAACAAGTGTCACGCTTTCTGTATGTGTAGCATACAGAACAAGAGAACAAGTACGCAGCTGAGATACAATTAGAATCGTCTATCCCCTATGATTTATAAGCACAAAAAAAGATATAATCTCCATAAAGCAACAAAATACTGCATAAAACTAATGAGGACATTGGACAGAGGAATTTACAATCAAAGGAAACAAAAACCACTTTGATCTATTTAATTTATCTTCCTCCTCCAAATAAAGGACAAGAAAGACAAAGGAAAACCAATAATATAAAAATTATGGTGTAGTTCCATCTTCATAGAAAGGTAAATGGACACATCCTAATGTATCTCTGTTAGCACTTAGCACTCAACAAAGAATCCTTGAATCTCACTATTCTTGCTTCCAGGCATACAAGATCAAAGAGAAACCAAGTTGGTGCGATTGAGAATCTCGAATTCTTTGCGAAGTTGACCAATGCAATACATTAGGATCACAAAGAGGCTGACTAGCCCATAACTTCTCAGCGGTGAGACTAGTTCTGAACATAAAAACTGCACTTCCAGGAGATGAACCGAAAAGCCAACTATGAACATCCCAGAAAACTTCAACAGGGAGCCCATCAATCAGGATAGTGTGATTACCACGGAATTTCCAGCGAAGCCGCTTGACCTGCATCAAATTTTTAGTATCCACACGAACAATCAAGCAAGGGTCATTGGTGCTAATTGTGTCACACTCGATCATGAGATCGTGCACAGGACCGTTATCGCTGAACTTCGCCTTCGAGTAGAAAACCTTCTTCCCATAAACATGTTCTCTCTTTGCAATGAAAACAGCACTACTAGGAACAGGAGTAGCATTTGTCTTTTTGTAAGCTTCCTTCCTCATATCTCCCAGTAGAAGAATCATCTGCTTATCACACACAATTGCCAAGTAAAAACCCTCCAAAGGCTCAGGTCCAGATCCAAATTTAGCTGATGAAAGATCCCAATATAAATCAATATTACTAGACTCAACATCTAAGCTCTTAGACCCTTTTCTCTTAGAGAATAACCATGGCTTAATATCAACCTTACACAAACATTGATTGCTTGAATCATCAATTCCAACACTTAAACCTTGCCCCATCAAATTCTTACTCCATGTAACTGTTATTAAACATGACCGCCCTCGAAATCGACATTGATATACACAAGTTACCAGATTTTGAGCAGTTTTATTACCATTAGAAGATGAAGAATCAGCTATTTGCACAGCATTTTCACCAAAACAAGATGGGAAGTCTCTCATTCTGATTCTGATACAAAAAACACCCTTCTCCTACTTCAAATTTCTCTCTTTTAGTGCTTTCCACAAACACTTGGTGTGCCTATCAAAACCCAATTTAAATACCCAATTACCAAAAAACACATTGAACTTAAAATCAAAGAGGTATAAATACTATAGATTAAAAAAAAAAAAAGAGTAACCCAGTAACGTACCTCAGTTCATCAATGGAGGAAATGAAAAGAACCCATCTTTGAAACGGCACTCATAAAAGAGAAAAAACCCAGAAATTCTTTCAAAAAACTGAATTAAAACCTCAATTAAATCATGGGTTCAGAGCACAAGAAACGTTTGTTGTAAGAACTCAAACAAATCTGAACTTTAGATGGAGTGAGTGAGGAGAGAAGGAGAGGAGAGAGAAAAGGAGCAGGAGAGATTAGAGACAAATTTGGAGAATGTAGGTGGTAAAAAAAATTAATTTGAGTTTTGAAGCAGACAAAAAAGGACTGCAGTCTATTACTGTCGAATTAAGCTCTTGTGACTGAAAATAGAACAAAAACCCAAAAAGATAAATTAAGGAAATTATCTCCCAAATTGGCAAATTGAGATTCTACTCAAGAATTGAAAAATTTAAATATGGAATTCCATAATTAGGTGCAAAAAATTAGACTTGGTAAAATGAACTCGATTATCTTTCAATATAAAAATAGAAAAACTTAACTCGGTCTAAATGAACTGATATGAAAGATCTTCACCAAAAATATTGATATGAAAAACTCGACCTAAAACAGATCCAGATTAAACTGGACTTGACACTAAAGTGAACCAATTTTGATTTGACCCAAAACTTACCCGATCAGAACATTAAGGATACACTAACACATACTACCTCTATCCCATATTAATTACAACAAATTAACTGTTACGCTATTCACATGACTCACTTTGGCTAAATTTTTAACTATAAAAACAAAAATTTACATACAAGATCCTCTAAGATTCATCTCAATATATGTTTTAAATATATTAACTTTTTATAATTATTACTAATGTATAAGCAGAGATATGAATGATCAAAGTTGTGTATTGGTAGATATATCAGTCAAACTATCACAATTAACATAAAATGAAGAGAGTGGTTAAAAAGTAACAGAATATTATAATGTTCATTATTTTGATATGATTTTTTTTAACATTTTATTGTGTCTGATCTTTTGTTTACAATTAGTTTCACACATTTTTTCAATCTGCATTTTAACTTATTGGTCTAATGTATATTCATTATATTTTGATTTTTTTTTTAGGGGAATCATATTTTGATTTTTTGGTTTAACAACACTAACTCAATCAGATATCAAGCTTATCTAATGCCCGACTAGAAATTCAGAGACTTGAACTTCACCCAAACTCAAATGGTTGAATGTACCCGACCAGACTTAAACATTATGGTCTATGGACATGAACTTCACTTGAATCGGTATAGGCTTGACTCGACTAAAAGTAAGGAAAACCCGAAATAACCTGACCCGTACCATATTTGAATGACTCAATTATCACCTATATAAAAATGAAGAATTTGAACACTATAAGTTTTTTTGTTGATAAGGGAAATTCTCTTGTAAGAAGGGTGTGAAATTGTTAATTATTTTTACAAAGAATGAGATTTAAATCCATTTAACCTTAATCTTCAATTTAATACTATAGAAAATACTAAAAGAAGAGGAATGAAATAATGAGAATATTTATAGTACCCCTGCGTGTACCATGCTCATGGTACACCCCAAGACTATTTTCTCCAAATGAGCATATGAGCAAATGAGTAAAATGAGTAAAATGAGCAAAATGAGCAAATGAGCAAAATTAGCAAAATGAGCAAATGAGCAAACAATTATACTCAATTAAGAAAATGAGCAAACACTTTTATTGTAAAATGAGCAAAATGAGTAAAATTCCCAAATAAACAAATTTGGTGTCAAATGAACACCTAAAGTTTTAATTTATTACAAAAATAACCCTGACGGCCCGTTTGGTAAGAGGTTATAAATGATGGGAATGGTAATGTATTATAGTGTAAATTTGTACTAGAAATCTAATTGGTAATGCTAGCTCATCACAAGATATTTATTTTTCTTCCTAAAATCTCATTACCATCCATTACCACTTGGGAAGGTGGTATTTTATCTACTTGTCCAACAAGTAAGCTGTAGGCTTAGCTTCCTTGTCGAGCAAGTAAAGTAGTATCTTGAGTGTTCTTCAGTTGGAGACTTGTGCAACTATGTCTGAATCGATCCTCTTAGTCCTTGGTCTTTGCTCTGCTCCAGAACCCGCACAAAGGGACCCACCCTGGAGGTTTGGGTGGTGGTTCCCCCTCCGATGCTTAAGTCAGTTATCAGGAGTAGTGAGAGAAAGTAGAGATAGAGAGAGAAAGTGAGAGAGTATTTTATCAGAGTAACTTTGCACTGTTTGCATTGAATGAATGTTTCTCCTGATTTCAGGGGTATTTATAGTGATAGCAAGTTGACAGCTATCCTTAAAATTTGCCTTAGAATAGTGGCTTCGATTGGGCCGGGGAATCGGATCATGACACGTGGCGGACAGGGGCTGGTGAAAGTCTATTAACCACTCTCCTTCACCACCGCTAGTCTTGGATTCGACTTGTTGGGCGGGAAATTCAATCCTTTTACCCCAACCGAGTATAGCCCGGGAGATTAAGCCTTCTTTTCATTTTAAATAGGGTGACATGTGTACGGCTCTGATGAACCCATGTGTCGTTAAGGGAGCCGTAGATGTTAGGCTACAACATTTGCCCCTAAAAGGGCTTTCACTGTTGGCCCATCTGACGGTTAATGCCCTTTTACCCAAGGTAGCTTTTTGTTGGCCCGTCTGACGGTTAAGGCCCGTTTTACAGAAGGTAGTGTATTCAAAATGAAGGAAATGACGCGCCCTTTCCAAGATTTTACTTGTCATAACCGACCGTTACCTTCTTTTCTTCGGTCATTTCTGACCAGGATTTTTTTTTTTATTATTTTTTTTTTTTTTTTTGCATATATCCTTTGGGCGAGAATCACCCGAAGAAGGAAAACGTCCAAGTATGGATGTCCACCTTAGGGATATTCTCGTCTAAGATAATGAAACACTTTCTCTGGACGAGAATCACCGGAAGAAGGAAGGCGTCCATTCTTGGACGGCCACTTTCTTTGGGCCATTCTCGTCTGAGAAGCCGAATGCTTTTGGAGGAGTACCTTGAGACTCGTCCAAGTCGTTGCCCAATTTTCTTGGACGAGGGTAACTTGAAGAAGGAAAAAAACATCGTGGCTTGGAGGGGCACCTTCTTTGGGTTATTCTCATCTGAGGGTTTTTAATGCCTCTGGACGAGTATCTTTTTGACTAGGCCAAGTGGTTGCCCCTTTTCTTGGACGAGGGTAACTTGAAGAAGGAGAACGTCCTTGCTTGGACGGGCACCTTCTTATGCCTCTGGACGAGTATCCTTTGGACTCGTCTAAGTGGTTACCACTTTCTTGGACGAGGGTAACTTGAAGAAGGAAAACGTCCTTGCTTGGACGGGCACCTTCTTTGCCTCTAGACGAGTATCCTTTGGACTCATCTAAGTGGTTACCACTTTTCTTGGACGAGGGTAACTTGAAGAATGAGAACGTCCTTGCTTGGACGGGCACCTTCTTATGCCTATGGACGAGTATCATTTTGACTCGTCTAAGTGGTTACCACTTTTCTTGGACGAGGATAACTTGAAGAAGGAAAACATCCATGCTTGGACGGGCACCTTCTTATGCCTCTGGACGAGTATCCTTTGGACTCGTCTAAATGGTTACCACTTTTCTTGGACGAGGGTAACTTGAAGAAGGAGAACGTCCTTGCTTGGACGGGCACCTTCTTTGGGTTATTCTCGTCTGAGGGTTTTTAATGCCTCTGGACGAGTATCCTTTTGACTCGTCTAAGTGGTTACCACATTTCTTGGACGAGGGTAACTTGAAGAAGGAAAACATCCATGCTTGGACGGGCAACTTCTTATGCTTCTGGACGAGTATCCTTTGGAATCGTCTAAGTGGTTACCACTTTTCTTGGACAAGGGTAACTTGAAGAAGGAGAACATCCTTGCTTGGACGGGCACCTTCTTATGCCTCTGGACGAGTATCCTTTGGACTCGTCTAAGTGGTTACCACTTTTCTTGGACGAGGGTAACTTGAAGAAGGAGAACGTCCTTGCTTGGACGGGCACCTTCTTTGCCTCTGGACGAGTATCCTTTTGACTCGTCTAAGTGGTTACCACTTTTCTTGGACGAGGGTAACTTGAAGAAGGAGAACGTCCTTGCTTGGACGGGCACCTTCTTTGGGTTATTCTCGTCTGAGGGTTTTTAATGCCTCTGGACGAGTACCTTTCCCTGGACGAGGAGAGCTCGAAGAAGGAAAGCGTCCATGATTTGGACGACCACCTTTTTGGGACCATTCTCGTCTGGGAGTCTTCTAGAGTCTTTGGACGAGTACCTTTCCCTGGACGAGGATGGCTCGAAGAAGGAAAGCGTCCATGATGGCCACCTTCTTGGGACCATTCTCGTCTGGGAGTCTTCTAGAGTCTTTGGACGAGTACCTTTCCCTGGACGAGGATGGCTCGAAGAAGGAAAGCGTCCATGATTTGGACGGCCACCTTCTTGGGACTATTCTCGTCTGGGAGTCTTCTAGAGTCTTTGGACGAGTACCTTTCCCTGGACGAGGATGGCTCGAAGAAGGAAAGCGTCCATGATTTGGACGGCCACCTTCTTGGGACCATTCTCGTCTGGGAGTCTACTAGAGTCTTTTGACGAGTACCTTTCCCTGGACTAGGATGGCTCGAAGAAGGAAAGCGTCCATGATTTGGACGGCCACCTTCTTGGGACCATTCTCGTCTGGGAGTCTACTAGAGTCTTTTGACGAGTACCTTTCCCTGGACGAGGATGGCTCGAAGAAGGAAAGCGTCCATGATTTGGACGGCCACCTTCTTGGGACTATTATCGTCTGGGAGTCTACTAGAGTCTTTGGACGAGTACCTTTCCCTGGACGAGGATGGCTCGAAGAAGGAAAGCGTCCATGATTTGGACGGCCACTTTCTTGGGACTATTCTCGTCTGGGAGTCTTCTAGAGTCTTTGGACGAGTACCTTCACCTGGACGAGGAGAGCTCGAAGAAGGAATGCGTCCATGATTTGGACGGCCTTCAAGCTTAGTTAAGGAAAGGGTGAGTCTCATCCTTGCCTTTGGACGATCTTCAGACTCTCCTCAAAAAAGCTAAGTATAATTGTGGCTCGTCCCTCAAACTTGACTAGTCCTAAAAGTTCGAAGGTTTTAGTTGTATCCCCCCTTCTTGGGCTTAGCTCATCCTTGTATTCTGGACGAGCTTTGCACCAAGAAGGAGAGAGGCCAACATTGGCCGAGCCAACATAAACTCTTTCGTTTAGGACGAGCTTAGATACTTGTAGGCAATTTATATATTGGTTTTTATGGACGAACCATGTTTTGGCCGACTTCCTTGAGGAAGCTACGCTCGTCTCGAAGTAGTGAACCCTTACTAGAGCCTTTGCTACTTAGCTGACCTTGTATTTGAAAGTAAGATTCCTTTACTACGGCTTGCTTATTTCAAGTCGGCTTCCTTTTAGGGACCATGACGTTTCTCTTACTAGAGACTGTCATTATTTGATTAACCATATGTGCGATATACCTTTTAGGTTTATTACACCTTGGGCGGTCTCTTTGAGGAAGCAATGTGTGTCAGAGAAATGGTTATTTCCCGTTATGATGTCCATTGTTTATCCTTTACTTTGAACGTTTTAATGTTCTTTGTAATTTTGTCTAAGTTAATGTCACTTTTAGGCCACTAGACCAACTGGTGGTAAAGATGCCCCAAAGTGAACAACTTAGTAAAAAATAAAGGAACAATATAGGGAGAAAGTAGGAATTGTATTATATGAATTTTGCTTGACTAAGTGTCAAGATACATGTATACAATTCTTTTTCTCTTTTTTGTGCCGTGGCACTTGTTTGGTATTACAGACTACTGTAGATTTCTTGCCGATTGACTGAGTCAGACGTTGTACTTTTTTCAATGTGTCTGAGTTCCAGGTGCGCTATATTGGTCGTCCATCCATGTCTTGGATGTCTTGGAGACGAAAAGTTCCGCTTCGCACTTCCTGGACTATCAGACAGGGTCCTTCACAATCTCGGACGTTTTCCTTTCGCCAGCGACCTTCGTCTGGTCTTGCTTATCTGCCTTCCATGATGATGGTTTCAGAGTAGTTAGGTAACATTCCCTAGGTGCCTGCTGGTCTCCATACAAGGAGCCAATCTTGCCATCATCACACTCATACTTCATCAACATCAAGTGAGTTACTATTACAGCTTTAACATGATTCAGAGTTGGTCGTCCAAGTATGACATTGTAGGCTGTCAAATCTCGGACCACCAAGAACTTGATAAACGGAGTTCTTGAGGCTTCCTTCTCACCAACTCGGACAGGCAACGTGACCGTTCCCATGGGATGGATGACTCCTCCCCCAAACCCTATGATGGGATGGTGGACGGGAACCAAGTTCCTTTCGTCAAACCTCAACCTGGACAAACAATCAGCACTAATGATGTCCGTCGAGCTTCCGGTGTCGATCAGAATCCTTCTTACTCTTAAGTTTGCTATTTTCATTTCTACAACCAAAGGATCATCATGGGGAGTCCTCAACCTGCCCCGATCTTGCTCACTAACTACCACCCTTGGGAAGGGCTCAGCCTTTGTCTGATCAGCTAACAAAACTTGGCCAAGCTCCCTAAGGTAGTTTTTGTGCCCTCTATTGGTCGGTCCTCCGGTAGCAAACCCTCCTGAGATTACGAGAACAACATCCTCGTCTGTGCTTGCACTCTCCTTCTTCTTGTTATGCCAATCATCTTTCCTCGGAAACTTCCTTCTCCCTTGAGGCATATAGGAGTTCATCTTTCCGTCTCGAGCTAGTTCCTCCAAAGCCTTCTTAAGGTGCTTACATTCATTAGTTTCGTGACCGCAATCCTTGTGGAAGTGGCAATACTTGCTCTTATCCCTATTTCTATAAGGGGTTTTCATCTCAGCTGGGGCCTTCAACTCATATTGATCCTTAATCTCCATGAGAATGGAGTATTGGTCTTTGTTAAACTCAATAGGATTGGATGAGGATGGCTCAGCCTCCTTTCTTTTGCTCCTTCTAGACGAAGTGGTGGTGGATGTTATAGCCCAAGTCTCGGCCTTCTTGGGGTTGCTCTTCTTTGGTTGAGCAACCTCTTCAGGCTTCTTAGACTCGGGATGCTTTGCCTCAGCACACACTTCGGTAGCGTGAATAAACGCTTCTGCTTCCCTTAAAGCTTCGGCAAGAGTGGAGATTTTCTTTTTAACAAGATCAAACTTAAAGCTTCCTGGCCTTAGACCCCTAATAAAGGCGTCAAAGGCCACTCCAGCATTAAGATCTTGGATCTGAAGCGCTTCTAGGTTGAATCTCTTAACGAAACTTCTAATAGCTTCTTTAGGTCCCTGGACGACCTTGCCTAGGTGCATGCTTGTTTTTTGCTCTTGCTTGTTGGCAACAAAGTGACTAGTGAATAAGAAACTGAGTTCAGTAAAATTGTTGACTGAATTGGGGGGAAGATTGTTAAACCATTTCTGAGCAACTCCCTTCAAGGTTCTTTGGGAAGTTCTTGCACCAAGTAGCATCGTCCACCCCTTGGACGTACATCTGATGCTTGTAAGCAGATAAGTGATCATCGGGATCTGTTGTTCCATTAAAAGGTTCTATAGTAGGGAGTTTAACCTTTGGGAAGGGGGGCGCCTCCATTATCCTGGCCGAGAATGGAGTAGGCCAGTTAATCCGGAGGGCTCCCATCTGTCCCTCAATGGGTATGTACTCATTACGATACTCCTTTAACACCGGATCAGACGACGTGTTTGCAGGCACTGGGCGCTTATAGACCATGGGCTGAGCTACCGTCTTCTCTTGTCGTGGATGAACAAGAGAGTGACTTAAACTTCGTCCTTCTCCTCTGGACGACAACCTCAAAGGCGGGTCTCTCATGTATGGTGTAGATCCTGTTGCTGATCGTTGTAACGCAGCAGCTTTCTTTGCTTCTAGATACTCTCTGGCATCTGTTTCCATTCGGTGCCCGCTTGGACGAACATGGTCCTGAGTCCTCACCACTAGGTTCCAGTCCATCTTTCTTCGTTGATCATTATCCTCTGGCTGTTTTCCTCTTGCCGTCCTCCTAAAGGGCTCCTGACGAACATGTCGACTAGGGCCTGGACGATCTACTTGAGAACGTCCTCTAGGACGAGGTCGATTGTTAGCCGCTGGCTCCGGGTTATGATGAAAAAACAACATATTGCTTTTAATCTGTTCCTGGACGACCTCTGCCATCTTAGTCTGAAAATCATTCAGAACATTCTCCAGGTGGGCGGCAATCACTGGACAATCTAGATTCACCTGGATGACTGGTTGCTGGCTTGGTCCAGGAACATTGACGATGGATGGAGGTCTATCTCTTCCTCGAGGTGGTCTTTCATGCTCCACCGTATCTTCGACATTAACTTGAAGGCTTCGATTCCTGGCAATGTTGGATGATTGACAATCAGTCATCGTTGCGTCTTCCCACAGACGGCGCCAAATGTTTTATCTACTTGTCCAACAAGTAAGCTGTAGGCTTAGCTTCCTTGTCGAGCAAGTAAAGTAGTATCTTGAGTGTTCTTCAGTTGGAGACTTGTGCAACGATGTCTGAATCCTCTTAGTCCTTGGTCTTTGCTCTGCTCCCAAACCTGCACAAAGGGACCCACCCTGGAGGTTTGGGTGGTGGTTCCCCCTCCGATGCTTAAGCCAGTTATCAGGAGTAGTGAGAGAAAGTAGAGATAGAAAGAGAAAGTGAGAGAGTATTTTATCAGAGTAACTTTGCACTGTTTGCATTGAATGAATGTTTCTCCTGATTTCAGGGGTATTTATAGTGATAGCAAGTTGACAGCTATCCTTAAAATTTGCCCTAGAATAGTGGCTTCTGATTGGCTGGGGAATCAGATCATGACACGTGGCAGACCAGGACTGGTGAAAGTCTATTAACCACTCTCCTTCAGCCACCTGCTAGTACTGGATTCTGACTGTTGGGCCAGAAATTCAATCCTTTTACCCCAACTGAGTATAGCCCGGAGATTAAGCCTTCTTTTCATTTTAAATAGGGTGACATGTGTACCGCTCTGATGAACCCATGTGTCGTTAAGGGAGCCGTAGATGTTAGGCTACAACAGGTGGTATTGGGTGGTAATGAAAATTTATAAAGGGAAACCCATGTTTTGTGATAAAGTTTTATTCCCATGGTCATGGACATGTGAAAATCTTTACAAATTTACACTAAATTTCATTATTATTACCACTATTTATAACCACTAACCAAACGGGCCGTGAGTGTACCAGGAGTGAACTCATGAAATAATGGTATAAGTGCTTCGTAATTTCGTATGGTATAAAATTTGGAGTAGCTTGGTATTGCTGTAAAGGCTGCCTAATGAATACTACAGGTGAAAGGGAAAGGGAAAAGGTAAGGTGTGCTAACTGTGCTTCATATTCCATTTCTTCCTAGATTCTCTCTCCTCTTTTTTTTTTTTTTTTTTTTTTTGAGGAGAGATTCTCTCTCCTCTCTTGGGCACTACCCCACATGGGCACATTTAAATAGAGGCAAACCAATAAGAAAAAGTTGGCAAATTGCCAATATAACTAGGGAGATTAGGCAGCAATAAATCAAGATTTCGCCATAAGACAAATACAATTCAAAATTTGATAAAATTTAATAAATAATATTAAATTTGCTATAGTGTCATATAGTAGAATAATGATATAGATAACTTTTTATTACTTTTTTCATCCTTTAAAATATCAGAAAATGAAAGAAATACTTTTTTAAGCATTTTCCAATTGATTGGAGAAGTGATATAAAATTCTTCTATCATTAGCTTACCAGATGACATATAGCATAGTTGAGATTATTTCGTGAGTTTGATAAATCTGGAATTATTTATATTATGCCTCAAATTAAAGATTATTCTTGTCAAATTCTTCTTATGACTAATTTTCTTCTCTTTGGAAAAGGTTAAGAATTTGCCTTGAGAGAAAATATTTTTTTATAAACTATGTTGAAAAAAAGGTTCGACACAAAACAACAATATTTCCCTAGCCTGATCTCTATATTTCTTATAAACTCCATATCATATAATGATCACAATTAGGATTGCACGAAAAGAGTAAATGAGGAAGGATTTTTTTGAGATTTTTTTTTTCTAATTTAAGGGTCTATAAAATAGCAACTTATACATAAAGATAATATTTTATTAGCTTATATTCTCCTTATGTAACTCTTACGTCACTTACATATGACTAACAATACCACAATTTATAAAACGTGGAAGGAAACAAATAAATAATACACACAAAAACAAGCATCGAGTAAAACAATTGAAGCTCTAGAGGTATAAGACAACCAAGAAGAAGTAAAATGGAGTCTAGAGAGAGAGAGGGAGTTTGGAGAGAGAAAGTGAGAAATCCCCATCAATGGACAATTGTGCAAAGGCGAAGCCGAAGAACGTCGTCTTCCCTAACCTCCTTGCTTCATAGACAACCTACCTCCAAACATTTCAATCCCAGACCTGAAACAAGCTTTCTCAAAATATGGAACCATAACAACATGTTCGTTCCCAAAAATTTCCGACCCAAACGCAAGCTAAGATATGCCTTCGTTCAATTCCTTCTTCCCTCAGCCCAAAAAAATGCGATCCATTACGAAGATGGCATAAAACTTGGCCCTTTTGCAATGCGTGTCTGCTCTGCCAAGCGAGATTGGCTTAAAACAACCAGCAAACATACACCCCTCCCAATCCACCTAAAACCCTTCCCCAACTACTATCCAAAACCAGTGACCCAAAACCAAAAAAATACCTATGGCTCCCTAAGAGATCACAGATCATACAAGGATGCTTGTAATCCCTCCCCAACTAAACCTAGCCACCCTAAGCACCAAAATTCGCAACCTCCAAAAACTTTCAATAACCAGCAGCTGAAAAGCCATTTCATATGCTACCTCCACAAGAAAATGATCCTAGGCTTGATTGCTTTAATTTTGGACCAACAATGGCTCGTCGAATGAGCTCCCGCACCCTTGGCCCGTACATTGAATGCATCAGGGATGAACTTGAAGTTTGTCATGACGAGGGCGAAGAGATGATAATGATTAATGGAACGAGAAACTTCGATAATGATGAAATGTTCTCGAGGAGTATGATTGGGGTGGCTAACACCCACCTTACATCAAATCAGATTCTTGATCAGATTCTAGCAGAAAATGTCACATGCCTTAGAATTAAGTTAATTGGAGGTCTTCTTCATTTAATTGTCTTTGATTCATTTGAAGATAAAAAGGCAATGTTTGAAAGTAGGTGGATGGAGAGATGGTTCTTGATCATCAAGAACGTTAACGAAGTAATTGGGTCATTATGGAGGGAAACATGGATACAAATTTATGGGATGCCTCTTATAGGATGGAGCTATGAAAATTTCTACAAGGTTGGATGCGTGTTCGGCAAGGTTCTATCAATTAACTATTCGGGTTTTGACTGCACAAATGTCTGTATCATCACAGATTGCCTATTCTTTATTAATTGTAAAATGCTCATGTCAATTGATGATAACTATTCAAGAATATCCATATCTGAATCTGCTCCACTACCACTGACAGAGAAAGTGGGCCAGCCTCCATCTTTTTCTCCAATGTCAGTGGACTCAGATGAACTGGAAGTCGCCGGCAATGAGGATTCACCTGCCACACTTGGGAAGTTAACAAACTGTTCAGATTCTAAGTCAGCCGAAAAGGGTGCACATGGGTCCCACCTCCCTTCTCCCAAGGAACCACTCGATTTCCAACCCTGCAATGATTCATTACCCAATGCCTCTATTGGGTAATAGAGCAATTATTGAGCCCACCTTTTCTGTCCCCTTCTTAAATGAAACTCCCATCAATCAAATCAGCACCTCGCCTATCATTACTCCCACGTATGTGTGCTCTCCTGTCAAATCAATTTACCCAAATAAGCCCAATCATTCTCCTCCCACTTCACCAAGCCCAAAAGCCTCCTCACCTCTTCCTTGGAACAACAGATTCAAGGCCTTAATTAGGCCATCCAATTCTTCCACTTCCTCCTCATCTCTGTCTGGCCCAATATTTCCACCAGGGTATGAGTAGGGGTGTTCATGGGTGGTTAACCGTACCGAAATAAAATTTCGGAACGGTAACCGGAAGTATCGGTTTACCATATTTGTGAACCGTAAACGTAACCATTCAAACCGGTAACCGCATAAACGGTTAACCGGATTTTCGGTACGGTTTTCCGGTTAATCGTTAACCGTTACTCAAGTTTTACTAAATTACTATATGAGTCTACTGACTCTTTTACTAAATTAATGCATTTAACTTTTTCAACTTTTTTCACACAAATGATTCATGAACCAAAGCATGTTTTGACTATGCTGACAGATTACCTGCTATTTGTTTTCTCCTCAGTTTACATGGTCTATGCCCTTTCTTTTTCTTTTCTATGACGTAAATCTGGCATCAATATCCTTTAGTTAGTGTAAAATGAGTTAGAGTCATCTCTCATTAGTGGAAAGTCTAATAATGCAGGTAGTCATATATTGTTCTACTCTTCTAGACTATTAGTTTATTTTTTCCTTGTGAATTTAATCTTGCTGTGTTATGTAAGAGAAATTTTACAACCAGAAGACTAGCAACATGACCAAAGTTGAGATTTTAGATCACATTGTAAACTTCGCAACGGAATCTGTAGGCCATGCCTATTACTCTGCTGTAAAATATGGCTAAAAAAATAAATTTATCTGGTTTTTTGGTTAACCGTTTTATAAAAAATCATAACCGTAACCGTACCGTTTAACCGTAATTTTTACCGGTTCGGTAACCGAACCGTTTAATTCCAAATTTTCCAGTTCGATTACCCGCCCATTATGACCGGTTTTCCGGTACGGTATTCCGGTTTCGGTTTTTTGTGAACACCCCTAGGTATGAGCATGAAATTCCTCCAAATATCAAAATGGCCCACATCCAAAAAAGATCCAAAAAACTCCAAAAAAAGAAACTCAAACCTCCCAGGCATCATATTCCCAAGAACCAAAACCTCCCTCCCTCTGGTTCCTTCGATATTTTGGTCTCATCCAATATGGAGCTGGCCCATAAACTGGGCTTAAAATTTGACGGGCCTTTATCGGTTTTGCACAACAGAATTGAGGACATCCTCAAGCTTCACAAATCAAATTGGTGCGTCAACCAACACTAGTGGAAAAAACCTTATATGTCACTTACTAACAGATGCAGTTTTTGTAAAACCGCATCCGAAAATATACATTAAAAATGGGGAGGAATGTTGAGTATACAATCTGATGCGGTCCTCTTGTGGACCGCATCAGATTAAATAATCTGATGCGGTTTATTTAAAATCTGATGCGATTTAGTGGACCGCATCAGATTTTTGTTATTTTTCGCTCAAAACCCACATTTGCAGCCTTTGGACCAACACTGAATTATGGCCCAACATGCGAAAAATTACGGCCCAGCACGCGAACACATTACGGCCCATACGCGAACAAATATGACCCAAACTCTCTCTCCTCCCTCATAACCCCAATCACCACTCTCAGACCCAAACCCTAATTTTCCGCCTCTCCCTTCTCTATCTCTCCTCTCTACTCTCTACTCCTCGTCATCCACGCCGTCTCCTCTCTCCTCTCTCCTCTTTCCTCTTTCCTCTTTCCTCTCTACTATCATGCATCCCTAATTAAGAGTGAAACAAAGAACGAAGATGAACGAAGATGAACGAAGAACGAAGAAATTAAGAGCCAAAATGGGTAATGAAGAAACGAAGAACGAAATGAAGAGTGAAACGAAGAAATGAAGAGACGAAGAATCGAAGAACGAAAGTGGTTCGTTTGTGTTTTGATGGGATTTTGATTTTGTCTTTTTTCTTCGTTTTTTCGTTTTGCTTTTCCAGATTTTTTCGTTTTTTTTACGAGATTTCTTCGTTTTTGTCTATTTTCTTTGTTTTTTCGTTTTTTATTTTTTCGTCAATTTTTTAGTTTTTCTTTTACGAGATTTCTTTGTTTTTTCGTTTCTTCGTTTTTTCGTTTTTTTCGTTCTTTTACTAGATTTCTTCGTTTATTCGTTTGAGTTTTTTTTTTGTTTCAATTTTCGTTTCGATTTTTTTGGTTTAAGGCTCTTAATTTTTTGCTTTTTTTTATCTGATTTAGTTTTTTTTAGGTCTTAATTTTTTATCTTTTTGGTTTTTAGCCTCGTCATTTTCGCTTCGCTTTATATTGTTTTTTTTTTAGTTGTTGGTTTTGGATATGTATTGTAATTTTCAATACATATATAAATTTGATGGTATGTTTGTTAATTTTTTGTACACTTATTTTCTGTAATTTTATATATAATAATTTTTTGTGTTCGTGTTGTTCCTCTGTATTTTTTTTTTTTTTATTATCGTACATATATTGTTGTAATTATCGTGTTATAAGTTGAGTTTTTTGTGTGATTATCGTACTATATTGTTGTAGATGGATTTGTAAATGTTAAATCTGATTTTTATTTTGTGTAATTTTTCCTATTATTTGGACCGGATCTAAGAGGACACCACAAAAAAGTGCTTTATACAAAGTGCTTTTTATAAAGTGCTTTTTTTTAACACTAACAATTGACATTCTAATGCGGTCATTCTAAGAACCGCATCAGTATTTTGACTTATTGACGCGGTTCATAGGGAAAACCGCATCAGATTATCACCTAATATGATGCGGTTTTCCCTATGAACCGCATCAGATTAACGTTTTCTGATGCGGTTTTGGACCGCATCAGAAATTATTAGTGAGCTGCTGCGCCGCCACCTAATGCGGACCAAAACCGCATCTGAAAGGCTAGTTTTGACCGCATCAGGTGGGGTTTTTTCCACTAGTGCAAGGGATCTACAACTGCTTGAAATTTCAACTACTAATGGAAAGTACACATGGTTCCGGGGCCAATCGAAGAGCAAGTTGGATCGCGTTTTTGTCTCTAGCCACTGGATCTCCTCCTTCCCATCCATCAGAGAATCAATTCTCAAAAGAGCACTATACAACCATTGTCCATTAATGGTCAGTTCTAGTCAAAGAAACTGGGGCCCCCGCCCGTTTCGTTTTATCAATTCGTGGCTTTCTCATCCTGGCTGCATGAATATCATCATAAAGGTATGGTCCGTATCAATTTCCTTGCCTTTAAATGAAAAGCACAAGATAGTCAAGCAAAAACTCAAAGAATGGAATGTTAATGAATTCGGCTATATTAATAACAACATTTCGAAACTTGAGAACCAAATACATGAATTTAATATGCTTGCAAATGATCGTATGCTTGAATCTTATGAGATTAATGAAAGAAAAGAGTCATAGTTGGAGTTGTGGAGATGGCTAAAGCGAAGGGAAGTGTATTGGGCTCAAAATTCAAGAGCCAAATGGGTCAAAGAGGGTGACAAGAATACAAGGTATTTCCATATCATGGCCTCCATTCGTCGTCGAAAGAACACCATTGAGCATCTTGTGGTTCATGATCGTATTATTGAATGTCCGAATGAAATGAAAAATGAAGCTGCATCTTTTTTTACGGATATCTTCAAGGAGGAACATCTTCTTAGGCCCACTTTTGAAGGTCTAATTTTCGGCAGTTGGACAGTAAACAAGGGGCTCTTCTTGTAGCTCCTTTCTCACATGTGGAAATTGATGAAGCCGTTGCCTCTTGCAATAGTAACAAAGCACCAGGGCCG
This sequence comes from Beta lomatogona, assembly GCA_947646795.1. Classification (NCBI taxonomy): domain Eukaryota; kingdom Viridiplantae; phylum Streptophyta; class Magnoliopsida; order Caryophyllales; family Amaranthaceae; genus Beta; species Beta lomatogona. The sequence continues at coordinate 722,579 of CANSNZ010000637.1, forward strand.
GATGGCTTCAATTTCAAATTTATAAAGAGTGCTTGGGAAACTATCAAAGGGGATTTCTATGATATGATAAAGAATTTTCACTCCTCCTCTAGTCTTCCTCGGGGTTGTAACACTGCTTTTATAGCTTAAATCCCAAAGACGGAATCTCCTAGTGGCTTCAAAGATTATAGGCCTATAAGTATGGTTGGATGTGTGTACAAGGTCATTGCAAAAATACTTGATAGAAGACTCCAAAAAGTGATGAATTCACTCATAGGTCCGCAACAATCTTCTTTCATCAAAGATAGGCAAATACTTGATGGTGCCTTAATTGCTAGTGAGATTATTGACTCCTGCAAGAGGAACAAGTCCAAAGCCACCATTTTGAAGCTAGATTTCCACAAAGCTTTCGATAGTGTTTCATGGAGCTACCTTGAATGGACCCTTGAGAGTACGGGCTTTCCCATCCAATGGAGGCTATGGATTAGATCATGTGTTATGTCGGCTTCGGCCTCTATCCTTGTCAATGGGTCTCTTTCTCCTACATTCAAGCTTCAACACGGACTTAAGCAACGCGATCCTTTATCGCCTTTTCTCTTTGACCTTATTATGGAGCCCCTCAACCTTATCATCCAAAGGGCTTTGGAGCTTTGTCTATGGGAAGGGGTCGAGGTTAGCCGTGGGGGAATCAAAATTTCCCACCTACAATATGCCGACGATACAATCATTTTTTGTCCACCCAAGATTGAATATTTGACCAACATCAAAATGGCTCTTGTTGTATTCCAACTTGCTTCTGGTCTTCAAATCAACTTTCACAAAAGCTCCCTTATTGGCATAAATGTTCAGGACTCGTGGTTACACTATGCGGCCAACACTCTTTTATGCAAAATTGGATCTATTCCCTTCATATATCTCGGCCTTCCAATAGGTGGCCCTTGCTCTCGGATCAATCTTTGGGACCCTATCATCTCTAGAATGGAAAAGAAATTGGATTCATGGAAGAGTGGTACTCTCTCAATTGGAGGTAGAGCAATTCTTTTGAAGGCTTCTCTCTCTAGCCTTCCCCTCTACTATATGTCTCTTTTTCCTATTCCAAAAGGGGTTGTTGAAAAAATCACAAGACTTCAACGGAAATTCTTTTGGAATGGTAAGTCGGATAAGAACTACATCCCTCTTCTTGCATGGAATGTTCTTGAACTCCCTAAATCACATGGTGGTCCGAATTTTGGGAACTTACAAGATATTAATACGACCCTCTTGTTCAAATGGATATGGAGGTATTTTTATGAGTCAAATTCCTTGTGGCACACAGTGATTGAATGTAGGTATGGGTATGATTCATCTCTTTCTATTCATAATCTCTCTCCCCCTCAAAAAGGTGGACCTTGGAAATCAATATGTAAAGTTGTTCTCAATCATAATGCTGCAAAACATTTCATACCAAAATTGGTCCGGAAAAAAATTAGTGACGGTTCTTCAGTGCTCTTTTGGCACGATTTGTGGGTGGGGGAGTCTCCCCTTAAAGTTGTTTGCCCACGATTATTCCTCCTTTCCCAATTCCCAAATGCTACTGTCAATTCTTGTGGGTTTTGGGATGGGAACTCATGGCAATGGAGCTTGGTATAGAAGAGGGCTCTCCGTCCGCGGGATGTGCAGGAAAATACCACTCTCAATTCACTGCTGGGCCGTGTGATTCTCTTACAAGAAGGAGTGGACAAGCTCATATGGACCCCTGACAAAGCTGGGTCTTTTTCGGTAAAGGCATGCTCCTTAGAGCTGGCCAAAGCCCACGCTCATCATAATGCATACGCGGTAAAAGGCCTATGGTGTGGCTAGTGCCTTATCGTATTGAAATTTTTGCTTGGTTTGCTATTCTTGGCAGATTAAACACCAAGGCAAAAATGGCTCATCTTGGCATTATTCCCGTCTCGAACTCAACGTGTATTTTCTACATTGAGCATCAAGAAAGTTGTGAACATCTATTCATTCATTGTGAATACGCCCAAAAGTTATGGTTGTGGTGGCTGCATTTTTGGGGACTCTCATGGGCTTTTCCCCTCTCTCTTCGAGATATGTTTGAGCAATGAAACTATCCCTTCAAGGGTGCTTTCTTCAAGAAGGTATGGTCCGCTAGTTTCTTCATTATATTATGGACTATTTGGAAAGAAAGGGATGCCCTCATCTTTGAGAATAAATCATGTACTTTATCTCACCTTCAAGATCTTATTCTTTTGAGATGAAGTTGGTGGATCAAAGGTTGGGGGAATCCGTTCCCATACACATCTGAAGACATTATTCGAAATCCTTCTTGTCTCCAATGGCGCCCATCTCTTGCTGCGATACCTCGATCTTCTTTAAGCTCGAATAATATGGATTGGTCGCCTCCTCTTCCAAGCATCCTTAAGTGGAATGTTGATGCTTCATTGCATCCAATCTGCGCAAAATCAGCAACATGAGGCATCCTTAGATATCACACCGGAAAATTCATTTGCCTATTCTCATCTCCTATTCCCACAATGGAAATTAATAGTGCGGAAATTCTTACTATCCATCGAGCCATAAAAATTCATTTAAGCAGTGATCGTATTGCGAATCTGAAATTTTGCATTGAGTCGGATTCCTCCAATGCGGTTAAGCTAAGTGGTGTAATGAAGCTTCGGGTGGACCATGGAACCTAAATTTCATTCTTAACTTCATAAGAAATTTGTCTCTAAAAGGTGCTGTTTCAATCACGCATAAGGGGGGGAATTCAAACTTCGTTGCGGATTCACTAGCAAACACAAGGATTGGACCAAAATGATGAGTTCTTAGCATGGGTATAAAATTTTGTTATGACTTAATGATGACCATCCCTGTACTGGTAGTATAGCTTGAGTTTTTTTATCGTGTAAGTTGATGGGAAGCTGTTGTACTACTGATGGAGCTGTTGCTCTTTAATGAAATGAAGTAACAAACTATAAAAAAAAAACAATACCGCAATTTATGATATGCAACTTTTGCGCTTGATCTCTCTCTCTCTCTCTCTCTCTCTCTCTTTCCGTACTAGGTGGAATCAAGCATTGTGTGTAAGATCCTCACCATACTCTCTCTCTCTCTCTCTCTCTATCTCTCCGTACTAGGTGGATTTAAGCATTGTGTGTAAGATCCTCACCATACTCTCTCTCTCTCTCAAAGAAAACAAATTAAAATAAAAAACCCTACTAATACTTTTTTTAGCTAATTAATTGATTGTCACTTAGAGGTTATCTTAGTCATTTTTTAAAGAAAGGAACTATTTGTTGGGTCTAGAGCCTGTGGTTAATTAATTAATTGTTAGTTAGAGATTGCCTTAGTCATTTTTTAAGGATAAGATAGTTATTGGGGTCAGGTGATGCCCCTGTGTTACAACCACTAGTTCAAGACAACTATTATCGGTTTATATTTTTTGCTGACTTATGTTTCGGTTTTGCCTTATCTTTCTTTTGATTGTTGGTCAGCGAAAAATAAATAAATTGGATCGCTAGCCTTATTTGTTGATTATGGGGTTAAAATACAAAGTTTACCTATCCTAATTGTTGGTCGTTTAGATTGGAAAGATAATCCATTTTTTTTGCTGGTCGTTGTTTAGATTGGAAAGAAAATCCATTGTTGACTTCACGCTCTCCTATTTCTCGGCCCTTCCATATGGTTCACCTTTTTTATATTAACTTTTAACAATAAATAAGTTATATATTACTTAATATTGGGATTTTAATACCAAATGAAGCTATAGCTTGGTGGTTAGACAATCATACATTCAGTAAGTGGTTACATGTTATTGTTAATGTGGCTAGCTCCGTGTCAGTGCTTGAGAGCGAGAGAAAGGGAGGCATGTGGCAGATTACGATTCTTCCCAAATCTCCCTTTTTTAATTTCCATTTTTAAAGATAATAGATTGATTTTGGAATTTAATTACATAAAAAAGAGATGTGATTTGTTGTTTGAATGATGACACTATCACCTAAAGGATAAGGGGATCAAAACCTCTTAAGCAATTTATTAGACATTGAAAAGAAAATTATATCATACGAGATATGTGACTGGCTTTATGTCATACGTAAAACATGTGGGTTTTAAAATACCATGTCAACATGACACATGATAGAATAGTTATAGATTACAAAATATATAACAATACTCACTTTTCTTACAAGACATTAGGTATTCGGGGGTGAATTTTACCTATTTCCTTTTCTTTGGGGCCTAGGTGTTTTAAAGACTAATCATTAATCAATTTTAATCAAAACATTATGAATTCAAGGTTCTTTTTTTCCTTACATCCAAAGGTTCTTTTTTTTTAGAGGAACCAATTGAAGGTTAAATCACCATATCATGAAGAAATTTTAACTTTGCCAATTGAAGTTACCTATCTTCATTTCCTCTTTTTGCTTTTTGTTTGCCTAAAGCAAGCATAATTACACAAATGTCGCGCACAATTTAGGGGAAGTTCGTGACATGTTGCTTGCCTAGCTAACAACAATATACTTATAATAAAGTTCTAATATCTTATCTCCATGGGTAGATTTATCAGATTCATGATGAGTCCAGTACAAAACTAGTCCTTTTTTTTTCTGCACTTTAATTACATGATAGTAGGAGTACAAGACACCCTTTGTCATATAATTTGAGACATTGTATTCTACTAAAGACATACTTCATAGGAGTATGCGACTTTCATTTGCACCATATATAGAAATGCGACTTTTATATAAAAGTTTATAAAAATGAAATTCTAGGAAGTAAATGCTTAATTATGTTGTGTTCTTGATGCATGTTGACTTGTGAGGATAATTTACAAGAAGAAGAAAACGGATTTACAAAATATTAAAATTAACTATTGTTGTTTTTTACTAGACCTAGCTCTTATAACCTACAGTAAATAGTAATGATTATGGTTAGTTTGTAAATCTTGTTTAAGAAGGAGCATTCTAACCTTCTAAGATATCTACAATATCAATTCTTTTTTCAGAAATTCTTGGGTGTAATTGTTACACCATAACTATGGTGTAACAATCCATAAGCCACCCTTCCTCTCCCCTCTCTTTCTCTTCCCTCCTACTTCACTATTTTTCTCCACACCACCTATCGTTAACATCACTTGCTCTCTCCTCTTCAATCTCCATTTCTTTGATTCAAAACCGTCATTTTTCTCATCCATTTCACAGTTGAGTTGCTTCTCTGTAATTTGTTGAAATTATGGTGAAATTCGTTGATTTCAATCTCAAGAAATGTAGCAAATTTGTTGCGAATTTGTTATGGTGGAATTTGTTGAATTTCTTGCAAGAAGTTTGATATATAATTTTACACAAACTCTCCACCACCGACCTCTTCGCTGATGATAGTGTGACCTTTGCCGCAATAAATGCCTCCAAAACACTTTTGTCTCTGCCACAATCCGACAAGCTTCCCTCTATATCCTCTCCGATTCCATTCTCCGGCGAATCAACCTCACCGGCGAGATTCCCTTCGCATCCATATACACCGCTTCATTGACCGATCCTCTCCGATTGCAATCATCGAGAACGAAGCTGAAGTAAGCAGAAATATCTTTACGAATGATTTTTAATGTCAAATTCTTCCAGTATATTTACTATTTACGAGGAAAATGAATTGATTTTTGTTCTTCGAATTCTAGAGATGATGATAATGGTGATTGAAGCTTGAACTTATAGTATCTGAATTCAATTTGGAGGTTTGACGACAAAGGCAAGTGATGAAGTGATGTGGTGGTGCGGGTGCGCTGAGAAGGGTGTGAGGAGGTATGGTGTGGTGGGTCGGGGTGGTGGATTCATGAATGTTTTTAGGGGGGGGGGGAGATAAAGAGACAATGTTTTAATTTACTTGCCTCCTTCAATCAAGAAAAGAGACGGAGAGAAAAAAAGATAATAATGATACAAGTTTGCTGAAAATGACATAAAAGTGAGAAATAATGATATCATTTTTCATATAAATGATAGCATTTCGTGAAATGATGATAAAGTATAAAAAAGAGTTGGAAAATGATAATGAACTAAGGGAAAATGATACAAGTTTGTTAAAAAATGACATAAAAGTAAGTAATAATGACATCATTATTCTTATTTGTGTAATCATAATATATAGTAAGGTGTATAAAGAGTTGAAAAATGATAATGAAATAAGGGAAAATGATACTAGTTTGCTAAAAGATGACATAAAGGTGAGTGATAATGATATGGTATATAAAGTCTTGAAAAATAATAAGAAATTAAGGAAAATAATATAATTTTGCTAAAAAATAACATAGAAGTCAGTAATAATGATATGAAAAATACCAATAATGACACAAAAAGTTTTATAAATGATATGAAATAAATTTAAAATGACATGAATTAAACAGCGCCAAAATGATATGAAATAATACTACAATAATGACATGGAAGAATTTTATAATGACATGAAACATGTATATCAGTTATCACATGTGAGATGTTGTTATACAATAAGATATGGTGGAACATGTTACACCCAAGACACACTCTTTTTTTCTGTGCTACGGTATCAATTATTAGATACCTTGATTTTTTTATTAAATAATATGACTTCCATTCAAATAAATTCATATCATTTGTCACATAATATTTTATTTTTGGTACTGGTGGCATTTTTATATTCTAAGAGAATCATAACTAAAATTTATCTTTGGTCATTCATAAATATTGTGTTTATATCTTTTTTTCTTTTTAAACCTAATTTTTCAAATTGATATATAAGTCCAAAAAATATTTGAGACGATACGGAAAATATGTAATATCTACTATATAAGTGAAGGGGGAGGAAAATGGTGTCCCCCTTACAAAAAGTCTGATATACCCATAATGAATTTAAATTGCCATATATATGAAATAATCTTTTCTTCTTCCTACTGGCCATGTATATTGAACAAGTTAACAATGGAATTGAATTTGAAATTCAATTAAATATTAAATTAAGGAGAATGATTTCTTCTTTTACATATGTGTGAAAAACTCTGATCAAAATTAAATTGACAATATAACTTGATTGACACAATCAGAGAAGAAAAAAATATAAACTTGAATTCATATTAATATTTAAAATGATAATATTTTAAAACTAAATGTTGATTATTATTTGATGATCACTATTATATAAATCAAACTCTTCCACTTTATTAATATTCAATAATTGAACCTAATACACAAATTCTTCCACTTTATTTGAGCACAAGCTTTAGTCTGCTTTATATTTCCTTCTCAATACTACTCCTTCCGTTTCATTTTAATCTACACACTTACACTTTTCACGCATGCCAATGCAAAACTTTGAGGACATATATCTTTAGTTTTGTATTTGTAAAAATTATAAAAAGTACATATTCATAAAATACATGTTATGGTGAATCTAACAAGATCTCACATGACTATATTTTCATCCGCGTATAAATCACAAATGATGGTCAAAGTGAAATTTGTGAATAGTGTAAAATTTCAAAGTGTGTAGATTAAAATGAAACGGAGGGAGTATATTTGAATAATGATGAACAAATAACTAAAAAAACCAACGAAATATTGATTTAAAAAAATATATTTAAAAAATTAAAAATAATTATAAATGTCTGTTCGAATCAATTTATTTGTAACACTGATGAATAACTAATTGAGAAAAAAATGTTAATATGACACGCACACGTGCAAAAAATCTCTATTATGTAAGCCAAGGGAGGAGTTACGGTGTCCCCCTATAAAAAGTCTTTTTTGTCCTTAGCTAAATATATAATTGCATATCTAGATTTTCTACTATTATATCCTTTCATAATTTAAAGATAGGGTCATGGTGAGTATTGGTGTCTTCTTAAAATTCCAATAATAAACTAGATAAGCATTAACAAAGTAAATTGGCATAATGAGAAAATTGGTTACTCAATAAAAAAAATTTACAAATTTAATTTGACTATAAGACTTTACATCTAAATGTTCATCACAATTTCTAAACACTTTATAAATCACATTAGTTTGTACTATAATGATTATAGATTACTCTTTTAAAATTATATTTAGATGAAATTTAAGAACAGACCAAGCAATCGACGCACGCATCGCTTGCATAGAAGCTAAGGCTAGTGCTAGTAGTTGAATGTAATAAGTCTCTAGTAACTCGCACTTAACTGGAGTGCATGCTTAATTTGGATTATTGTTTTTAATAAATACACTCTCCATTTCTTTTTGTTATACTTGGATTTTTTTCATATTTTTCAAGGCAAACTTTAATCATTATGGTTACACATTTTTTAAAATTATGAAAAAGTGAAATAATTAAAATACCCGTCAAAAAAAGAAATGATTAAAATAAACATTAAAATGAATATAGTATAATCCCACATGATAACATTATTTCTTAAAAATTAGTGAGAACTAATGGTCAAAATTTGATAATATAAACAAAACATTCCATTTAAGAACAACTAAAAGTTCAATTTATTGGTAGAAAATCGTCTATACAAGCCACATTACAGTCAAGGTCTAATGAGAGAGTACTTTTTTTTAAGGTAAGAATAAATTATTTGGGCTGCCCTCGTAAAGGGTCCCCACCCAGAGCCCCATTACAAGTCAAACACCTCCCAAGTCCCAACCCCCTCCCTCTCTTAAATCCTAAGCAAATACTTTGAGTAGGAACTAAACCCTAGATTTTACTAAGTAAGATGGAAAAATTCACCACTTAAGCTAACCTCAATTCCTGTTAAGAGATAGACCTGCTTTTGTGTAGTATGTATGAAAATTGTGCATGTCATCGATGTGGTATCTCAGTGCTATCCATCAGATATGTTCTATCATGTAATAGTAATACCGACTACATATATTATTGTATCACTTTATTAATTATCAGATATTATAATCTAAGTAATATAATATTCGCATGGTTTGGTAGGGCGTAGTAGGAAGAATGAGATGGATTTGGATTCTTAAAGTGGTTGTACAAGGTGTACAAAGTTGGCTTCAAATGCGAAGATTATGTATATGTTTATTAGCCTTTTAGTAAATACTGTTGCATAAAAAATGGCTCTATTCAGCTTCTTCTCCTCCAAGTTTAGAAAAAGCAAAACGAGTAAATTAAGAGTGAGCTACACGTATCATATTAGTTGTGGCCAAGGCATAAAAAGTTGTGGCAAAGACAGTAAAGTCCAATCAATTCATACATTTGGAGAAATATGGAAAGTCCAAATCATGCTTTTGACCAAATTTGAATGATTTGTTACCAAAGTCGGCATATGGCATGCGTGGGAAATTAAGTCAAAAAATTTGTAAGATTAAAGGATTATTTAGTTGCACATAGGAATTAGAATTTTCCTACAGTTTTATTTTCTAGGAAGTGGTAAAAGTTGTTTGGTTGATCATGGGAAGAAAAACTTTACACGTTAAGTTCTACTTATATAAAGGGGACCTAGATAAGTAACTTTCTACATTTTTGTCAACCAAACACTTTTACCTTATCTTACTTCCTATGAAGTTCTACTTCCCATGAATTTTTGTGGTCGTTTGGTTGATCATAGGAATTGAAAATTCCCATGAATTTTCAATACACGTGATATAAATTCTTTCATTAAATTCATGGGAATTTAAATATTTTGTTTGGTAGTGTATAAGGGAAGTGGAAATTCATGGGAATTTCTACTTACCTAGGGGGGAGTAGGTTAGTTAATTCCCCCATTTTGTAGGCAATATAAATTCATGGGAATTTCTACTTCCCCCATTTTTAAAATTTTTTGTCAACCAAACAACTAGCCCATTTCACAATTCCTAGGAATTTGAAATTCCCATGATTTCAATTAGCAACCAAACGACCACTTTATGTCAATCAAACAACGTGGTTGTTTGGTATACAAGAAATTATGTAGGCAATAGTAATTCCCATGATTTTCTAATTTGGGTAGTTGTTTGGTGGACATAAAGTGGGGTAAATGGGGGCAATAAATATTTCTTGGGAAATTAACTTTTCCACAAATCACCCACCCCCCGTTCATTTAGAATTCCCACATCAATTCATGGGAAGTGCAAATTCCTTGATGTCAATCTAACATATTAAGGTCATTTCCTAGGAATTACATAAAGGAAATAACTTTCTAGGAAATGAAACTTTTATTCCCATGTATACGAAACAACCTCTAAGATGATATCGAACGGGTCCTCCTAAGAAGTGAGGATCCCAAATCAGAAAAATTACCCATAAATTTTGTTTAGTCGATACCTTGCGTTTTTTGGATTAAAAAAACACATTGTTGATTCCTCCTCCCCTACAAACTATGACATATGAAGTACAAATTTGCAGTTTAAACTAGAAAAATTATAATTTATATTATACACCTGAATAGACCGTATATTTGAGGCTACCCATTAATTGTTTTAAGAACTCCAGATGAGCAAATAATGAACCATGGAAAAGCAATAACTTTGGTATACTATATAAAGTAAGTTTAGAGAGAATGTACAAAATCACATCAATAGTCTCTTTTTCTTCCTATAAAACTATATAATCAACTCTTACTCCCTCCTTTCTCTCTAGGGTTGTTATCTTCTAACTCATTTGAGGTAGGAAGTAGACATATTTTCTTGGAGAGTATTGGGTTTATGTAAATATTAGGCACTAGCTTATTTATTTGGGCTATTTTATGTTAGTTTAATGAGCCCACTTGTATGTGTTTTAGGTAGTATATAAACCTACGTTTTACTATTAATACACTCGAGGGAAAATTCATTTCTCTACATGGTATCAGGCTAGAGACGGCGCTTAGGGTATTATAACTTTACACCACCATGACTGGCGGTGGTGACTCTAGTAAAACAACCAAACTTGATCCTACTTCCCCATATTTCCTTGCTTCAAGTGATAATCCAAGTACATCCATTACTAACGTTATTTTTCGCAGAGATAATTATGAAGATTGGTCCCGCTCGATGCAGCTTTCTCTACAAGGTAAATGAAAATTTGGGTTTATTGACGGAACAATCACTAAACCTACCGACAAGGCCAAGCTAGAAGATTGGACATGTGTTCAATCAATGCTTGTTCAATGGATTTTGATGACTATTGATCCCTCCATACAAAAGACGATCCCATTCTTTGAAGAAGCAAAGACTTTGTGGGACGTGTTGAAGCGGAGATTTGATATCGGGAACGGTCCCCGTAAGCAACAAATTAAGGTCGCCCTTGCGGAGTGTCGGCAGTCGACCACCATGACTGTCTCAGAGTATTTTGGGTTGTTGCAACCTTTATGGGATGATTTGGCAACATATAATCCATTTCCGGTGTGTAAGTGCGGGAAGTGTGAATGTAATATTGGCGAGCAGTTTCAAGCAAGGATAGATGAAGATCGCTTTCATGATTTTCTTTATGGAATTAATGGTGAGATCTATGGTAATACTCGCTCTTCATTATTGGCGCAAGACCCGACCCCTTCTCTTGACTGTGCATATCAGACCATGCTACAGGAGGAAAGGTTGCGCTCGATGTCTCGTACCAAGGCCTATCGTGAAGAAGTGCTAGCTTTTGTGGTGAAATCACAATATCGAGGTACCCCGCGACTGGACCATAGAGATAAATCAACCTTATTTTGCTCTTTTTGTCATCGCACAGGGCATGAGGTTGATAATTGTTTCACCAAAAGTGGTAAATTTCCGGATTGGTGGGAGACTCGCAACTTTGATGGTGCGCTAGTTGTTGGCAGCAACACGAACAAAGCCCCACATGTGCCTGCGGTAGGTATAAGCAAAGGACGGGGTGGTGCCGAAGTGAGGAACACCGTAGCTGTTCTAGGCAACAATGGTGTTGGTGCTTCCTCCTCTAATGGTAATGATAATGTTGCCCTCCCTGGAATGACGTCAGCACAGTGGCAACAATTCCTGAACTTGCTTGGTAATTCCACTCCTAAACCTACTGATGATAGGTTGATAGGTGAGTATTTTATTGATCCTTAGATTATTAATATGGGGGCTTCAATGCACGTTACTGGAAATACTAAATTGCTGAGCAACATGGTTAATATACCGGAATGTCCAGTGGGACTTCCGGATGGAAATAAAAGTTTTGCTTCCAAGTGTGGACAAGCTCATTTGTCTCATGGTTTGGTTTTAAAAAATGTTTTATATGTGCCACAATTAAATTGCAATTTAATTTTTGTCTCTCATCTTTCCGACGATTTAAATTGTGTTGTACAATTCACTAATAATTTGTGCGTCATATAGTTCGAACTTTGAGGACCCTGATTGGAGTAGGTGAACGGCGGGATGGACTATATTACTTTCGTGATGTTCCCAATATTTAAGCTTAAAGTGTTGACGGGGCGGTCTCTCCGGAATTGTGGCATCAACGACTGGGACATACTTCTGATAAAGTAGTTCAGTCTCTTCCTTTTGTGAGTAGTTCGAATATTATTTTGAATAAAGCTTGCGATGTTTGCCATCAAGCTAAAAAGACTAGAGATAAATTCTATGATAGTTATAGTAGAGCTACTAGATGTTTTGATATGATACATTGCGATCTTTGGGGGCCATACTCTACCCCTTCTTCTTGTGGTGCGAGATATTTTTTTACTCTTGTTGATGATTTTTCAAGAGTTGTTTGGGTACTATTGTCTTTCACTCTTTTTTTGCCATGATTGAAAGACAATTTAATGCCAGAGTTAAAGTTGTTAGAACTGATAATGGCACTGAATTTAATGAAATGAAAGGCTATTTTGTGGACCATGGCATATTGTTTCAGACCTCTTGTGTAGGGACACCGCAACAAAATGGCAGGGTAGAGCGGAAACATCGTCACATTTTGAATGTGGCACGTGCTTTGCGATTTCAGGGTAATCTTCCTATTGAATTTTGGGGAGAATGTGCTTTGGGAGCCAGTTATTTGATAAATCGAACTCCTTTCCGAGTTCTTGCTTATAAAACTCCGTATGAATTGTTGTATGGTACTCCCCCTTCTTATGATGCTTTGCGTGTCTTTGGTTGTTTATGTTATGCTCATAACCAAAAGTCAAAAGGGAATAAATTTATGAGTCGGAGTCGTAAGTGTGTATTTGTGGGTTATCCTCAGTGTAAAAAAGGGTGGAAATTATTTGCCATTGAAACAGACGATTTTTTTGTATCTCGCGATGTCAAATTCTATGAAAAAGAATTCCATTATTCAGTTTCGTTAAAGGAACCTCAGTCCTCTACCCTTGTTTCTATGCCGTTAGTGGGAGGTGATGACGATTTTGCTTATGAGGATCTCGGACCCCTTGATGGAGAACATGGTATGGCAGTTGGTAATGCTCAAAATGATCATAGTAGTGCAGTGGTTATTGATATTAGGAGGGATACCGATGTTGGTAGTGGCATTGAGATGGTGCATGATGGAGGAGGAAATGGTGATGTGGTGGTTGAGGAGCGAGATGAGCTCACATAATCGGAGGTGGTTACTAGATCGGAGATAGCACCTGAAGTGGTGGGGTCATCTTTATCTCCTAATGGGAGGGAACTGGGTCGTGGAAAACGTCCTAAAATTCCTTATGTGAAGCTGAAAGGTTATGTTACCACTACCGTTCAAAAGTTAAGTCCATCCCCCTCTCCTAGTTCATCTGCTTCACATCATTCCTCAAGTACGCTTTATCCTATAGCACATTTTGTGAATTGTGACCGATTTTCTATGGGACACATAAATTTTCTTGCAGCTGTGACAACATGTATCGAACCACAAACCTTTAAGCAAGCTATGAAGGATCTAGAATGGAGAGAGGCAATGCAGAAAGAAATCCAGACACTTGAGAGCAATGACACTTGGAGTATGGAAACACTTCCTCAAGGGAAGCGCGCTCTTGGTAGTAGATGGGTGTACAAGATCGAGTATAATTCAGATGGAAGCATTGAACGTCTTAAAGCTCGACTAGTGGTGTTTGGTAATCATCAAGTTGCGGGGATAGATTATACTGACACTTTTGCTCCTGTGGCTAAGATGACGACTGTTCGTGCTTTTCTAGTTGTTGTGGCAGCGAAGAATTGGATATTGCATCAGATGGATGTACATAATGCTTTTTTGCATGGGGACTTGTCCGAAGAAGTCTATATGAAGTCGCCTCCTGGTTTTCATAGTAATAAACCTGATCAAGTTTGTCGATTACGAGTCTCTTTATGGCTTGAAACAAGCCCATCGTTGTTGGTTTGCTCAATTGGCGAACTCTCTGAAGAAATATGGCTTCCAACAATCATACTCAGACTATTCATTATTTACTCTTCACCAGGGTAAGATTCAGATTAATATCCTCATTTATGTTGATGACTTGATTATTTCTGGTAACGATTCCACTGCTCTTACTGCGTTTAAGAACTATCTGAGTTCTTGCTTTCATATGAAAGATCTTGGTGTTTTGAAGTATTTTTTGGGTATTGAGGTTGCCCGCAACTCGGAGGGTATTTTTCTTTGTCAACGTAAATGCACTCTTGATATTATCTCGGAGGTTGGGTTGCTTGGAGCTAAGCCCGCACATTTTCCTATGGAGCAAAACCACAAATTGAGTAGTTCTACGAGTCCTTTCTTTATTAATGTGGAGCAATATCGTAGATTGGTTGGTCGTCTTATTTATCTTGCTTTCACTCGCCATGATTTGGCATATGATGTGCACATTTGTCCCAATTTTTACATGAATCACGTCAAGATCATTGGGATGCAACTTTGAGAGTGGTTCAATATTTGAAAAATAGTCCAGTGCAGGGTATTCTTTTGCACGCCGATTGCGATTTGAACTTATCAGGTTGGTGTGATTCGGATTGGGCTAGTTGTCCCCTTACTCGTCATTCTGTTTCTGGTTGGTTGGTGTTTTTGAGGAAATCCCCCATTTCTTGGAAGATGAAAAAGCAGGTGACAGTTTCGCGTTCATCCGCGGAGGCGGAATATAGATCCATGGCAGCTTTGACTTGTGAGCTCAAGTGGTTGAAAAGTCTTTTGGATAGTCTTCGAATTCAACATCCACAAGCTATGCCATTGTTTTGTGATAGTCAGTCAACTTTACATCTAGCTCAAAACCCTGTGTTTCATGAGCGCACGAAGCATATTGAAGTTCATTGCCATTTTTTGCGAGATGCTATTAAGGATGGCACAATTAATCCCTCTTATGTTCCCACGAACAATCAACTTGCGGATATTTTTACCAAGGCTTTGGGCAAACAACAATTTGACTTTCTCCTTCGCAAGTTGGGCATTTGTAACTTGCATGCTCCAACTTGAGGGGGGTATTGGGTTTATGTAAATATTAGGCACTAGCTTATTTATTTGGGCTATTTTATGTTAGTTTAATGAGCCCACTTGTATGTGTTTTAGGTAGTATATAAACCTACGTTTTACTGTTAATACACTCGAAGGGAAAATTCATTTCTCTACAGAGAGAAATCATTAGAGGTGAGGCAAAAGCAAACATCAGTGATCTTAGTTTGTTGGATTTACATTGCATGATTTCAGATAAAGATTCGAATGTGGCTTTGTTACTAGAGTTTGTGGAGTTGTTGTTTTTCCAAATTCGATAGGTGTTTCATGTCGAAAGTCCGAATGCAATTCTTTTGTTTTCTATTATTAATTGCCCATTGTCTAGGAAGATAGCTTGGAAATTTCTTTTGTTGAAGGAAAAGATATGTTTTATTAATTGAAAGGTATATGGCATTTACAAGGTTTTAAAGAAGAACAAAACAAAACCTAACTCGGAAAAAAAAAATTCTTCTTTGTTGTAACTATGATGACGATGAGCTAGATCTGATTGTAAAACATACTCTTCATTTGTTCTTCAAATCATGTAACCTATTATGAGAGCATCTATCGTTTAGATATAGTTTTGAGAAGAAACTTATTTATTTGACTTTAATTTGTAGATGCAGACAATAATCTTTACGGGTTGTAAAATTGTATATATATATATATATATATATATATATATATATATATATATATATATATATATATATATATATATATATATATATATATATATAATCAATAAACTAAATCTTAACTCTAACCTCCTACAAGGATAGATAAAGACCCCATATTCCGATCCAAATGAATTCTCATTAGATGAGAGAAAGAACCCAATAATTGGGTAGAAAAACTCTCAAAAAATAAGAGATAAGGATCATAGTAGAAACATAAAAAACAACTAGTAAATAAAAGTAGAATTGGAGGCTTACCACCATACCATCGAAAAGGATGGTGGCAGCCCCACAAAAGCTAAATGAATACTATGTTTTTTTCAGAGAAGAGAGACTGGACCAAACGGGCAAAGCTATTCGAGTATTCGACTAAGGAGTAGTTAGAGATGAGTACAATCTATATTAGAGCTTAGAGTTTAACTTTTACACAATTGCTCCACTTTGGATCACTATTTCATTGTGCCTTTCTTTCGCCCCTTATCACTCACTCTCCTTCAATAATACTAGCTTTTTATGCACGCTATGCGTGCGGTGACGTTTTGAGAATAACTATTACTCAGTAGTAAAAACGAACCAAAAAACGAAAGTTCGTATCTAAGTTCACCTCCATTTTGTGAATAGGAAAGATTGAAATACTTACAAATAGTATTTAAAAACACATTAATAAATAAGTATAAGTAATGAAATTGCATCTCTAACTAATGTTTTTTGTTAAAACTCTAAACGATCTCATGAACCATGACAAAAAGAGACAGAAATAATGCAGTCCTTTTTCTCTCTCTTCAATTCTCAAGCTACTCGCCAATTCCCAAACCCATCTCTCAATTTCACGCAATTCTTTTTCTCTCTCTATTTAATTGAAACAATGCAGTCGTCACGTTTTCTCTCCTTTTGATCATCTTCCTCAATGTCCCCCATATCAAACCACACACTCGATTTCTCCTCATTCTTAGCTAAACCTCTCAATCTCAATCTCCGCTTCTATGGACTTCGAAGAGAAGCATTGAGTTTCTCAGTGAGCTTGTCGAGTTCACTCTCACGAGACCTTTGATTATGATTTCGCCATCATTGGAGCTGGCTTTGGCGGTCATGGCGATGCTCTTCATGCCGTCGATAAGGTATTTTTGAATATCAAGTTGATGCGCTGAAATTCGATTATGGGCACAAATTTTTGATTTTAATATATGGGTTGAAGTATTTTTTTCTCAAATTCTTTTTAATATCTGGGCACAAAAACAATTCGTGTTGAAGCATTTTGTCTCAATTTTTTTTAATGTTTGGGCACAAATTTGAAGATATTTTTTGACGAAAATTGATTTTTTTTTTCCGACCATTTCTGATGTAATTTTAATTTGTATTTCAACTATATCTGAATGAAATTTTAAATAAACTGTAATTTGAGTTTAATTTTTTAAAAAAAAAAATTCTAACACTGCATATATTCGTAATATTTACTGTAATTTGAGTTTAAATTTACTCAAACATGATACATATTCTTAAGATTTACTGAACATAGAACATTACGCATACTTTTATTTTCAATAACAAATTGCGCACCTGATTAACATCCGCAAATGTGAGAATGTCGTATTTTAAAATGCTGTGAAGCTCCAATCTATGAAGAGAACTGAATTTTTTTTGGTTTGAAGTTTGTGTTTGTAATTGAGTTTGTGTTATGGAAAAATTGATTTGAGTTTGAATTTGAGTTGTCTCTGTAATGAGAATGTTGTGTATTTGTTTTTAGTTATTGTATGTGGTATTAATGTGTGGTAAATTCTTGATTATGAATCTTTTATTTTGATTGAATCTTTTTTATTGGCAAGTTTATGTGATTGATAATTATATGAGTTGATTGAGTTTAATAGAGATTTGATTGATTTTTTTTTTTGGCAAGTTTATGATTGAAATTGGTTTTGATTAATTGCTAGAGGTTATATTTGGAAATTTAGAATGTAATATTTATGTTGTGGAGGGGCAATTGAGTGAATTCCTAAGGGGACACCATTGCTCCCCCCTTGACTTATATAATAGAGATTTTTGGAATTGAAATAATGGAATTATAGCCTTTACCTTAAAGATGATTTGAAATTAAATTAATTATTAGGATGTCAGTTTCAAGAACTCAAGTGATTTGCAAACACTGTGTTGTAAAGGATGCAATAAAACAACGGAGAATTAAAGAATAATAGACACAAGGATTTAACATGATTCACTAATAATGTGTTAGCTACATCCACACAGTAGGTAGACCATATTTTTATTAGGTTTAGGAGAGAAATAGAGCACATATTACTAAATTATTAATTCAAGATATAACTCAACACACTACCTTAATAAAATACATATTTTTGTACATATTAAGTTAAATATATATGGGAACTCTTGAGGACTTTGGTGTCCACCTGAGTTCCCTAAAATACCCTTTATGTTTTTATTCTTCCAGGATAACTTATGAGGGCAAAAAAGTCATAGAACTTTTTTTAAAAAAAACTCTAATGTAACTACCAGATTTCCCCCAAAAAAAAAAACTACCAGATTTTTTTAGTGAAAGTAACTTCCATATTTTTTGAAAACAAAAGAAACATGTTCAATATCTCGCGATGTTCGCGCACGCATCGCGTGCAAAAAATACTAGTTAAGTTAAAAGCAACCACCACAGCAACATCGCACATGGCCCTATCAAAGTATTAATAGGCTTGTAAGTTAACCCCAAAAACATTAAATATATATCAAAGTACTCCAATTATAAGAACTACAGAAACGTGGTCACATAATATAGCAAATCCTACGAGATCTGTAATTTGTAATAATTCCTTCAATAATAAACAAACATAATCAATTAAATTGAAAGTGATATCTTTCGACTTTGTCAAATTAAATAAAATGAAATTGAGTGATGCAAGGATGATGATGATGATGCATGGTATTGGTATCTGTTTCTCTCAGGCTGTCTCTCATAGGAGTGATAGGACCTTAAGGAATTGTTTGGGCAATGAGGGGAGAGAATAGGATGTTTGATGTTTCATATATGTGTCGTCCACGTACCGTGATCAATTTTGCATTATTTCTCACGCCTTCGCTTTGATCTTTTGCTGTTCCATGCATGCTTTTGGGCCCATCTTTCTCTAAATTTATGCGTGAGAGCAGTCGCCCTTAAACAATGGGATTTACAACTAATCACTTAAAATCCAACTAGTAGCACTCGGGCAGAGAGATCCATCTACTGCCTAGAAACTCCAAGGCGTTCCATAGCTATATAATTTCGCAGTTTTTTTAAAAAAAATTTACATACTTTGACGCTATATATATATTTTATTTTACACTTTGACCGTAGTTTATGATTTACACATGAGGAAAAAGTAGTAAACTCGAATTTTATTAGCTTCGTCTCAACATGTATTTAAAAATATTTATTTTTTATGATTTTTACTTATTGATAGTTATTAGGAATATTACGGATAATAAAGATACGATAATATCTTTAGTATATATTATTATGTTAGGATATGTTATTAGTGAAAATATTGGGTTAGACCATCTAAGCCAAACATTTGGTCAGACGGTCCACCATTAAAGCCGGATAAAACCAAAATCTCCCTCTCGTCTTCCTTCTTTCTCTACTCAACAAAGACTACCAAAATCTCATGCATGAGGAGGCCGGGAAACAAGGCGGTGAGAAGGCCGGGTGTTATTTCACTAGGAACACTACAAGATAGGGGTGTAAATGATGCGAGTCGAGTTTGAGCTAACTCGACTCGACTCGTTAGCATTTCGAGTCGAGCACGAGTTGAGTCGAGTTCACTCGAGTCGAGTTTGACCGAGTTTTGACCGAGCTTTGACCGAGTCGAGTTTTGACCGAGTAGATTTCGAGTAGCTTGCAAGTGTCTCATGTTAAAAGCAATCCTAAGGTAGAAAAATGTTGAATTTAGGTATTTTGCTATTGATAATTGGGTTTTCGAGCTTCTCATGAGTTTTCGAGTCGAGTATCGAGTTGCTCAAGTCGACTCGCCAACATCTCGAGCCGAGTTCGAGCTCGAGTCGAGCTCACTAGAGTCGAGTTTTGACCGAGTTTTGACCGAGTCGATCTCGAGTAGCTCGCGAGTTGTCTCGTCTCATTTACACCCCTACTACAAGAGGGGGGTGAATTATATGTATAAAAATAAACGTACTTTTTGCGGAATTATAATACTAAAACATTAAAACAAGATAAAGGAACACAATGAATTTTTACGAGGAAAAACTTCTTTGAACTCAAAGATAAAAAGCTAAACTAAAAAAACTAAAACAACCTCGACCACTAGGGATTTTAAACTCAACTCTTTCACTAATTAGGCCAAACAACTTTGTTACAACCTAGCTTTACTCACGGGCCACACCTTGAGTTCTTAAACTCAACTTCCTCTCAACTTCACTTGAAGTTTTCTCACTTTAACTTGCTTCACTCAAAGCTTCTCTCATACATGACTTCACTCAAAATTCCCTTACCCTAAAACTAAAATTACAATGATCATAAACTTAGTGGAATAGAGTAAGAAGACAAAGGAATGAATGACTTATAAGAGAATCAAGGTACTGACACTTTAATTAGTTAAGCTCACTTAATCACTTGGTCAGACACAAATTGGAACTTAATTAGACTTATGTATTTATAGGAGTCATCAAGTAAAACGTGGGATTAATACATGTGATGGTGGTCAAAACATTTTCCCATGATGTTCCTCAACTAGAGGAACATGTTCCATTATCCACCCATGAACCCCACGTTCTCTTTGAACGTGTATACAAGATTAATACTGCTTCCTAAAATCTAGCATTTACTTGTGCAACAATCTTAATTCTAATTTTTAATTTAAAATTATTTTAATTAATAAAATCAAAATTAAATCCTTTATGAAATACTATCTTTAAAAGGTTTTCTTTTAAAACCAAAAAGGATTTTCTATTTTTTAAGCAAAGATAAAGATTTTCCTTAATATCTGATTTTAACCAAATAAAAAACGGTTTCCTAAATTTTAGCCTTTATTAACTCAACCGACACAAAATAACCTTTGCACCTTATAATACATAGACCAGGGCATGGGTCGGGCTCGGCCCGCGGGCTTGAGGAAATGGCGGGGAAGGGTGGGTCGTGCCTGAAATTTCCAGATTTTATCCACAGGCTGGGCTCGTGCCTCCTGCGGGTCTGGTCCGTGTTTTATGTTGTTTTTTTGGATTCTTGGCAGTTTTAGGCTAAAAAACAAAGAAAAGGGGCGTTCGGCCCACGGGCCATATAGGCAGGCTCGTGACGGTGTGGGCCTGAAATAAAATTTCTTGACCGTGGCAGGCCCACAGCCTACGGAGCGGACAACGTACCGGGCCTTAAGCGGGCTGGGACAGGGCCAGGCCCAAACTTAGCTTAACTTAATTAAAAAGTATGGAATGGCTAATTAAAAAGATAATATTTATCTAGTTCCTTTAGTTATTTAGTTCCTTTAACTTAACTTAATATATAGTACAAGTACGTTTGTTCCTTACAAAGGAACAGACATACATTCTCTTTTTAATTAGTCATTGTTCCTTAATTACCATAACTTACTCGTTCCTTACATAGGAACTAAAAATAAAAGTCCCGCTTTGATTCTTTTAATTTGCTCCAAACCTCCAATGCATCTCCAGTATCAGTTCCTTGAGCATCTTCACTTAGTATTCAAAATCTAACTTGATTTCTTCTTTAGACTTAGTATTCTCTTTGCTCAATGCAGTGATACCTTGCAAATTCTATTCACTTAACAACTTGTTAGTTTTATAACTTAGTTTGTATCTTTGTTCTTTTGTCATCATCAAAATTAGGGTTCAACACCGGGGAACGAGGCTCCCGTGTTGAAGTACGAGGAGGTCGGGGAACGAGGCTCTCGTGTTGAAGTATGATGGCGGTGATGGGGAAAGATTTGAGGAACAAGGAGAAAGAAGATTTGGGATAGAGAAAGGGAGGGGATGAGGTGGAGCTCGTGGATGTAGAGGAAAGTGTAGGGGGATGTGTTTGTGGTATTGAAATTCTTGAATCGGCTAATAATATATCAGTTATTCAATTTTCAATGTAAGATATCATATTTGTCAATTCAGCTATTCAATTATTGATAACGGGAATACAGGAGAATAAAAGAAACTGTTAGATATTAATCATAATTTTATATTAATATTGAATTGTCAACTCATTTTTTTCTAAGTTTGTCTCAAATATTCAACTTCTCATCTCGGTTTTTCTTAATGTTTTTGCATCTAACCAAAATTTTATCTCAGATATTCAAAAGTTTCTCTAAGATATTCAATTGTTCTACTCAGATATTCAATCATTTTTCTTAGATATTCAATTGTTCTTCTTAGATATCCAAAAGCTTCTCTCAGATATTCAATTGTTCTGCTACTAAGATATCCAATTGTTCTTCTCAACTATTCAATGATCTAGTCGTCTGACCGTTAGATTATGGTTAGACCAGTTTGATACAATGCCTTCTCATATTATTATCTTAGGGAAATATTATTTAGGAATATTTCAAATAAGTGTTTGATTAGTATTAGCAATAAGATATTCCAATGACGTTCCCATCAAAAAGAATACTTTTTTTTTGGCGGGTTCGAAAAGAATGACCTTCCTGTTCAATTGCTATATGTAACAAGAGGTTCAAGAAGAATAACATCCCTCATATAAGATATTTAACAGGTTCAACAAGAATCGTGTTCCTGTTAGTGTGATATATGGCGTTCTCATCAATGTATTTGTTTGATCTTGATTTTGATGTTTTCTATTTCTCTATTTGTAACGTTCGTGTTACTAACATTGCGATTGCAGGAGGATCTTAGGAATATTACGGATGATAAAGATATGATAATATCTTTAGGATATATTAGTATGTTAGGAAATATTATTATCTTAGGGAAATATTGTCTTAGAAATATTTCCGATAAGTGTTTGATTAGTATTAGGAATGAGATATTTTTTAGAGTTTTTTCTTTTGATGGGGAGAAAAAAAAACCTTAGATTACCCTCCTTAATTCGGAGGCCAACCTAAAACATCCTTACGGATGAGATAGTTTCCTAGTAGGAGTCTCTTTGTACTCCTATATATATTGTACTTATAATTCATTATTGAACACACACATCGATACATTCTAAACTCTTATTGGAAATATTCCTAAAATAATATTTTCGTAAGCTAATAATATACCTAACATACTAATATATCCTACAGAATTAAAGATATTATCATATCTTTATTATCCGTAATATTCCTAATAATAGTTGATTTCATTAATGGTTAAAATTTGCAATAATAAACGTAAAAGTCAAAGTATGTTGATTAGAAAGATATATAGGTAGTACTTTTTTCTTTTTTGAATACTTATAACAATTTAATTTTCATGCTTTTCAAAAGTACAACTTTGTTTATCAATGTTTTTAATAATTTATTAGTAAATATAATACTATGTGAAAATTTAATATTTTTAATATATACACTACCACACTGATACATTATCTGCCTGGGATGAGAACGATGACATGAATCAGATTTTATGTATTTAAAATGCTTTTTTAGTTATTGGAGTGCATATTTTTGTATTAGATGGTATACAATAGTCAGACCGATTTTTGAATAAAAAAAAAAAGTTACAAGAAATTGGGAATAGTCTTCTAATATCTATATATATAAGTTCTACAAAAATACTTTAAAGAAAAAGTTAGAGAAAGTATTTCTCAAAACAATGAAAAAGTTAAGCAAAATATTTTTTAGTCAGTCTAGACTCCATATATTATATAGTTCCTCCATTTTTTAAAGTTCTACTAGCTTTCCTATTTCATCTGTTTTTTAAGTTCTACTCACTATATTTTTTTCCTCATTGGTAAAAGATGTACAATAATTTGATCATTCTTGACCAACACTTTATCTCATTCATGCTCTTTATCTCCGTGAAAATATAATAAACCCACACTTTCTCTTCTCATTAAAGAAAAGTAAAGAAACCAAGTGGACCCACTTTTTACACTCTCTCTCTAATTTGCCTTAAACTGCGTATCCATTGTAATTGAGTAGAACTACCAAGCTCAGTTTGGCCTAGTGGTCAGGATTGTGCCTTCCAAGTTCCAACCTTAAGGTTGGAGGTTCAATTCCCAGTAGGGGCTCTTTGAGGGTAGGGACTAGGGATTTCTCTTACCTTCCCCCTACGCTTAGAGTGTCTAGACTGCTAACCCGAACTGGGTTGACCTGTTTAAGGTACTGGTCCGGTAGAACAATTCATCTAACTAATTCAAAAAGAAACCGAGTAGAACTTTAAAAATAGAGGGAGGATGTGATCAAACACTCTAATAGGAGACTAGTTCATATAAATCATAATGGTAAAGAATTAACACTAGAGGAAAAAAAGCCATTTGCTGTTGTAAAAGGGCTGCGGTTGTGTAGAAAACCGCAGCCCTTCCATTAAGGGCTGCGGTCAGGACCAAAACCGCAGCCCTCGGTGCACTAAAGGGCTGCGGTTTTGGTCCCGACCGCGACCCTTAATGGAAGGGCTGCGGTTTTCTACACAACCGCAGCCCTTTGTTTTATTTTTCCCACCCAAAATAATCGCGCTCTCATTAATTCTTCCCTCCACCCAATTTTCATTCAATTCACGAACTCTCTCCACGCAGCAGCGAAACACCTGAGCGCCCTAGCCTGCGAAATTGAACCACCCCCTGAGCTCCACCCTCCTGTGCACGCCACCCTCCTACGCGCCATCCCCAGCGCACCACGCAGACCCCTGAGCTCCACCCTCCTGTGCGGGTATCGTAGCTTGCAGTGCCGAAAACCACCTGAGCGCTGCCACCCTCCGTTGCGCACCAACCACCTGTGCGCCTAAACCCTCCAACACCGAGAAAAAGAAGCCGCAGCCGGCGGCTTCCACTAAAGATCGGCGGCTCAGCAACGCCGAAAGGTCGGCCTACTTTGGGAGGAGAGAAGCCGCTAAAGTCCTTCGAACTGTTCTTCAAGGCGACGCTCGACGCCGAGCTGTTGGCTCTATAAAATCCCTCATTTTTAGCCCTTCCATTCGTAACAAGAAAGGCACTTTCGCTCTCGTTTGCCAAACTCTCAAATGTACTTTCTCTCTCCTCTCTTTCTCTTTCTCATTCTCAATTAGCAATGTCTTTGATTTTGCTAATTTTGGATTTTTATTGTGTAATTTCTTTGATTAGTTTATGTTTGATTTGAGCATAATTCAGTATTTTTTCTGCTTAGAGTTTTGATTTTCGATTTAGAATTGGAGTTGTTGATATTGGTGTTCACTTCGATTGTTGCAATAAGACATAATTGGTGGTAGTTTATGGAATTTTTATGATTTTTTTGGGAATATTTGTCGTACACTCGTGAAATTTGATATAATTAATAATATATATGTTATTTGAATTAGTTGATTAGCTACATTAGCTATTAACTTAGTTTAATGCAAACAAATTTCATTTATAATTTGTTAATAGTTTAAATGAGAAAAGTTAGTTGTAATGTGTTTCAATGTGGGTAAGATATGATAATTTATATATATGAATGTATTTCTTATAATTTTTGCATTTACTATATGCTAACAATTTTTTCGGTTTTATGTGTCTTAGATATTAGCATATTGGAAGCGGCAAATCAACTAGGAGATAGTGCAGAGTATATATAGAGATCGATCTCCATATTAGTTGTTATTGGTATGTATTTATGATAAAGACAATTCATTATATATCTTCATTTATTATGTATATGTAGATTCAATCTATATATGTGTATGTATATTTCTTGATATGAGATTGGATGAAAACAATTTAATTAAGCTATGAAATGTATAAGTTATATGAATCATCATATCATCAATCATATGCCTAGATACCCGTTCAAGACTTACTCATTAGGAGTAAGTCTTGAATAGTCCCCTGTTTGGGACTGTCCTTGGACGTTTGATCTCACTTAGGTGGTGAATGTATGTCTTCTTTTCAATTCTAAGGAAAGTCTTGGCTTGTCATTTCTCTACATTGTTCTCTGTGTACATATGTAGATAATCAATTATCTACATTGTGTACTTGGAGAACTGTAGGGGAAAATCTTGCCGGATTTTCCTTAGAATTGAAGAGTTGGCATATATTCACTAGTGAGATTAAATGTCCAAGGATGGGTTAGGTTGGAGTGATAAGGACCTTCGGATGCATGCATACATTTGCACATGTGACTCACTTAGCCTCCATTTGTATGTGCGTGTTTTCAATATGTGATTGTCTTGCATGTGAATGTGCTTAAATGATTGATACTTATAATTGGTTGTGTTTAATTAGAGGTTTTCATGAATGAGATGGATCGTACTTGGATGTATGGTAGCCGTGAATCGATTGAGTTTGTGAATGGGGTCTCGTAATTTTGTAAATCCGCATTAGAATACCAAGCATCTTTCTGGAGCAATCGACTTTTATTGTCCTTGTTTAGATTGTGGAAATGTGAGCAAGGTTAGTAGTATTCATTTGCTTAGGGAGCATGTCTTTCGTCGTGGGTTTAGGCCTCAATACCACGTATGGGTTTGGCATGGTGAGGAGGGGAGATATGCAAGAAGTTGTAGGATAATGAACGATGTATGTGAAGAGGAGAAGGATAAATTAGGTGATGATTTCGAGGATGGTGAGTATGGGGATGATGAATTTGGGGATGATGATAGAGATCGGGTAGACGAGATGATACAAGAGGTTGAAGATCAGTCTTGCAAACGACCTCGTATGTTTGAGTCTATATCTGAGGCTGCTGAAAGGCCATTGTATCCAGGTTGTACGAAGTACACCAAACTTTCCGCTGTGATAACACTCTTCAATATTAAGTCGAAAGCAGGTTGGACGGATTGCAGTTTCACGTCGTTGTTCGAAGTTTTAGCTGATATGCTCCCTGATGGAAATGATCTCGCCAAAGTCGAACTATTATGCTAAGAAACTCATGTGTCCTTTCGGTTTAGAGTACCGGGAGGATACATGCTTGTCCAAACGATTGTGTGCTTTATCGTAATGAGTATGAGCATTTAGATGAGTGTCCACGTTGTGGATTATCAAGGTACAGGCGTGAAGGGGCTGGGGGTAGTGAAGGACCACCAGCTAAGGTGTTGTGGTATCTTCCCATAATACCTAGATTTAAGCGCATGTTCTCACTAAAAAAAGATGCGAAGAATATGCGGTGGCATGCGAGATCGTAGGAAGAAAGACGGTTTGCTGAAGCATCCGGCTGATTCCCCTGAGTGGAAAAGTATCAATAGGGTGCATAAGCCGTTTGGTAACGAGGATAGGAATTTGAGGCTTGGATTATGTACGGATGGCATGAATCCCTTTGGCAATCTTAGTTCTCAGCATAGTACATGGCCAGTAGTTTTAGTGATTTATAACTTGCCTCCTTGGTTGTGCATGAAACGCAAGTACATCATGTTGTCGCTTCTCATATCGGGGCCGAAACAACCCTGGAAATGACATAGATGTATACCTTCAACCACTTATTGAAGATTTACAGAAGATGTGGAACGAAGGAGTGTCGGTATTTGATGCGTATGCTAATGAGATGTTCACTCTGCGTGCCATGCTTTTCTGTACAATGAACGACTTTCCAGCTTATGGGAACTTATCTGGGTATAAGACCAAAGGAAAAAAAACCGTGCCCGATTTGTATAGATGACATGAAGTCTACACACATTAAGGGTTGCAAACATGTCTATATGCGCACACGAAGGCTCCTTAGACGCGACCATCCCTATCGATTTAAGAAAAAGGCCTTCGATGGGACGGTTGAAGAGGAAGTTGCTCGTAGACCATTAAC
This sequence comes from Beta lomatogona, assembly GCA_947646795.1. Taxonomy (NCBI): domain Eukaryota; kingdom Viridiplantae; phylum Streptophyta; class Magnoliopsida; order Caryophyllales; family Amaranthaceae; genus Beta; species Beta lomatogona. Next base: position 750,324 of record CANSNZ010000637.1, read on the forward strand.
TGGTACTGAAGTTTATAATCAGGTTAAGGGCATTGAAACGATCTATGGTAAACCTGCGAATGACGTTGATGGAACTACAGGATTATGGAAAAAGGAGTCTATTTTTTGGAAACTCCCATATTGGAAAGATTTAAAAGTCAGACATTGTTTGGATGTCATGCACATTGAGAAGAATGTTTGTGATGCAATTCTTGCGACACTTATGAATATTCCGGGTAAGACAAAGGATGTTAAAGCGTCACGTCTTCACTTGGAAAAAAATAAGCTTCGACCGGAGTTGTGGGCTCAAAAAAGGGCGGGAAGGAAAAAGAAAGTAGTGGAGGAAGGGCTTGATGAGGAAATTGGGAAAAGAAAAAAGGTGGATGATTCGGAGAAGAATTATTTGCCCCCAGCTTGCTACACGCTGTCGAAAGCTGAGAAACGGATTTTTTGCGAGTCATTGTATGGTATTAAGGTTCCAACTGGGTACTCATCGAATATGAAGCGATTTGTTACCTTAAATGGTGAGTTGAAGTTATCGAGTATGAAATCTCACGATTGTCATGTCATGATGCAAGTATTCTTACCGATTGCAATTCGTGGGATACTTCCGAAGCATGTGAGGCACACCATTACCGAACTTTGTTCATTTTTCCATACAATATGCAGCAAAGTCCTAGAACCGTCGACCCTCGATTCTTTGCAGGCCAGAGTAGTTGAAACTCTATGCAAATTTGAGATGTTTTTCCCCCCGCATTCTTTGACATTATGGTCCATCTCATTGTCCATCTAGTTCGAGAAATTAAGCTGTGTAGTCCAGTGTTTTTGAGGTGGTGCTATCCTTTTGAGAGATATATGGGTACTTTGAAGGATAAAGTTCGAAATCTTGCACAACCATAAGGTAGCATTATTCAAGGGATTGTGGCTGAAGAGGTCAGTAATTTTGTGGCAGAGTATGTTGCTGGTGTTGATCCTATTGGCGTTCCGATATCTCGACACGAGGGCAGACTCGAGGGCACGGGTACGATTGGCTCAAAATTGATCTCACCTTACGTCGACAAGCGTACACAAGCTCACTTATTTGTGTTGCATCACGTGGCAGCTGTCCATCCTTATTTAAATGAGCATATGGAGGAATTACGTGTTAGCAACCCTGGAAAAGGAATAAGGGCATTGACGCAAATGCATAATAAGACGTTCATTGATTGGTTTCATCATCGAGTAGTGGATGATTTAAATGAAAATGTTTCTGAAACAGTCAAGTGGTTAGCATTTGGTCCTCGTGAATCTGTACACTCTTATGAGGGTTATGATATTAACGGGTATACGTTTTGGACTGAACGTCAAGATCTTAAGTCGACATCGCGACAGAATAGTGGTGTTTCACTTGTGGCGTCATCTACACAATACGCAAGCTCGAAAGATAAGTCTCCCGTTCTTGCTGCCACCAACTATTATGGGCGAATTCAAGAAATATGGGAGCTTGACTACTCAGCTTTTCATATTTGTCTCTTTTATTGCAATTGGGTTGATGATAATCGACGTTGCGTAAAAAAAGATGATCCTTGCGGATTCACTCTTGTGGACATGGGTCGTCTACGTGAGACTGAAGAGCCATTTGTACTTGCATCACAAGCTAAACAAGTATTCTATGTAACTGATCCTGGCGATAATAAGTGGTCAATTGTTGTACCTGGCAAAAGGAGTATTCGGGCATTGGTGATGTTGAGGATGAGGAAGAGTATGATGCATTTGAGGACATCCCAACTTTTACCTATCCTGAAAATAGCGTGGAAGATGATGTAAATATGTCTGAGAACTATATGCGTGTTGATCACACTGAAGGGATACATGTTGAAACTCCTAAGAAACGGCGGAAGGTCAACAAATCATGAGACATATACTCAGGTTTATCTCTATTTCGTCCATTTCATGTCATTTTCATATATTTTGAGTCATGTGACTCAATTTTCTTGTTGAATATAATAATATAGCAAAAAATACGACTATTACGTAGATTTATAGGTGCTACTTTGTTGTTGGTTGGATTTCGGGAAAGTAAGGGTCATTTTAGGCCTATTTCGTCCGTTTCATGTCATTTTCGTTTATTTCGAGTCATGGTAATCCAATTTCTTGTTGAATGTAATAATATTGCATAAAATACGACTACAAAGTAGGTTTATAGGTGCTACTATGTTCATGGTTGGATTTCGGGAAAGTAAACGTCATTTTAAGCTTATTTCGGCCGTTTCATGTCATTTTCGTGTATTTCGAGTCATGGTAATCCAATTTCTTGTTGAATGTGATAATATTGCATAAAATACGACTACTAAGTAGGTTTATAGGTGCTTCTTTGTTGTTGGTTGGATTTTGGGAAAGTAAGGGTCATTTTAGGCCTATTTCGTCCGTTTCATGTCGTTTTCGTGTATTTCGAGTCATGTGACTCCAATTTCTTGTTGAATGTAATAATATTGCATAAAATACGACTACGAAATAGGTTTATGGGTGCTACTTTGTTCATGGTTGGATTTTGGGAAAGTAAACGTCATTTTAAGCCTTTTTCGGCCGTTTCATGTCATTTTCGTGTATTTCGAGTCATGGTAATCCAATTTGTTGTGAAATATGATCTTATAACCTAAAATGTTGCTATTAAGTAGATTTATACGAGCTACTTTGTTGATGGTTGGATTTCGGGAAAATAAATATCATTTTAGGCCCCCCCTTACACGGGCCCCGGTTCCCCCCTCGCACGCCCCGATCCCCGTCCGGCCCCAGCCCTAGCTACCCCCCCCCTTGCCCGGCCCCCCACTCCCCCCCGTCCAACCCCTAGCTACTCCCCCCCTTGCACAGCCCCCGCTCCCCCCGTCCAACCCCTAGCTACTTCCCCCCCCGTCCAACCCCTAGCTACTTCCCGCCCCCCAAGTCCAACACCTAGCTACTTCCCCCTGCACATTCCCCCGCGGCAGCTTTGCTGCCGCTGCCGGCGCACTACGCGCCGCCGCGGGGGATGTGCAAGGGGGGAGTAGCTAGTGGCCCACGATTTCCGATGTTCCATTATTGTTGGTCCTTAATCAATTTGTTATTTTTTTTTAACTTGTACATATATATTAATTTCTATGTGTTTATAATTGCGGGGATAATTACTACATATGGATGAGATGACGACTAGTGAACACACAACCGAGGATGAATCTTATGATGTGAGGAAGGACCCGGATAAAGGTGATCTCGAAGATCGAGATCTTCAAGAACTTCATCCAAAAAGTGGTACAATTGTGAAAGCACAACAAGTTTGTAGGAAAGAAGGTCAACAACGGGAGTTACAAACAAATCAACAACAAAGAAAATCGAAAGTGATGAAAAAGAGAAAGGGAAGAGGACCTACAAAGTCAATAAGTGCTACTCACTTGCATATGACTTTAGAGTACGATAACTTGGGTCAACCTTGTGGTGTGTGGCGTTCTAAGTATGCCAAACATATTGGCCTTTGTGTTCGGAGGCTCTCCATTTTGCATTCATGGCAAGAGGTGCCCGAGGGGATGAAGAAATTGCTATGGAATGACACTATGGTAAGTTTCATACTACCATTTAGTTTCTTATTTTAATAAATGTATGTGTATGTAGTACTAATGATAAAATTTAATCTATTACAACAAATGTGGAAACTAATATTTTTGTTCGTTTTTTTTGTAGAATCTCTTCAATATCGAAGATGATGAAGCCAAGAAGAATCTATTTTTATCCGCGCTTGCTCAGAGATTTCGAGATTTCAAGGCTAAGTTAGTGTCCGGTTGGATTACTAAGCGGAGGAAAAGAACGGGTACAAAGAAGAAGAATATTAATGGGGGAGAAAAGCAAATCGAAGCCGAGGCTGCATTGGAAAATTCGGAGGAACCCACCACATTACCATATCAAATATGGAGAAATATCAAACTGAAGAGTGGGAAGCATTTGTTGCCAAAAATACTACCCGGAAGATGTTGTAAGCAAAGGATTTTAATTATATTTACCACACTTAGCTCGAGTATGATTGTATATAACACCTAATCTTTTGTTTGTAATTATGTGTTTTTTCAGGCAAGACGTGAGAAAAAAAGCGCGAGTGCAAAAGCAAGGAAATATTATCATCATTTGGGTGCCCATTCCTACGATCAGGCGAGAAAAAAGTGGATGTTTGCCCATTACCCCACACAGGATTCGACAACGACACCTACCTCTACAACCACATCGGCTACACCGGCTCGTCAACCGGACGGGGTCCTTGATTGGTGGTGTTCGATGCATGGGGTTGATGCAAAGGGAAACAGAGTGTTACCCGATCCCGTTACGTAAAAGATAGCCAATGCTATTGTAAGTACATATCATTTTAGGCCTATTTCGGCCATTTCATGTCATTTTCGAATAGTTTGAGTCATTGGGCTCCAATTTCTTGTGAAACATGATAATATAACCTAAAATATTGTTATTAAGTAGATTTATAGGTTCAACTTTATTATTGGTCGGATTTCGGGAACTTAAATATCATTTTAGGCCTATTTCGGCCATTTCATGTCATTTTCGAATAGTTTGAGTCACTGGGCTCCAATTTCTTGTGAAACATGATAATATAACCTAAAATATTGCTATTAAGTAGATTTATAGGTTCTACTTTATTATTGGTCGGATTTCGGGAACGTAAATATCATTTTAGGCCTATTTCGGCCATTTCATGTCATTTTCGAATAGTTTGAGTCACTTGGGCTCCAATTTCTTGTGAAACATGATAATATAACCTAAAATATTGTTATTAAGTAGATTTATAGGTTCAACTTTATTATTGGTCGGATTTCGGGAACGTAAATATCATTTTAGGCCTATTTCGGCCATTTCATGTCATTTTCGAATAGTTTGAGTCACTGGGCTCCAATTTCTTGTGAAACATGATAATATAACCTAAAATATTGCTATTAAGTAGATTTATAGGTTCTACTTTATTATTGGTCGGATTTCGGGAACGTAAATATCATTTTAGGCCTATTTCGGCCATTTCATGTCATTTTCGAATAGTTTGAGTCACTTGGGCTCCAATTTCTTGTGAAACATGATAATATAACCTAAAATATTGCTATTAAGTAGATTTATAGGTTCTACTTTATTATTGGTCGGATTTCGGGAACGTAAATATCATTTTAGGCCTATTTCGGCCATTTCATGTCATTTTCGAATAGTTTGAGTCACTTTGGGCTCCAATTTCTTGTGAAACATGATAATATAACCTAAAATATTGTTATTAAGTAGATTTATAGGTTCAACTTTATTATTGGTCGGATTTCGGGAACGTAAATATCATTTTAGGCCTATTTCGGCCATTTCATGTCATTTTCGAATAGTTTGAGTCACTTGGGCTCCAATTTCTTGTGAAACATGATAATATAACCTAAAATATTGCTATTAAGTAGATTTATAGGTGCTACTTTGTTGTTGGTCGGATTTCGGGAACGTAAATATCATTTTAGGCTTATTTTGCTAATTTGATATGTTTTCGTTTATATCCATTATTCAAGTAACCCCCACCCCCACACCCCACACCCGCACTTCCCCCCCCACACAGTCCCCCCATGCCCCCTTGCACGGCCCGTGCCCTTGCGGCGAAGCCGCCATCGGCAGCAGCTGCAGCCTGGGCCGGGCCGGGCCGGGCTGCCGCCTGCGGCTCGCTTGCTGGCGCCGCCGCTGCCCCTTGCCCCCCCCCCTACAGTCCCTTGCCCCCCACCTGCTCCCCCACGCCCCCCCACTGCCCCCCACAGTCCCCCCCCCCCCCCACTTCCCCCCCTACACAGTCCCCCCCCCCCACAGTCCCCCTGCCCCCCCAGTCCCCCCCCCCCCACTTCCCCCCCCAGTCCCCCCTGCCCCCCATTGCCCCCCCACAGTCCCCCCCTTGCCCCCCCCTGTCCCCACACTTCCCCTTCCCCCCCCCCCCATCTGCCCCCACACCCCCCACTGCCCCCACACTGCAGTCCCCCACACGCAGTCCCCCCCTTCCCACAGTCCCCCCCCGCACTCCCCCACCACAGTCCCCCCCCCCACCCCCCCCCCCTGCCCCCCCACACAGTCCCCCCCTTGCACTTCCCCCCTACACGCCCCCCCCCGGCCCCCACCGCCCCACCCCCCTGCCACGTCCCCCCCCCCCCACGCCCCCCCCAGTCCCCACTGCCCCCCAACCCCCCCCGCCCTTGCACTTCCCCCCTACCCCCCCCCCGGCCCCCCCAGCTGCCCCTACACCGCCCCCTACGCAGCCCCCCAGCTGCCCCCACACAGTCCCCCCTTGCACCTCCCCCCTACCCCCCCCCCCCTGTCCCCCCACCCCCTTGCACGGCCCCCCGCTGCCAAAGAAGCAGCCCGGCAGCAGCCAGGCGGCAATGCCAGCGAGGCTACCATCGGGAGGCAAAACCGGGCCGGCCGCCATCGCCGCTCTTTGGCCGGGCTCTCGCCCGCTTGCCGGGCGCGGCTTTCATTCGTTGTTTTGTTTTTTGAAAAATTTTAACGTCTAATTTATGTTGTTTTATTTGTAGATCGGATTAAAGGAAAAGGAGGCAACAGGTGATTTCACTCCTACCGCACACATGGATGCTTTGCACGAAACTCTAGGAAAGGACCATAGTGGTCGTGTGAGGGCGTGGGAGGTGTCCGCCTCGGCGTGCGAAAGGTATATGGTGAACAATACACGACAACGTCAAAATCAAGTGCAAGTAGTGTGAATTCGGCGTCGGTAGATGTGGAGGCTATCAAATCTGCAATTCGGGAGGAGCTTAGAGAGGAGATGACACATAACTTCAATGCTATGATGGAGCAAATGGGTTTACCGACCTTCCCATTGAAGAAAGGTAGTGATGTTCCATCTAGCCAGCCGATCGGTGTTCCACAAACATCAGATAATCAAACGATACCTGCACCTGATCCACCAATACCCGAGTTGAAGGTAATCACTGTATTTGGTTTAATTTATCACGCTTAATCACTGTGCTTTATTAATTAACTATGTATTGTCCCTAAGTGCATGCAATTCTAAATATGTTGTTTCATCGCAATTAACTATTAATGACTTGTTTTGATTCAAAGGAGGAGACCCCATGCCGACTATTAGTTCAAGAAAAAGATTCTGATAGTCTGATTGTGGTAGCTAGTGGCCATGCACAACCTCCTGGTGATCGAGTACGAGTGCATCACCAGATAGTGAACAATGATCACTATGTGGTGAGCATCGACTACATTGAGCCTGGTTTTGAAGACTTAGGTCTTCCGATGCCAAAACCGGAGGTCAGTCTACATACACTGAGTGACGCCCATGGTAGTTATGTTCTGTGGCCGCGTGCATGGGTGCGATTTTCAGATGAGGTACACCGATAAACATACATATATATATGCGTTAGTTTATGTAATAATCAACTCTAATTATATTACTTTTCTATGTCATATAAATAATAAGTGAACAATATTCTTATTATTACTTTTTAATAGGTTTCAAGGAAGGCTGGTTCACATGACTAGAAGGCTAAAAAGGTCGGTTCACAAAACAAGATGGCTAAGGAGGCAATTGGACGTGCTGAAATTGAACCAATTGTGTTCGATGACCAAGTTAGTATGTCAAACAATCCACTTCTCGAGCCGTTGGTGGTGCAAGGCCTTACTAAGGCATGTTATTGGTTGCATGAGTGTGTTAGCGATTTGCCCGAGAATGCTCCAATACATGTTCCTTTGGGGAAGGAACAATTCAACTACGCTGACGAGTCATCTACATGGATTTCCAAAGACGATGTTAAAGAATTCTTACGTGGAGAAATGTTGAGTGGAACAATGATACAAGCTTTCATGAGGTGATACATATACATATCTTACTTTACAAGTTTATAATAATTTTCAACTTCCATACATGTATGTTGACTTTTTATTATATGCTTTAATTTCTCAGGTTATTGTGTACTGAATTGAATGAAAAAATGAGTGAGACAAAGATTGGTTGGTTATGTCCAAGTATGATGCGAGATGACAATTGTTTAAAAAACAAAACCGATGTGAAAGAATATCTCGATACTAGTTTCAAACAATCACATCGGTTAGAAGAGAAGTTCATCCTTGTTCCATATATTGAAGCGTAAGCTTGTTACACCAAACTTGATGCTTTACTTTATTTTCTATAACTTTATTACCTTGTTTAGATAACTTGCCTTCTTGTTCCATATATATCGATAACAAAATTCACCGAATTGTTAAATAAGTAACTTTATATTATTTCCTTATATAGTCTCCATTGGACGCTCATTGTGATATGTTTGTCAAATAATCACGTTTACCACTTTGATTCTCTTCGTCGACAACCACCACGGAGCTTACTAGTCAAGTCACTATTGAATAGGTAACTTAACTAGAACAATATGTGTACCTAATATTACACATTTATATATATATATATACATATATATATATATATATATATAATAAACATCTTATAATGTATTGATGTAGTGTGATGAAGCACCATTATGGACTTGGACTTCGATTAGGAAAAGCTCCTCTTTGGATATCAGTTGAGGTAACTACTTTGGTGAATCTTATGTCTAACCATTTATTTTCATATACTTTAAATTTAACATGAATGTTTTTGGATGTTTAAATTTGGTGAATTTCAGTGTCCGCAACAAAAGAATGGTGTTGATTGTGGCTATTACGTCTTTGCGGTACATGTTTGATATAGTCAACCGTTGTACTGACATCGATTATCTTCAAAAGGTATGTAACTAATTAGTTTATTTAATTTAGATTAAATTGATAGGTAAGAATTAGTTTATTTTGGAAATTGTAGCATGTAACATGTAGCTAGTTTTGGGAGGTGAAATAGCTCAAATTCACAAAAAACGACCCCGAAACGAACCTAAAAATTGAACTTCTAATCTTTTGCACCAAAATATGACATTAACACTTCAACTATGCATAAAGTAAGTGGTGTGTGTTAGTTTTGCTCCTATGTGTAACTTGTAGGTAGTTTTGGGAAGTAAAATAGCTCAAATTCACAAAAAACAACCCCGAAACGAACCTAAAAATTGAACTTCTAATCTTTTGCACCAAAATATGACATTAACACTTCAACTATGCATAAAGTAAGTGGTGTGTGTTAGTTTTGCTCCTATGTGTAACTTGTAGGTAGTTTTGGGAAGTAAAATAGCTCAAATTCACAAAAAACGACCCCGAAACGAACCTAAAAATTGAACTTCTAATCTTTTGCACCAAAATATGACATTAACACTTCAACTATGCATAAAGTAAGTGGTGTGTGTTAGTTTTGCTCCTATGTGTAACTTGTAGGTAGTTTTGGGAAGTAAAATAGCTCAAATTCACAAAAAACGACCCCGAAACGAACCTAAAAATTGAACTTCTAATCTTTTGCACCAAAATATGACATTAACACTTCAACTATGCATAAAGTAAGTGGTGTGTGTTAGTTTTGCTCCTATGTGTAACTTGTAGGTAGTTTTGGGAAGTAAAATAGCTCAAATTCACAAAAAACGACCCCGAAACGAACCTAAAAATTGAACTTCTAATCTTTTGCACCAAAATATGACATTAACACTTCAACTATGCATAAAGTAAGTGGTGTGTGTTAGTTTTGCTCCTATGTGTAACTTGTAGGTAGTTTTGGGAAGTAAAATAGCTCAAATTCACAAAAAACGACCCCGAAACGAACCTAAAAATTGAACTTCTAATCTTTTGCACCCAAAATATGACATTAACACTTCAACTATGCATAAAGTAAGTGGTGTGTGTTAGTTTTCCTCCTATGTGTAACTTGTAGGTAGTTTTGGGAAGTAAAATAGCTCAAATTCACAAAAAAACGACCCCGAAACGAACCTAAAAATTGAACTTCTAATCTTTTGCACCAAAATATGACATTAACACTTCAACTATGCATAAAGTAAGTGGTGTGTGTTAGTTTTGCTCCTATATATAACATGTAGGTAGTTTTGGGAAGTAAAATAGCTCAAATTCACAAAAAAACGACCCCGAAACGAACCTAAAAATTGAACTTCTAATCTTTTTCACCAAAATATGACATTAACACTTCAACTATGCATAAAGTAAGTGGTGTGTGTTAGTTTTGCTCCTATATATAACATGTAGGTAGTTTTGGGAAGTAAAATAGCTCAAATTCACAAAAAACGACCCCGAAACGAACCTACAAAATTGAACTTCTAATCTTTTTCACCAAAATATGACATTAACACTTCAACTATGCATAAAGTAAGTGGTGTGTGTTAGTTTTGCTCCTATATATAACATGTAGGTAGTTTTGGGAAGTAAAATAGCTCAAATTCACAAAAAACGACCCCGAAACGAACCTACAAAATTGAACTTCTAATCTTTTGCAAGAGTTAGTTGTTATTATATATTGTAAATGTTTGACTTCATCTTATTAATTTATTATATTCATATTATTGCAAGGTTTACATGGATAATGACGCACCAAGGTTGGATGAATTCACAATTGAAGAGTTGGATGAAGTTCGAAACAAGTTGGCTACCTACATTTGTGAAGATTGTCTATGATACATTGGTTAGGATTTTGCAAGAACTAGCTAAAAGTTCGAAACAAGTTGGCAAGCTATTCGGTTGTTGCGTTAATAACTTTTTGTATTAGAATTAATATTTGCCTTAATATGTACTCTTTAACATTATTTATTATATATATAGAATTATTACATATATAATTGGGAACTCTATATATATATGCATTATGAGGTTTGTAATATGGTACAAAGCAAAGCAGCAAGGAACCAGCGACACAGGGAACGAGCGCATATATAATATTATATATAGAGCTGAATTTTTAAAAAAAAAAAAATTTATTACCAAAAGGGCTGCGGTTAATGGAGAAAACCGCAGCCCTTGGCCATATAAGGGCTGCGGTTAACTGGAAAAACCGCAGCCCTTAAGTATTCAAGGGGCTGCGGTTTTCCCGGTTAACCGCAGCCCTTATATGGCTAAGGGCTGCGGTTTTCTTTCGACCGCAGCCCTTAATACTGCAAGGGCTGCGGTTCGTAACCGCAGCCCTTCCTATATATTAAGGGCTGCTGCTCTAATTGCTGCGGTCAAAAAACGCAGCCCTTAGGCCACTTTTGACCGCAGCCCTTAGGCTTTTTTCCACTAGTGTAATGATTTCAGATTGTCAACCACCATAATTGGAACATATTCACAGGATCGTAGTCAAAACTTTGGTTGAGTTTACCAAAAAATTATATACTTCATACAAATTAAAATCTTTTATAAGATTGCCGTTTATAATAGAATTGACCCTTTTAACATAAAATATAAACCCTTTAAACTTAAAAAGTACGATTTTTTCACTATATACTCTTGACAATTTTTTTTTGCACCATATACCTTTTCACTTACCCTTTTGACTAACGAAAGGCTAACGCAGTTAGTCATTAACCCCTAATCCCCCCTCTAACCCTAATTAACTACCCTAAACCTATGCCAAACCCTAACCCTAATTCCTAATCTAATACCCTAACCCTAACCACCCCTTCACCCCTTACCCCACCCACTCCCCCATCCTTACCCCAAGACCCACCTATTCCCCCCTTACCCCACCACCCCTAAAGCCCATCCCCTCCCCACCACCCCCGAAGCCCCCCTCCCCACTCCCGTGCAGCCCTCCCCCACCCCACTCCCCACCACCCGAAGCCCCCCCACTCCCCGACCCCTCCCCCCCCCCTCGCATCTCCCGGCTCAATTTCCCCTCCCCGTAAACTCGCCGGAGAAGAACAAAAAATTGCACGAAGGGGGGTTCGATTTTCGATTTTTATGGGTTGCTTTGTGGCGGGGAGAGGGTTCGCGCGAGGAGAAGGGGAGGGGGGGGGGGGTTCGCGCAGCAGGTAAGGGGAGGGTATCGGGGTTTTGCGCATAGGGGAAGGGGAGGGGATGGGGTTCGCGCAGAGGGGAAGGGGAGGGTAGCGGGGTTCGCGCAATAGGGGAAGGGGAGGGGATGGGGTTCGCGCAGCAGGGGAAGGGGAGGGTAGCGGGGTTCGCGCGATAGGGGAAGGGGAGGGGATGGGGTTCGCGCAGCGAGGGAAGGGGAGGGTAGCGGGGTTCGCGCATTAGGGGAAGGGGAGGGGATGGGGTTCGCGTAGCGAGGGAAGGGGAGGGTAGCGGGGTTCGCGCAGCAGGAAAGGGGAGGGGGGAAAGGGGTTCGCGCAGCAGGGGGGGGGGGGGAGGGGGTCGGCCGGGGAAGGGGAGGGGTTCGGCGGGTTAAGGGGAGGGGTGGTGGTGGTGACGGGGGAAGTGGATGGGGTCAACGGGGGAAGGGGAGGGGTAGTGGTGGTGACGGGGTGGTGGTGCGGTGGGGTAAGGGGTGGTTAGGGTTAGGGCCCAAGTTAGTGGTTAGGGTTAGGGCCCAAGTTAGTGGTTAGGTTTATGGCCCAAGTTAGTGTATTAGATGAGGGTTAGGATTAGAATTAGGGTTTGATTTAGGTTAGTTAATTAGGGTTAGGGGAGGATTAGGGCCTAATGACGAATGGAAGTATAACACCGTTAGTCAAAAGGGTAAGTCGATGTATTTTTTGAAAAGTCGGGGGTATATGGTGAATTTCAAAAGTTGAAAAGGTATATGGTGCAAAAAAAAAATTTGTCAGGGGTATATGGTGAAAAAACCGTAAAAAGTATTATACTATCTCTGTTTTTTTTATTCTTCTCCCTTTCCTGTGTGCTTCTCCCAATGCACCTCTTCGAACTTAAATATCTTTCAATATATATTAGTAAAAATTATAAAGATTGAATATTAACAAAGTACTAATTGAGACGAATCAAACAAGACCTCACATGACTATGTTTTTTCTTATAAATTGAAAAAAATTGAAAAGATTCTATCTAAGTATGAATAGTGTCAAGATTCTAAGTGAGAAAGATAAAAAAAAAAAACAGAGGGAGTATTTTTTAGAGTAAAATATAAGGTGGTTTTATAATAATATTATGAGACAGTCTTACACAAGACTTATTATATCCTTTATATGTATTTTATTTGAGGAAAATTTGTCAAAAAAAACCTTTTAAAGGTTCAATTTTGCGAAAAAAAACCTTATAAAGCATTCTTTGCAAAAAGAAACTACAAACTTAATTTTTCTTGCAAGAAGAAACCTATTCCCTTTTTCCAGTGTGTTTTTGTTCAATTCCGACGCTGACTCTTCTATATTTCGTTAACCCCCTATTTCCATTAACTGCAGCACCACCCTTGTGCGTCTCAAAAACTACATTGGAAACTGATAATAGGTTTCATCTTGCAAGAAGAAATAATTTTGTAGTTTTTTTTCACAAAGAATGCTTTAAAAGGTTTTTTCTCGCAAAATTGAGCTTCTAAAAGGTTTTTTTGACAAATTCCCCTTTATTTGATGAAACAAATTATTATAGCTCCTTATAATGCGAGGAAAAAAGTTCGAATTAATGGACTAGTCATATACTCGTAGAAGTGGCATATAGATGATAATGATCAATAAAACTCATAAAAGAGGATCGAATTTGGAGCATTATCAAGACATTCACGCGGCAAAGAGACATGATGAAAGAAGCATGATGACATAGTGGAAATCTTATTTTTTTTGCTTTAATTAGTGAACTTTTTGTCTGTTTATTTATTAGGTTTTAGCTTTCATGATTATCTATCATTCTTCAGATGTTATGCTTCTTATATTTTTACTAGTATTGGGACCCGGGTAAATGTCTGGGTTTTTTCGTGAAGAAGAGAGAGAGTTTTAAAATCTTTACACCCCTATTTTTGGCCGTTATTTTTGTCTGATATAGAACAACTAAAAGTAATAATATGATTTTGTCATTATCTTTGACATTGGTTTCTAATTTATATGTCATGAAGAAACTCACTATATCATTCACAAACATATTATATCATGCATAAACTACATTATTTTTTAACAATCGACTATATCATTTTGACACTCACTATATCATGCAGAAACTCACTATATGATTCAGATATTCACTCTATTATGCAGAAACTATATGTTACTTTATATAAAATTTTAAATATATTATAAATGGATCTTATTTTAAAGTACTTTTTAAGCACTTTCCAATGGTACAAAAATTATCATTTTACGAACTATATATTAAAAGTTATAATCAATTTACTATAATTAAGTTTTTCATTGGCTAAATATAATACCCCTCCATTTTTTTTCAGTTTGCTTATTATATATTTGTCAAAGCACATTTATATCATTAATATCTTCAATTACATACTACCTCCGTTTCTTTTTAATAGTTACACTTTTACTTTTGACACTATTCACAAATTTTCCTTTGACTATCATTTGTGATTTATGGTTAAGAGAAAATATAGTCATGTGGGGTCTTATTTGATTCGTCTCGATATGTACTTTTAGAATATCGACTTTTTATATTTTTTTACAAATACAAAATTAGAGATATAAAGGCTCAAAGTAGTACATCGGCATACATGAAAAGTGTAAGTGTAACTATTTAAAAAGAAGCAGAGGTGGTATTAGTGAAAATCATAAAAGTTTGATATTATTAGAATCTTAATGTACTCGTGAAAACCCCGGTCTCGGTCTGTCCACAATGAATCAACTAAGACTCCGATCCATAAGACTATGTTATCTCTATATATTGGAAAAATTTAGAAGATTATCTCAACTTTTGAACAGTGTTAAGATTCCAAACAGGAATAATAGAAAATGGACAGAGTATAAACATTCAATGATACACAAAAAACAAACAAACTAAAACTATATGTTATGGATAATATGAATTTTATTGCTCTCATAAAAAATGGCCTTTTTAACTATTAGTTGAGCAAAATAATAAGGAGCTCATCAACCGTGTACAACTAAAATAAAATTTATATTAACAAATAATTCAGTTCCTATTATTTTACACATATTTGTTAGGAAAAATTGAAACTAATAATCCCACCTTTGCCTCATCTTCTCAAAACAATCCCACCTTTTTAAAATCTGGAAACAATCCCACCTTTATACCCCATCTTCTCAAAATGAGTCTTTTACCGGTTTGTAAAATTGGTAACTTGTTTTAGAAGGTGACTTGCCATGTGTCACCTTCTGATTGGTTTTTTTTAAATAAAGGAATTTATAAAAAAAACATTTTTCTTTCCCCTTACCTCCCCTGCCGGAGCCCCCATCCCCCTGCCGTCGGACCCAACCGCCCGCCCCTGCCGGACCCAACCTAGCCGCCCTCCCTTCGCAGAAGCCAACCCACTCCCCTTGCCTCTTCCTCGATTCCCTTCCCTTCCCCCTTCAATTATGATTTGATGGGGTGGGGGTCAGGTGGATGGAGGTAGGATTTCGAGGTGGCAATGAAGGTGGGGTGGAGTTTAGTTCAGGTGGTCGTGGGTGGTGGGGGGGTTGGACCCAGTTTTGTTAGGGGTCGGGGTGGGGTTCGGTTCAGGTGGTCGTGGGTGGTGAGGGTTAGGGCCAGTTTATTTCAATGGTGGGAGTGCGGGTGGGGGTGGTGATGAGGTGGTGCCAGACTGCCAGTGGTGGTGATGGAGGGGCTGCCATGAAACAAGGTTGTGAGGTGGGAGGAGAGATTAAAGGAAAAAAAATAAAAATCTAACCTGTTAAACAAGTTGGAGGTAAAAAGGCTCACTTTGAGAAGATGGTGTATAAAGGTGGGATTGTTTTGAGAAGATGAGGCAAATGTGGGATTATTAATTTCAATTTTTCCTATTTGTTATATACATATATATTTCACTCATAAATTTGCATATTTTAAGACTTATTGATGAAAAAAGTTGAACCAGAAAAGTCAACATCTGTGCCATCCTTTAGGCTTGAAGTCAAGATCATAGATTTATTGAGTTATAGGGTGCGGTCCATTATTACTGCTTTTGAGGGGCTTTTTGTCCCATCCATGCCAAACTTCGTATCCAAGTTTGTTAGGGTCATAAGTGATAACTAATTCACGATGAGTCTGTCACGCTTTTGACAGATTATAAACTTCCAGTTATGTCTGTTGGTCTCATCTCAAACATCATTTGTACATTCAGCAAAGGAGCAAATAGTGTTGGGAGATATTTCGTTGAGCGAGAGAAGTGGAGTTACACTTCTCAAGAAATGTAGGAAGGAGAATCTTATTTATACAAATGATAATACTTAGAACTTAGAATGAGTTCAAAGAAATTAACAATATTTTGATTCTTATTTGTATAACTGGTACTTAGAACTTGGAATGAGCATAAAGAACTTGACAATACTTCTTTATCATTTAAGTTTGTTCTGCCGGATCGGTAGCTCAAGATCTTTGGTCTATACCCGGACCCTAATTCTAATAAAGTTTTTCTTGGGAATTATATTGTAAAATTTAACACCTCCAATAAAAAGTTCGACTTACATAAGGCCATAGGGGTACTAGGTAAAACACTTCATTCTCTTTGTGAAAAGTAGAATTTCCTTAAAACTTTCATTTCATGTGCTTTACCAACCAAACAACCTTGGAGTTTTCCACCTCTCAAAATCTTTGAAGGAATTCATCCGTAGCTTATTCTCATAGCACTCATAATCATCTATACAAGGGTATTACAGGGATCTTTACAAACTAACTATAGAAGACAATGACTAACTATATGAAATTAGAAAGTACTACGAAGATTATTACAAAAGATTATAAAGATTTCATAATCTATCGCACCCTCGCAGTCGAAGCAGGAGGTTGTCGTGCGCTTAGACTGTCTCGAAAATCATCAAAGAGAAAGCACATGAGCCCTATAATCAATAAAGATGTCTGCAATTTGGTAGCGAATGACACATGTACAACATGAACTTGGCCACAAGTGAGTTTTATATGGACAAAGTGAATTTCTATTGCTAAATGTTTAGTATGTTGATGCTGAACAGGATTACCGAAAATATATATCGCACTAGCATTAGCGCAGTGCACCAAGACGTCTTTTGTAAATCAGAGAATTTAATTCTTAGAGCAAATTACGTAGCCAACATTAGCCACCCCTCTATATTTAGCTTCAACACTAGAACGAGACAAATGAATGACGTTTGAAGGCATCAAATCAAGCTGTCACCAAGAAAAAAACAGTAAGCAAAGCTGGAGGGTGTGGTGTCTGGGCAATTACCTAATCAACGTTGGTGTAGGAAACCAGACTACTTAATAAAAGATCTTAAAAAATGCAAGCCAAAATCAATTGTGCCCTGAATGTAGCGTATGATGCGTTTGAGAGCACGCAACATGTGTTCCTCCATTGGGTCGTGCATGTGCAATAATACCTATTGGACATCATATGAGATGTTTGATCTCGTGAATGTAAGATATTGCAATGCACCAACTGGACTGCGGTAGTGTGAAGGATCCGCATACGGTGAGCCATGGACACCTAATTTAGCCTTAGTATTAACTGGAGTAGGAGATGACACACAAGTACTATTGTGCTCAATATTCCCTCCCCATATTTCTTATGTGAGAGAAAAAGACCTCATGCATGACGGGCAGTAACGCTGCCGGCAAACTAAGAGGACCTAAGTCCTCCATAGCAACCTCCGAGCTAAGGAAATACATTATTTAAGTTAAGCATGTAATATACTTCAAATCTATTATTTAATATGTTATTCTGGTTTGGTTTTGTTATGTAATTTGTTATTTTGGTTAGATTATGAAATAATTTTGACAGTTTGAACTGCTTTTAATGATCACAAATAAGAACTTTTGTAGCACAAATTGAACTAAAATTTTGGTTCCACCATGGAGGAAACAAAAAAAAATGGGGTTCTCCACCATGTGGAATCGAAATTTTGGTCCGGTTCCACGAACAATGATTTTTTTTCTTTTTAAGAAAAGCTGTAAAGACTGAGGGGGAAGAAGAAGAAGAAGAGAAAGGAGAGAGAAGAAATCTGATTTTTCGGGTTTTTTTATAATTTTTTTTTGGTTTTTCTCTGATTTTACGAGATATGATATTTCTGGTGATAGGTGGTAAAAATTGGGATGAATCTGTGTTTAGTATATAAGGACGGCAAATAGTGTAACTGTATTTTTTTCCACTTATTGACGACATGACTATTTTCTTGTGCATTTCACGAGATCAAGAGTAGGTGTTTCTTTTCCCTCAAATGCTATGTATAGTTTGTATGAGTTAGATAGTGGAAATATGTGGAGTTCTGAAGAAGCCAAGAAAATGAAGTTGAACAACCTTATTGGAGGGAATTTCTTTTCCTCATTAAAGTTGCAGGAACTGTTCTGGGCCCATGCTAGCCCAGCAGGGCCCAAGGTTTAAGGCTGTTGCACCTCAGGCCTTTGCTTAGGGCCAACCAACCAACCAACCCTGATGTAATATCTAATATTGCAATGTTATTATCGAATATAGAACAACTTTTTTTTATATCAAAATGTAATAAGGTAGTCTATTAAGTATTAACCTATTGAAGCTTGATATGGGCTTCCTCATGTTGGGCCACAATTCTAACATATATCCAAAAAAAAAAACAGGAATTAAAGACAAATAAGCAAAGAAGTTTGGTTCACTGACCTCAGCTTTGTTTAAGAACAAAAACATAAAAGCGCGTCATTGCAATAGCACAGCAGAAGTGGCCTTGTTGTTAGTGGGAAAACCACTCGTGTTATAACCACCCCCTCCCATCACCACCGTAACTCCGAAACCCCCATTTTATGCCTTTCATTAATACGTTTAACCTTGTGAAAAAACTCTAAAAACTAATATCCTCGTTCGACATCACCAAAATTTTTAGTTTTTGGTTTTAAAATTCCAGAAGAGGTAAATAAACTTAATATTAGTAATGCTTAAATTAATTTTGTCAATATTGACTATGACACTAAAATATTTAAAACTACTTTTATTAATTTCCATAAATCATAACAAATACTTCCTCCTTCTTTAGTACTCTCAAAGTTGAGCGATATATTGCCAAGATGTCAACAAATATTTCCTCCTATTCTAATACTTCCTTCGTTTCTCTTTTGAATCTCGAAATACCACAAACAAGTTTTTAAAATAACCCAACGATTTTACCAAATCGATTAAATTTGTCACTAAATGGATTAAACCAGTCATTTAATAGATTAAAGAATATAATTATTGGATCGATTAAATTTGTCACTAGATAGATTAAAGTTAAACAAGTGACCATATATTTTTTAAAAAAGTTGATTCATTTCTCTTCTTAATGTGTTGTTGTCTAATCTATACAAATATATTAATATCAAAGGAACGGTGCTACATGGCACTCTCCAACGTATGTGCTACATATTTATGATCTCATTAAAAAAATTAACGATGTATAACTACTAGGAATCGACCACATCGACCCCGTGACCTTTGAAATGAAATGAAATGTAAGAGTTTAACCACCAATCCAATACAATTCCAATGTTTAATATTTCAAAATAAAACATAATAAAGTCTTATAATTATATGTAACTATAAAGACATGACAAACTTTTTGATATCTAATACTTTTAGTAAGGTAATAACATTCTCTTACCCCAATGCCATTGAAATTGTTATTTTTATCGCCAATTCCTTATGAGTTTTTTTAGAAAACAACTTACATGTTATAACGTTCATCTTTCAATTTTGCACTAGATGGAAAATTACGGAAAACCAATAAAATCAATTATCAAATTTATGAATAATAATATAGTTGATAACTATAACTAACCCAAGCCATCGCCCGGTCTAAAAAAACTAGTTTTTAGATTAAAAGTTGGAAAACTCTAGTAATAATAAAATGAATTGTTAATGCGCTGACAAAATCTGCAATTCCGGTATCTCCTCAATTTCCTTCTCCACTGAATAGATAAACCAAACTCATTTCATCTTCTCCCTTCTTCAACACACTTTTTCCATGGCTGATTTCTCAGCTTAACAACTTCTTTCTCCCACAATTCTCTCTTTCTCTTTTCCCGCTTATGGCGTCCACTATCTGTTTTCCGGCGAATTTCGCCGGAATTCGCGACCAGAGGTCGGTTCCTCAGCTAAATATTCGTCGCTTTTTCCGCGTTCGTTGCTCTTTGGACACCGATGTCTCTGATATGAGTACTAATGGTGCGTTTTCTTATTTATTATCTCCAAGTTTTACTGTGATATATGCTGAAATTCATAAGCTTAATTGTCTTTATTTGTAGAAATTATGCTTTTTAATGAAAATTGTTTGAAATTCTTTGGTCGAATTTTGAACATGATTAACATGTTTACTTCATTAATCGTAATACGATAATTTCTTTGCTTGCAATTTATTATTTATCTCACTGAAATTCGTAATACGGTCGAAATTCATTAGCTTAATTGTCTTTTATTTGTAGTAATTATGCTTTTTCTTTGCTTGCAATTAATTGAATGAATTTCTATTGACATTTGACGATCTCGTGTTTTATTGCTTTTATGGAGTAAGTTCTTAACATTGTTGTCAGACTCAGGCATTGTATGAATTTGTTATGAAGATGTTTTGTGTAGAATCATTGGGGGAAAGTAGCATGCCTACATTACATGGAAATAAAGAAAAAGAGCCGAAAAAAGCGTATTTTGCGTTGGTGAATGGCTATGATTGAAGTTCCGATTATACAGCTAGAAATTATGTAGTTGCCTACATAGTAGTTGTTGTTCGAGGAGCAAAAATTCAATTTTGTAGGTTTATCTTTTGCTAAGTTGGATTTAGAAGCGTGGAATTCGAGTACTTAAGTGATCGCCCCCTTCCTCAACATAGAAGTCCCATATTTCGTAGAGATTTGGTGCATTGATGTTTGGGGAAATTGCGAGACAATGTCTTACATCATTGGAAAATACTGTATCTTTGTCCGATGAAACCATACTGTTCCAATTTTGATATTTCAAAACTCAAATGCAAGTAGTGGCACTCTTTTTGTAGGTTCGTTTCTAAGGTATATTATATGTGAGGAACAAAGTTGATAGGAGTATATTACTGTTGAAATGTGTGTGAAACATTTAAGTAATTTTACAGGTATAAGCCCTGAGTACATAATGAGATCATTTATGCTCTCAAATCAATTGTTCTTAGAATTAAGTAAAAGATGTGAGTGCAATTCTATTTTTAATCTAATTTTACGGTGAACCTGAATGTCATGGAGCTCCAATGTTTGTCGAATTTTGGAGATTATGGGTTATAATTTGGGAAAGATAAATATTGAAGGTTGTTTAAATTTTAAGATAAAATCTAGCTCTATAATATGGTCTTTGGGTGTGTCATAAAGGCACTGTTCTGGTCTTCTTTTCATATCTGTCTACTACTAACTATACACTCCTCTATGTTATGCTAGTATGCTACATTAGCATCACTAGTATTTGAAAGATCACTTAGACATTGAATACTGATTAGCTAAATTTCATCCCTTAGGAGAAAGAAGAAGAAAAGATTAATCAATTTGTAAATTTTTTGCATATGAGGTAATGATAGTTGAGTCTTTATTGAAACTATCTTTGATCCTACTTGTAGCTCCAAAAGGGTTGTTTCCCCCAGAACCTGCACTCTACAAAGGCCCAAAGCTAAAGATAGCAATTATCGGAGCAGGACTTGCAGGCATGTCCACTGCAGTTGAGCTTCTGGATCAAGGGCATGAGGTATTTAGCTATAATCTTTTGCTTTAATGCTATAGTTACTGTTTAGCCTCGCAGTTCACCCCCTCCCCACCCCTTCGCCCTTCTTGATTTCTACTTCGATGAAGGTTCTATATTCCAGCTTTGTGTTGTAATATGGCTACAAGCTGTGTCCACCTGTTTTACTTACAGATTTAGGAATTTCTAAAAGATTGAATATTCTCTTCCTAATTAAATATGGTGTCTGGTGCATTATGTCTGATTGTCTGCTTTGAAGATTGCCTCTAGAGTTTGCCACCATTTAATAATTGGCAGCCTAAGATCATGTTTTCATACCTCGACTCATATGTCTTATCAGATCTCCTTCTATGTTATGAAAACCATATGGCGATATTTATAGAAAGCAAGTCAGATTTGTTAATTTGAGAATCACCTTATTCTGGGGGTTTCTTATCAGTTTTCTTGACAAAATTCTGAAGGAAGTGATGAACACTTTATAAGCTCTCCAACATTTCTCATATAATCTTATGTACACTGTTTTGTGGCTTCAATAGGTGGATATATATGAATCAAGGCCTTTCGTTGGTGGAAAGGTGGGTTCCTTTGTTGACAAACGTGGCAACCACATTGAAATGGGACTGCATGTCTTCTTTGGTTGCTATAACAATCTGTTCAGACTGATGAAAAAGGTGAATCATCTTGCTTTATATTGTCTCTGCTGTATCCTTTTTTATCTTACTTGTGGCTGAGCATACAGTCGGTTAGTCAGCTGTTTATACTTAACTTTGTTAGGGTGTCATTAACATCAACCTATTTGAAATTTGAGAACAAACATGAATGTCTATCTGATATTTGGTTGATGTTCTACTTCTAAAATACTTTGCTGTGGATGAAAATTTATCTGTGTCGATAGCCTTTTGTATTTTCTTTTTCACGGGGTTTGTAGTATAAGTTACTGTGATGTTCTAAATCCATTTGTTCTCTGAGATTAAAACATAATCTTAATAAAGAATTAATGATAGAACATTTCTGACAATTGCAATTGCTGCTTTGCAAGCATTGACTTAGTGTTTCTTGTGCTATTCTATACTAGGTAGGTGCAGAAAAAAATCTTCTTGTCAAGGATCATACTCACACCTTTGTGAACAAAGGAGGCGAAATTGGTGGTATGTGTTCCTTTGCAAATTGCTCAGTGAATGTTTTCTTTTTTATTTGTTTGCTCAAGGTAAATAAAATCACATTTAGATGGCCCATATGTAAAGGCCATTATCCGTACATTTTCAACTTGTCATTCTACATACAATCTGTTATATAATGTGTATCTTAAAATTATATTATAACAATATAGGGGACTATATGTTCATGCTAGCCGTGACAATCCACTACTAGTCCTTATGCGATTTGATTTCGTTCGAATTCTCATACATGAAAAACTCCAAACTGCTTATTACAATCTTAAGAATCTCAGATTTCTTCAAACTAGAACTAGATTGTGCTGAAATATATCATCTCAAGTAAAATATAATAATCACATTCCAATTTCCAATTCTACTGAATTTTAATGATGACAGGGAAAGTTTTCCAATTTGTCTATTTAAGTTGTGATGCCTGTGAAGTGTAGAAAACACTTATGAGATGCTGCTTCCACGGGATTGCAACTAATATCATCATTGTGGTTGGCTGGTTGCAACCGCTAACTGATTTTGTGGCTCATACAAAGTAGAGGTGTTTTGGACGTGTCTGTGATAGTTAGAATGATATATGAAGATGTTTTTGCAGTTGAACTCTATAAGCATTGATGTTTGACTTGAAATTTTTGACAGAGCTTGATTTTCGGTTTCCTGTTGGAGCTCCAATACATGGAATTTGGGCATTTTTGACTACAAATCAGCTTCAGGTAACTACTGCATTAATGATTATTTCAATGCCTTATCACTTTGACAAGAGTTGTATTTTCAATGTTAACATTCTTGAGCTCAACAACTAGAATCGGCTCAATGTAGCAAAATGTATTTCAAGAGATGTATCATTTTCAATGAGAAACGCAAATATTTAAGCAAAGCTTAACTTGAAATTGATCAAATCACAACCTTCCTAGAATGTACATCCCCAAATTTATAATCGTAGCTTATGTTACCTTACTTCCTGCTCCAACACAGAAAAGGATATAAAGGACTCAAGAAATTTCCCTAAAGAACCAATTAATGAGCCAGACCAATGATTAAACCTTCACAATTTGAAACCTGAATAGAAGGCCTGAAACACCTGTAAGGGATGTAATAAAGTCCAAATAACTAATACAACCCATAAGCCCATATTGGCCCCTAAATAACCATAATTATTATATTTTAACATGTAAAATCTCTACTTTGATGCAAAGTAAAAACCATGTTAACTTCCCGAGAAGGCAATAAAGATAGTGTAAGAAGTAGGGCTCGATTTCGCATCAACTAGATTTTTCTTCGTGTTTGCTCCGTGTTGGCTATTTTTTTCCTTACAATGGGTGAAAATTCCCTGGTATCAAACTTAGATTCCCTTTTAATACAAGAGTAAACCAAGCATAAAGGTCTTAAACTTTGCTTACCACATGGATACGCCTACTAGGGTTTTGTATTGACGTTCTTGAGTATCCCACTCACAGTATGATCTCATGAAATCAACTTGCAAAGTGTTGTGATAAGCAAGGGGTCTTTACCATTTATTTATCACCTTGACAAATTGGGTTGTTGAGATCAAAGTTGGCTAATTTTTACCAATTATTGATAAATATGTTGTGATTTTCTAAACATTACATTATTTAGTGATTAGATATGTTGGGCAATATAAGGTCTTGGAGTTCATAATATGTCAGACATGCAAACAGTTCAGGATGGGGAAAATACTTTAACTGGGCCGGAGCTTATTCCTTCTGTGTATTAAGTATGACTTAATCATGCGCTTGAATTAATTACAGACTTACGACAAAGCAAGAAATGCAGTTGCTCTTGCTCTAAGTCCAGTTGTACGGGCCCTTGTCGATCCAGATGGAGCGATGCAGGATATACGCAATTTGGATTCTGTAAGCTTGTTGTCTTTTCTTTTGCTCCACATTCTTTTGTCTTGGATCCTAATTAGATCTATTCTTTCTTTCCTATTTGCTTTCATTTCTGGCTCAACTGCCAATGCTTGGGGGTGATATCTGTTTGAAACCACTCTAATAACTGGACATCCCAAAAACTATTTTCCAATGCACAGATAAGCTTCTCAGATTGGTTCTTATCGAAAGGTGGAACACGTGCGAGCATCCAGAGAATGTGGGATCCTGTTGCCTATGCTCTTGGGTTTATTGATTGTGATAATATCAGTGCGCGTTGTATGCTCACTATATTCTCGTTGTTTGCCACAAAGACAGAAGCTTCATTGCTGCGCATGCTCAAGGGTTCTCCTGATGTTTATCTGAGTGGACCAATCCGAAAGTACATCGAAGATAAAGGGGGGAGGTGTTAATATGTGAATTTTCATTTGGTTGAATATTTTCTTCTTTCCTTTTTTGCTTATGATAAAATTACTTCAGTTGCGTATTTTGAATTCGTATCTCCACCATGACAGGTTTCATTTGAGGTGGGGATGCAGAAAAGTTCTTTATGATCGATCCCCTAATGGAGAGACATATATTACAGGAATAGCCATCTCCAAGGTTAATTTCCTCATACCCCTTCACCCCCCCCAACCCAAGTAATTCCTCCATGTTTTTAGTTGTTCCATTTCTCCTTTACATGTTTGCCAACGCAAAACTTAGACCTTTAATATCTCTAATTATGCATGACTTGTGATATTTGGAAAGTATATATTGAGACGATTCTAACAAGATCTCACCTGACTGTGTTTTTCCTTACGAAAAATAACCAATGACAGTCAAACTACATTAGATGAATAGTGTCAAAAGTCAATATGAAACAACTAAAACAACGGAAGAAGTACTAATTTTGTCATCAGATTAGGATTGTCTTGTCGGTTGGTTCCAATTTTGTTGTACGCTGAATTGTCCATTTGATATTGTCTTTTCCATGAGCTATTATGTTACATATGTGGTATGATCTTTTTTTTTTTTCAAACACGAATGAGAGACATTTATTGCTCAAAATTATTGATAGATCAAACAAGGAGTGGACATACCCTCTCAAGGAGATTACATGAATGCTAGGCCTCAACGTCCACACACACACTGTCAATCAGTCTACTGCTAGCTGCATTAACTCTGTCATCTTCTACTGATCTATTTTCCCCAAAAACAAGAAAAGAAAAACACTAAGGAATTTTCCCATGCTGAATTACAAATTCTACTTCTTGCACAGGAAGTATGGTAAATTGTAGTAGCACGAGCACCTCTTCAATGCTAATTGGCCCCATCTTTTTGGTTACCACTTATGACACTGAAACAAAACCTGATTCACACTTTTGATTTACAGGCAAGAATTTCGCTTTAAACACTCACTACTAGATTGACCTTTGGAAGAAAATACGTTCATGGGTCTAAGGGGAAGTTCACATAGTGAACATAAATGATAACTATGGGCGCATAATTTATATTGCCTCTCTTTTGTATTTAGCCTCTTGAGCATTGTTATCAACAGATAAATGAATTTTGTGGGACATTAAATCAGATCCAAACCCAATTAGTCTAAGCAACCTTAGGATTTTGGCCTCTCAACAAATTACACCCAGAAGCCATAGTGTACCATTGTCTAGGATGATGATTTCAGGCATTACCAGGATAACCAGTCCAAATTCAGATCATTTTTAATATCCCCTCAGTCCCAAAAAGAACTATACACTTGAAACTTGACATGAATTTTATGAATGGTTGTCAAATGTAAAATATAAAAGAAGTGAAGAAAAAGAGATATTTAAATTATTGACTTGACCTCAAAAGGACGATGGAGATATTATTGGAACATTCCAAAATAGTAAGTTTGAAGTTCTTTTCCGGACGAAGCAAAATTTCCTTTATTAGCCAATGTATATAGGATAAGCTAGAAACCTAAAGATGTGCTTAATAAGACCTAAATCATGATCTGGAGACTTTGCTCTGTATCTAGCTGTAGAGGGAATATATATATATATAAGTGAGTTCATATGAGAATGCATACTTACATGAGAAATGAGAATGGATTTTACGCGCTATAACTCTAATAAACAAGTGATGTAACTCTAATGAAAAAGTGATGTAACTCCAAAAAAACAAAAATTTGAAAAAACAAATTTTTTTTTTTTGGTTTTGAAATTTTTTTTGGGGCATAACTCTAATGAACAAGTGTTGTAACTCTAATCCAATCGTGTGGTTGAGTATCATTCTCATTTCTCATGTAAGGAGCATTCTCATGTGATCCTGCCCCTATATATATATATATATATATATATATATATATATATATATATATATATATATATATATATATATATATTATACTTCCTCTGTTTTTTTTAGTTGCAACATTTGCCTTTTTGGCGAGTCTATTAAAATAATCAAATGTTGCACTAAAAAAAAACAGAGGTATATATATATATGAGATCAAAGCCAATTCTATAAATATTGAGTTACTATTTTGAAATTATCTCTTGCACTGCTGTTTAATATTAGGTGTAATTGACATAATCATCATCTCAGGCTACAAACAAGAAAACTGTGAGGGCAGATGCTTATGTTGCAGGTAATCCCTTCCACCCTTCTGATGGTCATTATGCTTCACATGTAACTTGGCTATTTAAATGCAAACTTGATTTAATCTTGTATCTGTATGGCAGCTTGTGATGTTCCTGGAATCAAAAGATTGTTGCCAGCGGAGTGGAGGGATTTGGAGTTTTTCAATAATATATATGAACTTATAGGGGTGCCTGTTGTCACTGTGCAACTCAGATACAATGGATGGGTTACTGAAATGCGGGATATACAACAGTCTAGGTAACAATTTAAGTAGTTCCTTTGCAGAGCTAATTAGCTGATAAGTTGGTAATTTTCTGCTTATCGATGAAGAACATGCGTGACATTTGCAAATTTAATAGAGAATAGACATGAAATTGAAGTTCTATCTATGTATGATAATATGATATCCTAATACATTTATGATATATTACATTTTTTCAACTTCTAACACAAAAATTTCAGGCAACTGAAGCAAGCAAAAGGACTAGACAATCTTCTCTACACTCCAGATGCAGATTTTTCTTGTTTTGCAGACCTGGCTCTGACATCTCCAGAAGATTACTATATTGCAGGGCAAGGGTCACTCCTCCAGTAAGCGAACTTTTCTTTTAAAATGGTGCTATTAGTCCTTGCTTCCCACCATTATAACTCAGAAATTATGTTTTGGGAGCAGGTGTGTTCTTACACCAGGAGATCCGTACATGCCATTACTGAATGAAGAAATTGTAAAGAGAGTTACAGAGCAGGTGAGTCAACTCCAGCAAGGACTGGCTTTTAGTGATACTTGGAGTGTAAGCTATTTCATGATTGCTGTGAGAAACTATATTCAGTGTACTTTGAGTTGGGGTGCATCAGTGCTCCTTCTTGTGAACTCTGAACGGTTGTTGATGAATAGCTGTCTGAATCTTCGCAATTCATTGAGTTGGTCATAGAAGACAGGTTGCTGCCGAAAGATTTATGCCCCTTTTCCTCGGAGTTTATAGAAAACTATTTCATAAAGCTTGCAAGCTGTCTCAAGTTTGTGTTCTGCATCCTCTTTTTTTAGCTGCAAGCCTATAATTACTGTAGAGGCTCAGTGCAAAATTTGAGCTGCTAATTTTGCCAGTTGACGCGCCTTGTGATTGATATTTTCCTATCCATTGACTATCTTTTTGCCGTTTGCTTCTCTGTGGTAGGTTTTGAAATTATTCCCATCGTCCCGAGGCTTGGATGTCATTTGGTCGTCTGTTGTCAAAATTGGGCAGTCCTTGTACCGTGAGGGTCCTGGAAAAGATCCTTTCAGGCCCGATCAAAAGACTCCTGTTAAAAACTTCTTCCTCGCCGGGTCATACACAAAGCAGGTAATTAATGTTGACTTCCTGTTTTGATGCACAGCAATAACTTTCCCATTGTTGCAAAAATTTAGGCCCTGAATATTGCACTTACTACCTGACATCTTACAATTATTCCTTCCAAAAATTCCTAGGTATATTGATTATTTAACTTTGCAACTGGCCCTTTTGACAGGACTACATAGATAGTATGGAGGGCGCGACTCTCTCAGGCAGGCAGGCTTCTGCTTACATATGTGATGCTGGAGAAGAGTTGTTTACGTTAAGAGAGCAACTCCCTGCTATAGAATCTCTAGAACCTACATTACCTTCCTCCTCCCAGTTAACTTTCGTATGATTCTTTCACATCGTTAGTTTTTAGTCCCTACTTTTTTACCACCTTCATGTATTGTAATATTCTGGTGGTAGCCCATTGTAATATGTATATGTATTAATATTATAAACATGTATGCTTAAAAGGTGTAAGAAACTTGCATATTGCTTCAAATAACATTAATAATACTTGTAAAGTTGTAAATTTTTTCAATGTTCTAGAGGAACTAGGAGACAAATTTTATCAGAAAACAAATACAACATTTAGTTATAGATCTATTTTCGTCCATCTCCAAGGTCAATGTGAAGAGGATTGATACCCCATCTCCAAGGTCATCAGACACTACATTGCATTCTCGTCGCATAATAGAATTCTCGTCGCATAATAGAATTCTTGAAATTCTAAATATACACATTGAAACAAATCTATAAGATTCGAAGAAAGCAAACGAGAAATTGATATGGGACACAAACCCAATATCACTGACAAACAAGACATTTACTTCATCATTATTGTGAATTGGAAATCTTCAGATCCATATACATATACTCATATAGACATAGATATAACAACAAAATTTCACACAAAAACCACACAAAATCAAAGTTACAAAATCTGCAACCAGCAACACAATAAATTACAAAATTCCCATATCACAACATGAAGTTCATATTATTCTCTTACCAATTTCCATTTCAACAATCTTCCTTAGCAATAACAGCCTTAGCAGACTCAAGATCCTCATTCAAAAAGATATCCCAAGGACCATCCCACTTAAGAAAAAACTCTGTATCCTCAAAATACTTGACTCTATGAATATCCCCAGCTGGAGTAAACAAATAATCTCCATCACTTAAATCATATCTCTCTTTCTTACTCAAATTCCACACAGTTTTCTTCCCCTTGATCACCATCAAATCATGCCCAAAACTATGGTGATGAGCAGGCTCAACACTCCCTGCTTTAAACCTTATAATCGCCGATGTCGGACTTTCTCTAACTATCTTCATCATCCCTCCTGGCATTATTTCCACTGGAACAAACTCCCTGCACTTGGCCACACAGCAAATGGCGCATTCGCCTTCTTCATCATTATCTTTTGCAGAGACAGCGAGAGGAGTAGACTGTGATTGTCCAATTTTCGCCATTTCCGGAACAGATTTGTCGAGGAAATCCTCGACTTGTGGGTCCCACTCCTTGTCCCCGGAGGCGGGGCAGGGAGACTTGAAAGGGGTGTTGATGAAGGTGTTGAGGATTTCGACGGCGGTTGCCGGCGAAGTTGACATGCCGGAGACGGCGAGGACGTTGGCGTTGTTGATGGAGCGGGCGTTCTTGGCGTCATCGGCGGTGAGGCAAGTGGCGGCGTAGACTCCGGGGATTTTGTTTGCGAAGATTTGGACACCGACGCCTGTGCCGCACGCGACTAGGCCGCGAGCGGTGTATCCGCTAGCGGCCACTTTGCGGCCGATTTTTTCGCCGATGGAGTAGTAAGAGTCGACGCCGAGATCTTCGACTTCGAAGTTGAGGGAGCGGAGGTGGGAGATGAGGGTATCTTTGATGGAGCACCCGTTGGAGTCGGCACCAGTGATGAATTTGAGAGGTTGGTTGGTAGTGGTAGTTGGGTTGTGGTGGTCGGCCATGGTAGGAGAAGGCAATGAAATTGAGGGTGTAATCACTCAGGGAGGGTTGTGCTATATACAAGGAAAAAAAAAAGACTAAATACAGCCCCTAAAATTTTGTAAAACTTAAACCATGATTAATCTTACCTTGTTATAATTTAAAAAAATATGAGATGCATTTTTTAAAAAAATTTAGTAAAATAAATTATATTAACGCTCTCTTACATGGCACCTAAATACAACCTACCCCAAAGCCAAACCTGCAAGTGGAAGATGAAAGGGCTTGCCACCCTTCCAGCTTCTCATTCTCATATGAGATGCATTTATAAATTATAACTTCTTAAGTATTTGTTGTACCACCCATTATAACCACCCATTATAGTATAACAGTATTACTCAAGATCACCAAACACCAATAGATCACCATAGTAGAGGTTGAGAAGGTGGAGTAGTGGCGTCGCTTCCCACTTCATATCCTGGGGTATAGGGATCAAACCTCATAGGACTCATTTGAGGATTTCCCCTTATCTCCCATCAAGTGAGTCCCCTTCACCTTACCTTAAAAAAAAATAGATCACCATAGTATAATAGTATTACAAAATTATTGAAGGATGCTAAATACCTTCTTATGTATTTGATGTACCCATTATAGGTCTTATAACGCACCTCTTTCACGAAAGTATAAAAGAGATAGACATGGTTGTCTTACATACTAGTATAGTGTTGTGTACACAAGGACCCTTAGGTCCAATGATATGGCTTCCTATCTCCCACTTGGTGGAAGGAAAATTTCAATATTGTTGGGGGGAGGGGGGGTTTGGGGGGCTTGTTGGGCCTCTGGGTGAGTGCCCCTATGTGAGGGCAGCCCAGAGGAAATTAATCTTACCACGGGTTCTCAAAAGGGACCAAAAAAAAATATTGCTGTGTACACAAAAATACAAAATAAGAAAGCAAACCCGATCTCTTTTCTTTCTCAAATAAACAACCATGACAACCTTTCCAGCTTGTTTGGTTCATTTTTAGTAAAGGAAAGAAAGAGAAGAGAAAGGAAAGGAATTGAAAGGAAAAGAAGGGAAGAGAAAGGAAAAAACCCTTAACTTCCCATGTTTGGTTTAAATTTTCTCTTTCCTCCCAAATTCCCCCACTTTTGGGAGGAAAGGAAATTGAAAATTTATTAAGGAGTCTTTCCTTTCAATTCCTTCCATTTCCTTTCATTTAAATTTATTTTCTTGAACCAAACATTGGAAACTAACAACTTTCCTTCCCCTTCCTTTCTTTTCCTTCCAAATCCCTTCTACCAAACAAGTTGTTCATGTAGTTGGCAGACTTCAGTTACCTTGATCAAACTACTCATCAAAAACCAAACTAGGGCCATTTTACCCCTTTTAGCTATGTCTTACACAAAAGAAAAAGGCAATGGAGGACATTAGTGGATGATATTTATATTTACAGCTCGCAGGATGTATATTGTTGCTGTTGAGAATTCACAGAAGATGGTATTTGGCAAAGAAAGCATAACATCTTTACCATCAGGTTCACACTTGGCAAAACATTACTAATTAAACTTTTCAAATATCATAAAACTTTAAAGAGTGGAGTATTAGATACATATTGGCTCATTCATGAAGTTACAGTACTAAAAATTCTAAAACTTCCTAATGTCTTAAAACTTTAAAGATGGTATTGTCGTCAGCGACGTGCAGGAAGGAGGGTGGGGGTTGTCCGCGACGTGCGAGGAGGAGGGTGGGGGGTCATCAGCGACGTTCGAGGAGAAGAGTGGGGGGTCGTTTGTGTTGGGCGACGGGGAGATTGAGGGGTCGTTTGTGTTGGGCGACAGGGTGCTTTAGATTGTCGACGAAATCAAAGAGGAGATGGGAATCGAGGAGTTCTCACCGGCGTCGCACGAGAAGGATGAAACGGGAATCAAGGAGTTATCACTGGCATCGCACGAGAAGGATGAGTTGGGAATCAAGGAGTTGGGGATGATGGTTGCTGCTGTAGTTAGGGGTGTTCATTTCGGATATCCGAAAATTTCGGATCGGGAAAAATGCGATCCGAATCCGATCCGGAAAATTTCGGATCGGATATCCGAAATTGCGGATAGGATCATCAGATATCCGAAAACTAAAAAAAATTGAAATTTTCAAAGGAAAAGTTCTTAAAATATGTTCCGGATCGGGTCGGATCATCGGATATCCGACCTCTAAAACGGATATTTCAGATCGGATATCCGAAAATATTACGAAAATATCGAAAAATAAATTCCCGTATTTTGGATATTTTCGGATACCCGAAACATTAAAAATCCGATCCGAAAATTTTCGGATATCCGATCCGAAATATCTGAAAACTAAAAAAGCGGATCGGATATCCTAAAAATCGGATCGGATCGACCGGATCACGGATCGGATCGCCCGGATCGGATATTTTGAACACCCCTAGCTGTAGTGCCATGGAATCAAGGCTGCTTGCTGTAGCGCCATGGAATCAAGAAGGCGTTATCGTACTGTAGGCGTGGAATTTTCAATTCCTTTAATGCCTACACGCGGTGTGAGCGCGTTTATTTGACTACCCCATTGTTAAGGTTTTCTTAAAAACACGTTTTGAAGTCGCCAACAATTCTTTAGAGGAAGAATCATAAACCCAATTGGATATTGAAACAAAAGGGACATCTTAGGGACTTATCCAATGTAGGTTTCCCCGTCTTGACTCCATAGATGGTCAGGAACCAAAAATTGAGTTCGGGGGTGAGGGTACAATATAGTCAGGAACCATATTGCCCATTGCTGGCCTCTACTAAATATCGATTCATTACAGATTTTATACCAAAGAATAATCACATAACGTTTTAATACACCCTAAAAATATTTAGTCTAGGTTGGTTCAGGATACACATAAAAATACTATATTTTTAGTGACAATTTATTAAACAATCAGAGTACTGGGTTCCTAGCATGTTGTCCATATTATCTGATTTAGTTAGAACAATTCTTTAAGTCTTGATTAACAATAAATATAAGGTGATAAATATTGCAATCAGGCATGAAAAATAGTATGTTCATAAAAATAAATAAAAATATGAAAATAAAGTACTGTAGGGAGTTAGTATAATATAAGCAATACTTACAGCGCAGGAATATATTAATAACCTACATCACGAAAAGAAAGTTAGTAACTTCAAGAAAACAATAAAAAATCAATAAAGCAAATAAAATAAATAAATAAAGTTTGTGAATTTAGTTGACCCTCAGAAATTATACCACCGTCCGGGGTCGTTGATTTGTACGAATCTTGGAAAATTGAATATTGAACAAGTCTTGAAATAAGAAAAAGATGATTTGTTGTGTTTATATGTTGCGTCATATATTATTAGTATGGTGTTGGTGCAAATTTGTTGGTCGCGAAGATATATGAGGGAGTATAAGGTGTGGCGCAAGGTGATGATGATTAAGGAGATTGATGATATGATGAATGTGTGATAGGCAGTAGGATTTGTGATGGAGGGGATTAGTGCGTTGACTTAGATTGTAGGTGGTGAAATATTAGTGCTGTGGGTATAGGTGTTGAGTGATGGAGATGCTGCTGAGGGAGTTTTGTATATGAGAGCTGTGTTTGTGCCATGAGAATTGAGGGAGAGCCATGAGTTATGAGTGAGCCGTCAAATCTCCGTTGTTATATGGTGAGGAGATGAGTTATATAGTGTAGGTAGGTTTAGGTAGTTGTATTGTCATAGGTTTCCGAAAGTTAGTAGGTCTCTAAAAGATTTTTATTGTAAAAAGATTAAAAGAGTTAGTAAGAGATATTTAAAAACACTTTGGGAAAAGATTATTTTTTATAAAAGATATTTTTATTAATAAAACTAATTAATAAAATTAATTAATTCTATTAATTAAATTGGGCTAGAAAAGGTGTTTTAGAATGGGCCATAAAACTATTTTTAAAAGGTTTTCAAAGATGAGTTAATAAAAAATGTTAAAACATTTTATTTTAGACTCGTTCTTTATTCTTTCATCGATACGGACCAATTGGAGCAGGGTATTGGTCATCATAGGGTACTAAATGGGGAGACACGATTACGTGTCTACAGAAGCCCCCACTTTGACTAATGTTTGGAAAACTGAAAGTCAAAGTATACGTGTCGGGACGAAGAATGACTCTGAATGCTCTGCAATCCAAAATCACTCTTTTGCGCCAGTACCTGCAAAACAAGCAAAAGTTTCGGAACACACATATATGAAACAAATTTACAAAATAAATGTAAATTTGCAAAAATGAAATGATATAGGTGAAGAGAAATCATGAGCTATTATGGTCCGGCTCATGTTGGGATAGAGCTATTATGGTCCCGCTCCAGGGTGTTGATGACGTGTAGAGCTATTATGGTCCAACTCCAGGGTGTTGATGATGTGTAGAGCTATTATGGTCCGACTCATGACGGGATAGAGCTATTAATGGTCCAGCTCATGACGGGATAGAGCTATTAATAGCCTGGCTCACGACGGGATAAAACTATTAATGGTCCGACTCATGACGGGATAGAGCTATTAATGGTCTGGCTCACGACGGGATAGAGCTATTAATGGTCCGGCTCACGACGGGATAGAGCTATTAATGGTCCGGCTCACGACGGGATAGAGCTATTATGGTCCCGCTCCAGGGTAATGTGTAGAGCTATTATGGTCCGGCTCACGACGGGATAAAGCTATTATGGTCCCGCTCCAGGGTAATTTGTAGAGCTATTATGGTCCGGTTTACGACGAGATGGAGCTATTATGGTCCCGCCCCAGGGTAATGTGTATAGCTATTACGGTCCGGCTCACGACGGGATAGAGCTATTATGGTCCCGCTCTAGGGTAATAATGCTGGTCCGCAGACCTAACGTTGTGTTTTCCGCTGTTAATACTCCTGAGTACTTGTTGTCTCTCGAGCAAGATTTGTGTGGAGCATAGCATGTTGGAAGAATTGCAAAATTGTGTTTTTGTTGCGGATTTGAAAATCCGTTAGTTTGTCACGCGCGATGTCGTAACGAACATTTCAATTCATTTGGAATTGAGCGTGTGGGTTGCACTTGGCTAAGAAGCCCCAAGCGTGCTGTACAAGACTGTGCGCGAGACTCACAAGCCTGCACTTGGCGTGGGATGCTGCGCTGGACGCAGTGCGATGTCGTAATGAACATTTGAATTCATAAGGAGTTGAGCATGTGGGATGGTATGCCGCGTTGGACGCAGTTTGCTGCGTGCGGCATAGCGTTTCGGTGCGCTATAGTGCTTGTCTTCTGTTGTTAATTTGTAATGGTCCGCAGACCTTGGCAGAATATAACTCGTATATAGTCGCTTAATGTTGGGTACCTGTGAATACAAATAACACACAGATATACTGACAAACAACTAGGGGACATGCATGTGTCCCGTGTTAGTGTATGGATAGGAAAAGACTTGACCTATAAAGAGTGACCTCTAGTACTCTAGACTTAAAGGTGCTATCGTGTGTGCATACGTGTGTGTGTATGTGTGACTCGTTGATTGACGCTAGAATCTTATGGCTAAGGACGAAGGATGCAATGCTTGACACAATGCTTGGATGATGCAGATATGTAATGCAAATGTTGAGGTATGACGCTAATGCAGAGATATGACACTAATGCAGATGATATGATTTGATGATTTGATCGTTCCATTAGAAGCTCAAATTTTCGTTTTAGAAAACTGCTTTCGAAAGAGAAGAAAGGGGAAGCCCCCAAGGATGATCCATGTAAGTTATGTTTGATACGATATGTGTTGTAGTTGTTACGGGCCTAAGTGAGCCTATAAAACAGTTAGGATCTCGTATGGGTCTAGAGCCCACAACCTTTTGTATGGACTCGTAATGAAATCCTGATCTGGGTAAACATGGAGCCTAATGAACTTCTATGCAGCCAATAGATTATATGTTCGATTTGGAATACGTTATAGAACGAGCTTTTGTAGCGCTTGAGTTGTATATGTTTCGAGGTTTGTATGTCAAGGGCCTAAGTGAGCTTGTGAATAGGTGCAATGTTGCATTTGTGCGGATTTAAAACCCAAGATGTCATATATGGACTCGTAATGAAGTCCTTCAATAGGTCTGGACTTGGAGCCTACGATTTTCTGGATGGACCAGTGATGAAGCCCCCAGTAAGATGGAGTTGATGAAGCATCCAACTTGATTGCTTGATTTTGAAGATATCTCGTCATGCTTAGCGGAAGTTTCGACCAAAGATTCCATATAGGGTTCCTAAGGTGAAAAAGTCAAGAAAGTCCAAAGAAAGGAACACTCAAAGGATAAGGCGCGGTCATAGCGCTGAGTGTTGAAAGGTTATGCTAAGGTTGACTTAGAAGCGATAATGCGGCTTAGAAAAAGGAAGTGATTAGAAAAAGAAAAGGCAGAGTCATAAAGAATCGACTCACGCAGTGAGGTAAGCTAATGATCTAGGTTCAAATCACAGTCTAGTTCTAAAGGTAGGGATGAGCATTGAAAATTCATGATTTGGCGATCGCGCTTTTCTCATGGGCCTAGGCGAGCCTTAAAAATATGTTTTGAATTAAAAATGGTCGGGCCTCAAAGAGGTTGCCTACGTATCCATGATGGAATTAGGCCAGTCGTAGCTCTTAACATTTTAGTCGGTGGCCTAGCATTTTGCTTTGGAGCTATTTGCAATGAATTAAGCATTGATTTGGAAGAGGTCTTTGGCAAGGGTGGATAGTGATGTAGGTTGGTTTGGTTTAAAGCGGTTGGACCTCAGGGTGAGGTTTCCTACGTATCTTTAGCAGAATCAGACCATTTGTAGTTCAGGCTGATAAATGAGAAGATGCCCTCACTTTTGCCTAAGTCGCCCTAATGGGTTTTCGACCTAGTAGGCTTTGGTTTGTCTTTTATGGCTTATTGGGATGCGATATGCATGGTTGTCGGTTGTTTATGAGAAGGTTTATCAGATGTATGATTTGGCTTGTAAAGGTTTCTGGTTGTGGAGGTCAAGGCCTTTGATGAAGTTGGAGGTTTACAATCGAAGGTTGAAGGTAAAAGAAAGTACAGTTGACAAAGATATTTATGGGCTTATCTTTTTTTTTATTCGATATTTTTTGCTTCGTTTTTTCATTCAATTTTTTTTATTTTTCTCATGTTGCTCTTTTTTTTTTTGCTTGCCCTTTATATTGAATTTGTTGTCAATGTACTTCCCATGAGGTAGGTTAAAGGGGGGAGGATTTTCTACATTTAGGTTAAAATGGAGGAATATTTGTACTGAAGGGAAGGAATGTCTCTTTTATATATGCCAGTTATGTTCATTGCCTTTATTAGAATAGTCATGAGAATTAGAAATTCCTTTCTTTTAAGGCGACAATCGTGATTTCCATTGATGCTCATTAGTGCAAGGTTAGAGAAAAATAAATACTCATTTATTGATTGAAAATTATGAGTACATGCAATGAAAGGGAAATCCTACATTAGACTTGGTGAATAAGAGATATGAAACATAAAATGGAATCTCAAGTCTAGACTCCTACGTCACGTGACAATTGATCTTAAATCTGAGGTCTTTTTGTAATAGGAGAAATTGAAAGTCTCCCATCATCGATCATGTCCTGAATAAGGCCTCGCAATGGGTAGCAATTGCCAGTCTTATGTCCATGGCCTCTATGGTACTTGCAATAAGCATCTTTGTCCCAATTTGGCCCTCTTTTATCTTCGTCTAGATCTGGAGTAGGCCCAAGAGGGGAAAGTGCGCCTTTTGTACGAAGGCGGTCAA
This sequence comes from Beta lomatogona, assembly GCA_947646795.1. Taxonomy (NCBI): domain Eukaryota; kingdom Viridiplantae; phylum Streptophyta; class Magnoliopsida; order Caryophyllales; family Amaranthaceae; genus Beta; species Beta lomatogona. The sequence goes on from CANSNZ010000637.1 coordinate 788,603, forward strand.
AAGCTATTCCATAACTTATACCCAGTGAGGTATATTCTCTCTTGTGTTTTCGTCGAGGCCTGGTGGCATTAAGTACAGGTCCATGTGAGACAGCGACATGATGGTGCTTAGGAAGTATTCCGATTGGGGGAACAATGAAGTTGGACTTGATCGAAGGCCTTAGAACTGAGCTATGTGGTATGATGTTGTTAAGCTCATTGATCCTTTATGGGCCAGCTACCATTGCATCGAAGCTATCTAATGCCTTGTAATTTGCACTGCTATTATCCTGAAAAACAGTGTAGTTTGTCTCTATTATGCCAACACGTGCTATAAGATCCACTAGCATACCCTTCAACTCATCAACTTGTTCTTGAAATGTGTTTGACATATTGTATATTACCTGTAATGGATCATCCAACGGGAGATTAGAAATGGAGTGATGATGGAGAGGAAGAGATGGATTGAAGGAATATATGTTTGTTTTAAAAGTTGAGCTCCTAAAAACAAATCTAACTATCCTACATGAAATGATGATTATTTTTTATGCACCTGGACCTAATGCATGCATATATGACTCTTTTGGATGCACCTAGACCTAATGCATGTATGAATGACTCAATCTATGCGTTCGAACCTGTAAAGGTTGTTTACATATCCCAAAAGAGGGAATCAGATCGCTTGTAGTTCAGGACTACTAAATGCGGAATGCATGAAATGAAATGGAGAGTATGGATGCAATGAGACTCCTACATGCCTAATAACTCTATTGATGCATGAAGTGTATGATTGATGGACTATGCAATGCAAACGAATTCTAGTGTGAATGCAGTCCTAATAGATATGAAATTTTAATGACCTCAGAATCCTAGACTTGATAGACTTCTAATGACGTTAGAATTCTAGATTTGATGGACTTTAAAGGATGCTAAAATCCTAATGTGCATGAAACTCTAATGGACCTAGACTTCTAAAGTGAATGAAACTCTAGTGGACCTAGACTCCTAAAATGGATAAAACTCTAGTGGACCTAGACTACTAAAATGAAATGATTATTCATCTGCTTCCGGAAGAAATCGAAGAACTTCTTGAAAACCCAAAGCATGATCCTGGATGTTCCAAATCTTTCAATCCTTCTGAATGGAACTCTAATGGACTTAGACTCCTAAGATTGACAGAATTCTAATGGTTCTAGACTCCTATTATGCATGAACTTTCTATGGATTATAGGCTTCTAAGATGGGTTGCACTCAAGCGAATGAAGACTCCTAACATGGACAGAGTTAGACGGGATTAAGAACTCTAACTGGAGTGAAACTTGATGAACCTAAACATATGAGCTAGATGGACTTCTAATGGAGTTAGAATTCCTAGGTGGATGAGACTTTTACGACAAGATGGACAGTAAAAGGAATCCTAAAATGATGTACACGAATGATGGATAATATACATAGAAAGATAGGATAGAGAAAAAGGATGAATTTTCGGAAAAAGATATGTGATAGGAAAAAAAAAAGATGGAGAATTTTTTTTTCTTTTTTTTTTTTGAAAAAAAGGAGGAGATAGAATTTTGGAAGTAGATAGGAGATTGAAGATTATATGAAATTTTAAAAAAGATAGGAGAATAATTTTCGAAAAAGATAGGTGATATATGTATCTTTTAAAAATATGAGATAATTTTTCGAAAAAGGATAGGAGATAAGAGATTGAATTTTTTTTTTGAGATGATTTTTTTTTTTCAAAATAATATGAGATAAAGTTTTCGAAATAGATATGATGTTAGAAAAGAATAGGATGGAGATTGGCACAAAGAATGCGGGGCAATGCACGATCGAAATTGACAACGCAACAAATTAGATCACATGTATCAAATGCAATACGCAGGGAAGGAAAGTGGAGCGCTGCGCGACGCAAGGCATGCTGCGCGCGATGCAAATATTATGCGAGCAACGCAAGGTCAACTGCGCAGGACACTAAGGGATGCGCTGAGCAAAATCAGCTGCGCGGGACGCAAACTGTGCTTTTCCAATGACGTAAATTCGCTTGACGATTTTAGTTTTAAAATTTACGCAACACATAGCAATTAAAGGCACACAACACACAAATATGCACAATTAAGATAATAATATGCACAGTTCTCAACCTAAAGTCCAGTTCTAAGTTTCAACTATGGTTAGGTTTAGGTTAAGGCTGAAAAAGGTCCATGACTAAGAGATCGATCCCACGCTTCGTACCTTTGCTTAAAAAGGTGGCCACGTGTAAGACGCACTCCAGTTCTCAAGTCAGGAACAAGAGAACAATGCCATGGTTGGGTAGATTTTCTTATGACTAAGATCCAACACTATCGCTCAGGAAGCTTTTTGGAAGGACAAAGCGCAAACCCCCCGGGGGTGACCTCACACATAGAACATGTGCTAATGAGGCAAGGTAGATTGTCCTTATGGTGGCTGAACAATAGCCATGTACAATGCAAAACTGTATATTATTCTAAGGCATAAAATAAGAATGAATCGTATTTTTTAAGTATCACCCACTCATGTAAAAAAATTATTTTTTTTAAAATCGTCCCCAGTGAAGTCGCCAAATTGTAGTGTGAGCGCGTTTATTTGACTACCCCATTGTTAAGGTTTTCTTAAGAATACGTTTTGAAGTCGCCAACAATTCTTTAGAGGAAGAATCATAAACCCAATTGGATATTGAAACAAAAGGGACATCTTAGGGACTTATCCAATGTAGATTTCCCCGTCTTGACTACATAGATGGTCAGGAACCAAAAATTGAGTTCAGGGGTGAGGGTATAATATAGTCAGGAACCATATTGCCCATTGCTGGCCTCTACTAAATATCGATTCATTACAGATTTTATACCAAAGAATAATCACATAACGTTTTAATACACCCTAAAAATATTTAGTCTAGGTTGGTTCAGGAAACACATAAAAATACTATATTTTTAGTGACAAGTTATTAAACAATCAGATTACTGGGTTCCTAGCATTGTCCATATTATCTGATTTAGTTAGAACAATTCTTTAAGTCTTGATTAACAATAAATATAGGCAAAATTGGCCTCAACACCCTGAACTATAGCTCGGGTGCACCCAACACCACCAACTATAACTAGTGGCCTAAACACCACCAACTACGGGGTGGGGTGCAGTCTGTACCACCAACTACGGGGTGGGGTGCGGTCTGTGCCATAAAAAACCCACCGTCTTCGGCAACATTTTAGGCTTCCGGCCTCATTTATGGTATGGAATGCACCCCACCCCATAGTTGGTGGTGTTTAGGCTACTAGTCGTAGTTGGTGGCGTTGGGTGCACCCGAGCTATAATTCAGGGTGTTGAGGCCAATTTTGCCATAAATATAAGGTGATAAATATTGCAATCAGGCATGAAAAATAATATGTTCATAAAAATAAATAAAAATATGAAAATAAAGTATTGCAGGGAGTTAGTATAATATATACAATACTTACCGCGCAGGAATATTTTAATAACCTACATCACGAATAGAAAGTTAGTAACTTCAAGAAAACAATAAAAAATAAATAAAGCAAATAAAATAAATAAATAAAGTTTGTCAATTTAGTTGACCCTCAGAAATTATACCACCGTCCGGGGTCGTTGATTTGTACGAATCTTGGAAAATTGAATATTGAACAAGTATTGAAATAAGAAAAACATGATTTGTTGTGTTTATATGTTGCGTCATATATTATTAGTACGGTGTTGGTGCAAATTTGTTGGTCGCGAAGATATATGAGGGAGTATAAGGTGTGGCGCAAGGTGATGATGATTAAGGATGATTGATGATATGATGAATGTGTGATAGGCAGTAGGATTTGTGATGGAGGGGATTAGTCCGTTGACTTAGATTGTAGGTGGTGAAATATTAGTGTTGTGGGTATAGGTGTCGAGTGATGGAGATGCTGCTGAGGGAGTTTTGTGTATGAGAGCTGTGTTTGTGCCATGAGAATTGAGGGATAGCCGTGAGTTATGAGTGAGCCGTGAAATCTCCGTTGTTATAGGGTGAGGAGATGAGTTATATAGTGTAGCTAGGTAGGTTTAGGTAGTTGTATTGTCATAGGTTTCCGAAAGTTAGTAGGTTTCTAGAAAATTTTTATTGTAAAAAGATTAAAAGAGTTAGTAAGAGATATTTAAAACACTTTGGGAAAAGATTACTTTTTATAAAAGATATTTTTATTAATAAAAATAATTAATAAAAATAATTAATTCTATTAATTAAATTGGGCTAGAAAAGGTGTTTTAAAATGGGCTTTCATAAAACTATTTTTAAAAGATTTTCAAAGATGAGTTAATAAAAAGTGTTAAAACATTTTATTTTAGACTCGTTCTTTATTCTTTCCTCGATCCGGACCAATTGGAGCAGGGTATTGGTCATCATAGGGTACTAAATGAGGAGACACGATTATGTGTCTACACGTTTGTGTAGGTGGGGGTAGGCTTTTTTGTTGTTGTTAGGGTTAAATTTCAAAAGGGTTGGTTAGTCTTTTACTCTTTCTTGTTGTATTTAGCCTTTTTTTTTTTTGCTGTATATAACACTTATGATTAGGAAGGCCAGAGTCAGGAGAGTGATAGAGTGAGGGTGAGTGTTAAAACGGTTAAAGTTCGGATTTGTGGGTGCACCTATGTCATTGTCCATTTAGGACTAGCCTTGTATAACGTGATGCGTGCAAAAGCATATTGAAAGTTAAATTAATTATGTAATTGTATCTAATAATCTGAAGTTACTTTTAAGGATAGATAGTGCAGTTGCTCGAAGAAAATGCATTGCAAATCTATAGTGGAATGTATATGTAGTATATATACTTTCTCCGTTTTTAATTGTATCACTTGTGTTTGCAGAAGGACCAAGAGAAGAAAGAGATATAGAGAGATAAAAAAGAAACACATATGCTAGGAGAGAGAAAGAGAGAATATATTGCTAAAAATGGAAAAGATACAAGTAATAGGGAATTGTCAAAAGTGGGAAGCAATGCAAGTATAAAAATGGAGGAAGTATGAAATAATTGTTGAAGTTCAGTCATGACTCATGTTACAATATAATGTGTTGTTATGATTTTCTGTTTTTTTTTTTAAACTATTCTTCTTTGTTGGCAATATTTTTATTAACTTTTCTCCTCTCTCTTATAGAATAGAGATACTAGATAGAAAATTTCAGTTATTATTATATAGGCCAGTGTATTTTACATCTAAAACTAATTTTTGTTTTTTGTTGCTCTCTTGAAGAGGCCATTTTGAGCCATTTTGAGAAAAAGGATTCATATCTGGTTTTCTTTCAATAAACTAAAAAGTGTTCATTGAGTTGATAAATATTTTTGTTTGTCGGTGGGTATAGTTGAATAAAAATCGAGAAAGTTACTATTATAAGGACCATGTAACTATGTCTAATAAGTAATAAGGTCCTTAATGATGTGGATTAACATGACCATTTGAACGATTAACATACTTACATGAATACAAGAGTTTACCAAGGTCTAAGCATCTTGAGAAGCTAAATTTAGGGAGATAAAAGGAAAGACAAAAGAACATTAGATATAGTCTCTCTCTAATTCTGCTAGGGTTTGGGTAGCAGTCTTGGTTATCGAGTAGGGAGACTCGTTGATTGGGTGTCTTGATCCCTACTTTAGGGTTTTGTCAGCTATATATTATGGCTGACGAAATAATCTTAAAGTGCTCGAATTTACGTATTACTGAAGAAGAGGAGGCAATTATTTCTATTGATAATAGTGTTGAGGATGGACAAAAATCAGATTTGGATCAATTGAGAGTGGACTTTTTGTGGTGCAATTTACGACACAAAGAGATCGCAGTAAAGTGTTGGATGGACGACCTTGGACGTTCGATCAGCATTTAGTAATGATGAATGAAATAGAAGGTAGTGCCCAGTCATCGGAGATTATGGTATATATATCCTATTCTCTGTTTTGGGTTCGGTTCTACAATCTCCCTTTGGATTGTAGGACGGAGAAACATCTTCGAAGCATTGGTGGCAGTTTCAGGAAGGTATTGGAGGTTGAACATAATGGTGTGTCCTCGGATAAATCAGCGAGAATAAAAGTGTTGTTGAATGTCACGAAACCCCTTCGAAGAAATTCTCGAGGGCAAATCGTGATGGTGGAGATTAAGTATGAACGTCTACCTATAATCTACTATGTTTGTGGCCATATAGGACACATCGAACGTGATTTCAAGGTTGTGATGGAAGAGGAACGTGCGATTGATAAGCAATGGGGGGCATGGCTCCGTGCTTCACCAAGACGTGGTCGTCTAAGATGGACGAGGAAACTCGTAGTTTTTTGAACTATTCGAAGGCACTGGTTTTCACCAGTCCAACCAAAGATGTGGAAATGCCTGTTGATAGTAGTGAAGTGAGAGAGGAGGTTGCTGCTACTGATGAAGAGGGGCATGTGGGAGGTTCCTCTACTGTTTCTAATGAATTACGACCTGCAGTGGCTAGTATCCACATTCTCTTAGTGCGATGAATCAACCATTAAGTATGTCTTCCCCTATTATTTTCTCTATTGGTAGTGGCGCCCCTTGCAAAGGGGGGAAAGATGAAAGTGCCAAGAAAGTTGACAAGAAAAGGAGGGGGAATGGAGGGTAATAGCTCAGAAAAGAGTTCAAGTGTTGTGTAGTGAGATAAACGTAAGCTAGCTGATGATATGTTGTTGGATGATGAAAAAGAAGAGGAGGGTTATAGTGGAAAAAAGTGCAAGGTGTCTTGTAGTGTGGAGGGTCATATAGGAAGTGGTGAAAGTTTGGAGTTTCAAAATATGGATGTTGCAATTGGGGGTTCTTTCGAATCTCAAGTAGCGGAGGTTGGTATGCACCAACCCCACGAAGGACAATGAAAACTATAAGCTGGAACTGTATATGGGCTTGGCAACCCATTAACAGTTAAAGCTCTCCAAGATTGGTGTTGGAGAGATAGGCCGGAGATAGTGTTTGTAATGGAGACGAAAATTGATGCTCAAAGACTTGAACTAGTTAGAAATAGGTGTGGCTTTACTAATGGGATATGTTGTAGTAGTAATGGGAGGTCGGGAGGTCTGGAGAGATGTTGTGGTTACAGTATGCTCATATTCAAGCCACCATGTCGAGTTTGAAGTAGGTGATAGGGGAGGGAGTCCAAAGTGGAAGGGTGTAGGCATTTATGGATGGCCCGAGGCTACCAACAAGCATTTGACTTGGGACTTGATGAGAAACATTAAAGTGACGAGTACTCTTCTTACTCTTATGTTTGGGGACTTCAACCAGATTATAGGGATGCATGAGAAGGAAGGGGTGCGGTTTGTGGGGAAAGACAACTTGATGTATTTCGTGAAGCAATGGAGGATTGTTAATGTAGGGACTTGCGGTATCGAGGCAGTATCTTCACTTGGCGGCATTTCTATAGATACGCTTATTCGGGAGAGGTTGGATAGGTATATTGCGGATAATAATTGGTGCTCTATGTTCCAGTATTCTGAGGTGATACATATTCCTATTTGTCACTCTGATCATGCAGCTATACTATTGAAGTTCGATGAACAGAGGATACCACAAAGTCAGGGGAAAATTTTCGTTTTGAATCGTTGTTGCTATTGAGTGATGACTGTGGGAAAGTGGTGTCCGAGGTTTGATTGGGGGAGGTAGGTAGTCCGATTCACACGAGGCTCGAACAGGTTGCGGGGAAACTTACAACGTGGGCGGCCAATACTTTTGTTGAGGTGAAAAAGAAAATAAAAGATGTTGAAAGAAGGCTTAAGGTGATGCAAGGGGGTCCACTCGATGCTCAGGCCTTAAAACAATGCAATGAAATTACAGATGAACTGAATATGTTGCGAAAATTAGAAGAGTCTTACTGCACGCGAGTGCGCGGGTCAATGAACTCTGTGATGGGGATAAGTACACACAATACTTCCATCACAAAGCTAGGCAGCGTAAGAAGCGAAACAGAATTGCTGAATTATATATATGATGATCATGGGGCTTAGAAAGAGACAAAAGAGGAGATGGATAATGTTATCTCGAGCTATTGCACGAACTTGTTTGCATCCGAGCATCCAGGGGGGTTCGAAGAGGCAATGGTGGGCTTGGAGAGAGTAGTAACCGATGATATGAATACGTACAGTGCTGGATGCCGAGCCAACCGGGGAAGAAATTAGGGATGCATTATTTCAGATGCACCCTAATAAAGCCCCGGGGATTGATGGAATGCACGCTTTAATCTTTCAAAAATTATGGGAAATAGTTGGCAAGGATGTGATTTAGTTTGTTCATGGATGGTGGCGAAGTGAGGTGAAATTGTCGGAGGTAAATCGTACTTGTATTGTTTTGATTCCGAAAATAAATGACCCTAAAAGAATGACAGAGTTTCGCCCTATAAGTTTGTGCAATGTTTTGTACAAAATTATTTCTAAAACTCTTGCTAATAAAATGAAAACAATGTTAGGTCTATTATTTCGAGTCAACAAAGTGCGTCGTGCCTAAAAGATTGATCACTAATAATGCATTGATTGCTTTTGAAATATTTCATGCCATGAAGAGGAAAGGGGAAGGGAAGGATGGTACTGTTGCTCTAAAGCTGAATATGAGTAAGGCATATGATAGGGTCGACTGGTTTTTTTTTTTTTGGAGAGAGTTATGTTCAGAATGGGTTTCACTCAGAGTTGGATACATCGCATCATGAGTTGCATCTTAAGTGTCTCTTTTTCATTCAAATATAATGGCTGTAACTCTGGTTTTCTGTTCCTTTCTCGGGGACTCAGGCAGGGTGATCCTACTTCACCATATTCATTCCTCATATATGTTGATGCTTTCTCAACACTATTAAGAAAGGCTGATAATATCATTCATGGTGTTTGTGTTAGTATGGGAGCCTCGAGAATATCACATCTTTTTTTTTGTTGACGATAGTATATTATTTGCTAGAGCTAATCTGCAGCAATGCTCTAAAATGGTTGATATAATCAGAACGTATGAAAGAGCATCTGGTAAGAAAGTGAATTTTGACAAGACAGAGGTAGCTTTCAGCAAATTTGTTGATTCAAAAAGAAAAAAAAGGAGATTGTGGAGTTGTTGGGTGTTAGAGAGGTGGAAAAACATGAGAAGTACTTGGGCTTGCCTACAATTATTGGTAGATCAAAGAAGGTTGTGTTCACCTGTTTAAAAGAGAGAATATGGAAAAAATTGCAAGGGTGGAAGGAAAAATTACTATCTCGCCCTGGGAAAGAAGTTTTGATTAAAGCGGTTGCTCAAGCTATCCCAACCTATATGATGAACATCTTTAAGATACCAGAAGGGCTCATTGATGAAATTCATGCAGTGTTGGCAAGGTTTTGGCGGGGGTCTAGTGCGAATTCAAGAAAGATGTATTGGCATAGTTGGGAGGCGTTATGTCTTCCTAAATCAATGGGAGGAATGGGCTTCAAGGATTTAAAATGTTTCAATCAAGCCTTGTTAGCCAAAACAAGGGTGGAAATTAGGCATGGAGAATCCATCATAGCTGCATGGAGTCCTCAAGGCTCGGTATTTCAAAAATTCGAGCTTCTTGGAGTCAATAAGAGGCTTTGATCCAAGCTATAATTGGAGAAGTATTTGGGGAGGGGGGGCGAAAGCTCTTCTCATTGAGGGGTTGAAATGGAGGGTGGGAAATGGATCATCTATCAAAGTGTGGGAGGACGCGTGACTTCAAGGGGAGGGTAATCATGTTGTTCAAACTCCACAAAATAATAGCAATCTGGATTTATATGTTAATGAGCTTATTGATACAGAGAATGGATGTTGGGATGTTGAGGTCGTGAATGCTACGTTTGTGGAGGCCGAAAGACAAAGAGTTTTGGATGTGCCGTTGCCGCAAAGTTAGAGATGTGATACAAGGTATTGGTGTCCCTCTTCGGATGGCATCTACACCGTGAGATCGGATTATTGGTTGGGAAGATTGGGGCACTTGAGAACTTGGGAATTTTATTTTGGAGCAAGAGAACATGATTTATGGAGGCTTGTGTGGAACATTGAAGGTTCTCCTAAGCTGCGTCATTTTCTATGAAAGCGTGTAAAGGAAGCTTGGGGATGATGGATCTTTTGCATGTCCGTGAGTCAAGTGTTTACCCGGTTTGTGGTCATTATGAAGAGTCCATCATGCACTCTCTCTTTGATTGTAAGTATCCTGCTAAAATATGGGTGCAAAGTGATTTTATAGGCTTGATTATGGAGGCTCGCAGTACTTCGTTTTCACATCGTTCGGTGTGGATGACTGGAAAACTAAGCAAAGAACATCTACCCATTTTTGCTTCGCTTGCCTGGAACGCTTGGTTTTGCAGGAATAAAATGATATTTGAACAACATGATGATCTTCATCCTATAAATGTTGCTGCAGGTTTTGTGAAACTAAGTGTGGATTACCGATTATGGGTTACAGGAACAATGTGGGAGGGTCTCAACCACTCCCAAGCTTCGAGTCTGCTACTTCGTGGAAACCCCCCTCTCCCCTTAATCCTTTGTCAAGATAAATGTGGATGCTCATCATATATCCCAAGGTAATGGTGTACAGTTTGGTGTGGTGATCCATGATGAGTGGGGGCAAAGCATCTCGCAGCAGGGGTGAAGAAAGTGGAGGTGAACTGGACTCCAGACATGGCTGAAGCTGGGGCAGTAAGACATGACGTGAGTATGGCGAAGCGGCTGGGCTTTGATAAGGTGACTCTGGAGTGCGATGCGTCAAATGTTGTACGAGCTCTTCATTCTCGTAAGCATGGTGCAGCTCCTATTTTTCATCTGTTCGAAGATATTGTGGAGATTAGCTCCTCTTTTTCTTTGTTTCGTTGTGTCCATGCGAGCAGGTAACACTGTAGCTCACTCTGTAGCTAGGTGGGATACCATCAATAGAATAGAGTATGTTTGTATGGACTCGTTTTGATTTAATCTCTCTAGCTCGTTTTCCCCTAAAAAAAAAATTTGAAAGACAAAAGAGGGTTTAATTAGAATATACAGTGAAGAATACCAAAAAGGGCACAAATGAGTAGTTTATCTTGCTGGAGCCATGTGAAATACTCCATCTAGTAAGATTGGACAAGTCTCCGCATCGATGGTGACTAGTGAGAGTAGGAGAGGAAGGAGGTCGAATCTGTCTATAAACTTATAGAGATGAAAATCAACAAGAGTACTTCCCATTTGTGTTTTACAAGCAAGTTAGAAGTGATGTGTTACCTAATTCAACTTTTTTACCATTATCTTTATGATTTAAGCAAGTCAACAGAAGTCAGCTTCATAGAATTGTATAAGGCGATGAGTTGATGACAAATTGAATTATGTGTCATGAGATTTAGTATGTCCATATACTTTTACTTGTAACGTGCTGTTTTTAAACATCAATTATTATATGTCTTTATTAATACATTTTTTTTTGGTACATAAGGAAAGTTAGGATACCCTTATCTCAAGGGAGATATCTTTACTAATAAATAACTAAATATGTAATGGTGAAATGTGCTTCTTGAAGACCACAATAAACAAATAAATTGTGACCTGTTGCAGGTGGCAATTCAAATCGAGTCTTGGTCTAGTCATTTTTGGGTCGGTTCAGTTTCACGCCCTAGCTTTCAGATTGTAATTGGGGTGTGATTTGAGTCTATGGTGTTCGGTTCATGTTTGAGTCTAGTCGGGTATTTTTGTTCCTAATTTTTCATGACGGCCAATCCCAACCTGTTTGGTATGGTAACATAGAGAGGTAATAGAAAAGACTTCTAGTGTTTGTTTCGTAAGAATAGTTCTAGAGTAGTTCCATATCAATGTCCAGGGTAATGAAACTTGATCACCAATCACGAGTTTCAAATTATTTTCACTACTCAGAAAGTGTTAATAGATAAAAATGAATTTACGAAGATAATTAGTTATATTTTTGGGATGTACAAGTTACCATAGATATGATTCATGAATATGCAAATTCCATAACAAAAGCATACTAAAATTCCATACCATTAGAGCATCCATATAAGTGGGAAATTAAATGAGGTTCTCCATTTCAGAAAAAAAAGGAGAAAGAGAAGCTTCCCATGAAAAGTGGAGCACCAACAAATAGGGAGGCTTCTCAAATCGGCAACGTACCAAAACGCGCCATGTGGCTGGCAAATGGTTCCCCCGTTTCTCATGAATGTAGGTGATAAAGTAGGGGAGAGAATAGAGGTGTCAATTCATTTCAACAGTTCAGTTATGGTTATATCCAAACAGTTCAGTTCATATCAGTTCAGTTTACAACAGTTAAAATTATTAACAGTTCAGTTCAGTTCAGTTAACAAACTTTTCAGTTCAGTTTAATTCAGTTATTTTTCTTTTCAGTTTCAGTTCAATTAAGTTGCAGTTTAAACCAGTTTTATCCGAACAATTAAATCAACCAATGGTTGAATCCATAGCAGTTAAAACACGTTGCAGTTATTTTTAGTTTCGTTTCAGTTTATTTCAGCTATTGACGAAAATCACATAAGTTCGACAATAATCGCATCGGTTCGGGTAGAATTTAGTCACATTAATTCTTGTATTTGTTCCGGAAAAATGAAACTTCATGTTGGGTTTTGGCCAAATATTTTCCAGGTTCGATTAAAATTAACGTGGCAAATAAGTGTAGTCTGACACTTGCCTCGAAAAAAACGGTTGTACTTCACAAAAAAGTGTATGAAAGTGACATCTATATATGTGTACAAGACTGATATATTCGACAATTTAGAATAAGACAATTTTATATAAGTTGATATTCACACTTTTAGTTGTATGCATGCAAATCACATCATGTTTGGTTAAAAAGGACGTCTCATATCAGTATAAATTCTTATAAACTTCCTCGAAAGACGAGTTAGACCTTTTTTTAAACGTCGATTAGATCAATGTCTTACTCTTACTATATTAGATCAATGGATTAATATAACTATACTAGTCATTAAGTTCTATGCATTTGAAAACTGAAAGCCTATAATCGACTTAAAATAAGTTAATGGTAGATTAGCTCAAGGCATCTATGTGAATCGATAAGTTAAATCAAGATAATAATACTCCATTTAAGCTAATAGTTAACAAGTTATATTCAATTTGAAACTCATGTATCTTAGCCAAACTGAAAGAAAGTGATATTAGATTAGACGAATGTATCAACGTAAGTCGGTAAAGTAATTGAAACTCAAAACGTTTACTTAAATTGAAACATGTTGTTATTGGAATGAGTGTATCAATGTAAGTCGATAAACTAATTCAAGATAATAACAGTACTCTACTTAAGTTAATCTTCTTTAAGTTGAATTCATTTCGGAACTGAAAGCATCTAATTCAGTTGCAACAAATGTAGAATGATGTAACTCAGTAGATTGGTTCAATATAACAATACTCCATTTAAGTTAATCGTCTCTAAGTTAAATTTATATTGAAACTCAAAACATCTACTTAAACAGTACCCTAAGATTAATTCAAGATAATAACAGTACTCTACTTAAGTACTTATATTACTTATTAAGTTACAAAATCGTAAGTTATAACAATTAACATGTCAAACTTATATTACTAATGCTAAAAGTAACTAACCTAAACTAAGACTTAACTTATATTATTGGCTAATACATATATATTATTGACTAAGGTTAAACTCAATTAACATGTCAAAACTTGCATTAATACATATATTGATATACATTAAAGATTTAAACTTTAAAGTGATTAATAATTAATGAATAATGATCAATCACTAATTTATCAATTTCGGATTATAGTTTTGACTTTGGAGGTTGGACATTCGATAATCAACATAAAATACTTTTGTTCTTCACTTGTTTGTGAACACAAACCACCTAACAATTAACAATCATAATCTATAAGTCCATACTACTAAAGATGAGTATGATTAATGATTAGACTATTTATTAAAGTCATTAAACTTAGTCATTTAGTTCGTTATGACTTATTTAGTCTTACTAGGTCACTATATAACAACAAAAATAGTTAAATTATTAAAGATGAGTTGAATTAAAGAATTATTAATCAGTATATGAGAATATGATATTAGAGTATGATTGGCTGATTGTATGAAGATAGAGACACCGGTTAGACTACGAGACATGAAGTGATGAAGTATGAACTTATGAAATTATAAATAGGAAAGCATGAAAAATATGAAGTTTATAATTTATTTGATCAACTTATGATTAGTGAATACTGATTAATGATTGATACATTAACGATCAAAGCACAAATAGGTGTGAAATGACTCAGAGTCTCGAATCAACTTGTTCTTGATATAATCCTAATTTGTTCAATTAGTTAATATTGATTAATGATTGATACTTTGGTACTAAGGTCTAAGTACTAGTAAATACTAACTAGTAGTCTAGTAAGCACAATAATACTGAAATACAAATTGTCAAATGCTAATTAACAAATAACTGATAAAGTGATAACATCTCCGGATGCTCGCAACTTCGTATATTTATAATTTTTGAAGTTTATAATAAAAAGTTCTTAGAAATTAATAACATTAATAACTAATTGAATTTAAAAGTTTATAATATATATACATTTTGAATAATAAGTCAATAATACTAATTTTTAAACTTAACTAAATCAATAATGGACAATAAGTCAATAATAAATTAATAGTAGAATGATTAATTTAGAATTCTAAAATGAAAAAACTAAAAAGTATCAAATTAATCAAAATGATAAAATTGAGGCCATTGATTTCTGAGAAGATGAAAATGGACAAAATTCAACCATTGATCAAAATATCAATCCATGTACTTGCTCCAATTCAATGCTCATTGGTCAACTAGATTAAGTAATAGATCCCTCTTGAATGAGCAAACCTCAACCCTTCATTAGAGAAAGACGAAGGCCCTGTTTTTTTGGACTTATTTTCAGCAAAAATAAGTAAAAATAAGTTCAGTTCAGCAAAAATAAGTTCAGTTCAGCAAAAATAAGTAAAAATAAGTTCAGTTCAGCAAAAATAAGAAAAAATAAGTTCAGTTCAGCAAAAATAAGTTCAGTTCAGCCAAAATAAGTTCAGTTCAGCAAAAATAAGTTCAGTTCAGCCAAAATAAGTTCAGTTCAGCAAAAATAAGTTTAGTCTTGTCTAATGTTGTAATTATTATTTTTGTTTTCAATAATACTATTACTATTGTTATTATTATTAATATTATAATTAAAATAACGATGAATTTGTATTTTTTATTTTTTTATTTATTATTTATTATTTAGTATTTATTATTTATTAATTAATATTATTATTATTTATTATTATGATTTATTATTTATTATTTATTATTTATTATTTATTATTTATTATTATTATTATTATTATTATTATTATTATTATTATTCTAATTATTTATTATTATTATTATTATTATTATTATTATTATTATTGTTTTATTTATTATTATTAATATTTATTATTTATTATTTATTATTTATTATTATTATTTTTTTTTATATTATTTATTATTATTTATTATTATTATTTATTATTATTTATTATTACTATTATTTATTATTTATTATCTACTATTTATTTATTATTATTATTATTATTTTTTATTTTTTATTTATTTATTATTATTATTTTTTATTTATTATTTATTATTTATTGTTATTATTTATTATTTATTATTTATTATTATTTATTTATTATTTATTTATTATTATTTATTATTTATTATTTATATTTATTATTATTTATTAATTATTATTTATTATTATTATTTATTATTATTATTATTTTTTATTATTAATTTTTATTTTTTATTTTTTTTTTTTATTTTTTATTATTTTTTATTATTATTTTTATTATTTTTTATTATTATTTATTATTTATTATTATTAATATTATTTTTTATGATTTATGATTTATTATTTGTTATTATTAATATTATTATTTATTATTTATTATTATTATTATTATTATTATTTATTATTTATTTTTATTATTTATTATTATTATTATTATTTATTATTTATTACTATTATTATTATTATTTATTATTATTATTATTATTTATTATTATTTATTATTATTTATTATTTATTATTAATAATATTATTTTATTATTATTTATCATTTATTATTATTATTTATTATTATTTATTATTTGTTATTTATTATTATTATTACTATTATTTACTATTATTTATTATTTTTATTATTATTTATTATTTATTATTATAAAATAATAAAATAATAATTATAATAAGTATTGATAATATTATGTTAATATTTATTGATTATTATAATAATAAGTATTGATAATATTATGTCAATACGGTTTAGTTCGGCAAAAATAAGTTCGGTTCGGCAAAAATAAGTTCGGTTCGGCCAAAATAAGTTCGGTTCGAAAAAAATAAATAAAAATAATTTCGGTTCACGAGAAATAAGTAAAAATAAGTTCGGGTCCTAAAAAATAAGTTCGGTTCGACCAAAATAAAATAAGTTCGGTTCGGTTCGCCAAAATAAGTTCAAAAGAAGGGGCCGAAACCCGAGCCCTTCATTTATGTTTTACTCTCTAACCCATTGAACCTGATCCCTCTCTTTCCCACCCATTCCTTTCATGCTTCTCTCTTTTCTCTATCATGAATTTTGCTTTTGTCTTCTCTCTATTTCCCTAGTCTGTTTTAATTTCTTTTTTCTATACTCATTATTTAGCAAATTTCTACAGATTACGTTAAAAATATGTTCTTTATGAGCAAAATGGCTGACATTTTTTCTATGTTAGATCTGGAAAAATAGTAACCATACATATTGCCTATTGGGAGTTTTTGTTAAGTTCCGAATTTTAAGTTGTCAATCATAATCTACCTCATTTTCTCTCTCTAATTCTTAACAAGAAATTCGAGCCCCAAGATCTGGGAATTGCTTTTGAGAATGGCCTTCATGCCGATTAGTGTAAATGATGAAGATTGCCGAAGAACATAGAAGAATTTTGAGTTCGACATCAGGAATTTTTTTTAAGGTACTTAACTAAAATTTTCCTTTCCTTTTTTAACTTTTGATTTCTGTTTTTTTTTTTAAAAAAAAATAGCTGGATCTGGGATTTTTATTCTTAGATTTTTTTTAAAGATTTGTAATTGTTTTATGATTTCATTTTCTGCTTGTGTATTGTTGCTTCAAGGTTGTCGAAGAATATAGAAGAATTTTGAGAAAAATTCACTAAAGATTGGGCATCAGACACTTTACAAGGTAACTGAAATTTTCCTTTACTTTTCTTAATTTTTTATTTATGTTTTTTTGACACTGCTTTGAAGACATGAGATTTGCACTATTCCTATGTTATCTTAAATTATTCTAAGTTGAAGTTTTGGTGTCTTTATTTCATTAGTGAAATGCTCCCAGATTTGGAAGTTTGCGGGAAAAGGAAGATGGAGGCATATGCATATGGTCCTATTGCTTTGCAGCAATTCCGACGAGTATTACGCAAGCATTCTTCATATGTTGTAAATCTGGGAGCATTCTTTGTTGTTTGGTGATGAGTATTTGCCTATTTGGCCCTCTGTATTTTGTTATTGTACAAATATTTGATTTTTGTTATGCTTTGATTGCAATAATATAACTTCCTTTTTTCTTTGTGTTTTGAGTTACTGATTATTTCTTTTCTCAGTTAGAAGCCAAATAGCAAATCATGTAGCAAGAAGATATTCTTTTGAAGCTTTGGAGTTGTTTTTAGTTTGAAGACTCCTTTTGTAATTAACTAATTATGTTGTAATTGATTGAATTTTAATTTTTTTTTGAATAGTTAGTATCTACTTGTAAATTTTGAATAGTGTGACTTTTGAATTTCAATAAATAAATGTCTATTGATGTTACCTATTATTATTACAATATATTTACATCTTTCAAGGTATATGTTATTTGTTAGAAAATTCCTCGTTCAACTTATAAGTGAGTAATCGAAATATCATGTATTCATATTATAACAATACATTCACATATTTCAAGTTAAATTCACATCTTTCAAGTTATAACTTATTCTTCTCGTTTCTTTTAAATCTACACACTTTCCTCTCTATATGCGGTTGTTTTTTTTTTTCTAATTTCTTTTTCTCATCTTTTTCCACCCATGTCATAAACTTCTTAATATTTTAACTCATTTTTTAGTACTTCTCAGTTTCTTTCTCAATTTTTTATACTTCATCCTTAGTTCCCCCCAACCCCAAAGTGAAGTGGGTAAACTAAAAAGAAACGGAGGGAGTATAAGTTATATGTTACTCCATTCGTCTATATTTATTTATTATGTTTCTATTTTGAGAAATCAAACTATCAATGTTGACCAATTATTTTGATTTTTTCTACATTAACTTTTTCCACTAATATGTTATATGAAGTATATAACAAAAGATAAAATTATCAGTTTCGGTTTCATATAGCTATAAAGTATAATGTCATAAATTCATATACTAATGATAAAATTATCATGTGAGAGTATGTCATAAAGTTGGGTAAAATGTAAATTCGGTTTGAAGTGTAAAATCGGTGAACTTGACATAGTTGAAAATTATTAAGAAATTAAGTTATATGTCATAAATTAAAGTACTAATAAAAAATTATCACGATAAAATTTGTATGTGAATTAGAGTACTATCATGAATTTGGGTAATATGTGAATTCAGTTCGGGTACAATTCAAAATAAGTTTAAAACAGTTTCAGTTTAAATCGGTTGCAGTTCGGTTCGGTTTCGGTTTAAGTTTGAATTAGTTTAGCTAATTCGGTTAAATATTCGGTTCGGTTCAGTTGATCGATCAACTTTTCAGTTTTTCACTGTTATGTTCAGTTACAGTTTGTTCCAGTTCAGTTGTAGTTCAGTTTTGGTTTTTCATTTACATTTTATTTTAGTTTCAGTTCAGTTTTGGTTTTTCATTTACAATTTATATCAGTTTCAGTTCAACATTTTTCAGTTAATTTCGATTCTGATTACTCCCACTTCAGTTTAATTCAGTTCAAATTTTAGTTGTTTCAGTTCAACTAGCAGGTTCATTAACCAAACTGACAGCTCTAGGAGAGAAGGTAAATGGGGAACATCATGAATGATATTGTGAAATGGAAATGGTAGGTGATAAAGTTAGTGGAAAGTGATGTGGACTAATGAGGTGAGAAGAGAGAAAATATGGGGAACTGAATGTAGACGCTCTTATCACCATCTATACAAATATACTAAAAGGCGTTCCTATCAAAGGAATGGTGACACGTGACACTCTTCTCAAACTTTTAATACACAGGTTTATGATCTCATTAAGAAATATTAACATTGTATAGCTACTAGGTTTTGAACACATGACCTTTGAAATGAAATGTGAGAGTTTAACCACCAATGTATTACAACATTAATGTTTAATGTTTCAAGTACAACATAATAAAGTCTTATAATTATATGTAACTATAAAGACATAGACAAACTTTTTGATCTTAAACACTTTTATTAAGGTAATAACATTATCTTACCCCAATTAGCCAATTCCATTGACATTGTTAAATTTATCCCCTATTCCTTGGAAGTTTTTCTTAAAA
Source organism: Beta lomatogona (assembly GCA_947646795.1). Taxonomy (NCBI): domain Eukaryota; kingdom Viridiplantae; phylum Streptophyta; class Magnoliopsida; order Caryophyllales; family Amaranthaceae; genus Beta; species Beta lomatogona. The sequence continues at coordinate 808,119 of CANSNZ010000637.1, forward strand.
AACAACCGATCATGCAATAACGTCCATTTCCAATTTCGCGTTAAACAAAAAAATTACGAAAAGCTAATAAAATAAATTATAAAACTTATGAACAATAGTATATTTGATAATTCTAACTATCTGATGCATCGCCTGGGCCATAAATACTAGTTTAATATTTATAACTACCAAATGCACGGTCTAAATGAGATTTAAAAAAAAACAATATTTGAAAAAAAGTCTTTATTATATGGGTCAATTATCCTTCCCCCTCTAATCCCATCTTAAATAAACACAACAATTCTTAAATCCCTTCCCTCTTATCGCCATCCCTCCTCTTTAACCATGAACAAACGCCCCATGACTGGTTACAACAGTTAGTGAATTTGAACTCGATTGCCAAATTGTAAAAGGGCATCGAACACCCTCATACCTTTGCGAACGGCTTAAACCCCATTGATCGACCATATTATGTATGGACACATCAAACTCTTTTGGACAACCATCAATCAATATTGTCTGGAGATGAGGTATACTGCTGGACACATAATTCAGATAGGGTAGCCTATAGAGTATTACAACCTTAAGCTTACCATGTGTGAAGTGAAGATCCTCACCAATATAGGCTTCATTAAGAGTAAGGTCTTCTAGATTAGGTAGACAATGAAGCATATATAACTCACCTTCCTCGAGTCTCGAATATGCCAAGTACAATTTGGTCAAGTTAGGGACCCTCCTTATCCACATTGGAAGCTTCTCTAGTATTAATGGTCCACCCAAGTATAGACGTTCAAGTAAAGGAGGAGGTGAGAATCTGTATTCTAAATCAAGGATTTCATGGTCTGCATCCTCATCGCCGTCTTTGGATTTTGACTGTACACTTAATGATTGAAGATGTTTCATCTTCTCTATTGCAGAGCACAACTCCCTCCCATATTCTTTCTGAAGATTCGTGATCTCTAGCCTTCTCAACTGATTTAGATGTTGTAGATCAACCATTAAACTAGGTCTATCTGCAACATCTAGACGTGCTAATTTTTGCAGCTCTCGAAAATTTTCCAGTACCCCTTCTAGTATCTTTACACCTTTCTTCTTTAGCTTTTGACGCCAAAATATGGCAAACTCATCACCTAAGCGTATGTGTACGTGCTCCTCTACATAAGCAATAAGATGTCGTAACTTATGACAATTACGAATTTCTCTAGGAAGCTCAGCTACCAAACATTGCTTAAGATCTAGTGTTTGTAGGTTCCAAAGCTCCCCAATTGACCTAGGAAGGATTTTGACTTTTGTGTTTCTCAAGCTCAAATAGTGCAAGTGATGCAGGTTTCCCAATTCTTCAGGAATATGGCTAATGGGAGCACCTTCAAGATCTAGTACTTTCAAAAGGCGAGTAACTTTCAAGAACGAGCTCATGTAAGGTTCTGACAAGTTGCTAAACCAAAGGAGAGAACGAGTACTACTCAAGATGTTGCTATTATTGACAACCTCTGGAAACATACTATTGCTAACACCATCTGCATAGATAGATAATCGTCGAAAATTTTTATTGTCTGTGAGCGAATTGTTTTCTGATAAAACTTGACCAAAGCATAAGTAATCTAATTTTGGAAGAATTATTATCTCACGGAGGATATCATGAACTCGAAATCTTGTTTGTGGTCGCTCAGTTGGGTTATTTATCTCATGAACTTGAATCAAACTCCTATTAATGAGTTGACTCAAATATTCTTTCGCTACCTCTTCAACCGTTTTGCCTCGTTGATTTTGTATGAAACCCTCTGCAATCCACAGCCGAACTAGCCTGTTGCTGCTGAGGATGTAATCTTCAGGGAACATGCCAAAGTACAAGAAACAAGGCTTAAGATAATATGGTGACTTATAATAGCTGAACAATAGTATTTTAGTGGTATTGGAGAAGTGAGGATTACTTCCAATCTCAACACCAAAGCTATTGTACAACTTGTTCCACTCGGAAATAATCTTCTCTTTGGTGGACAAAAGCCCTGCAATCGCTACAAGCGCAAGTGGTAATCCTTCACATTTTCCCACCATTTCATGTGACAAATTTTCCAATTCAGGAGGGCAATTTGCATTACCAAATGTCTTATGACAAAAAAGATCCCATGATGCTTCTGCACTTAGAGGTTCCAATTTATAGAGATGATGACCACCTGATGGATCATTCCAAGCACCACCCACGTCTACTTCTCGCGTTGTCATCATTATTCTACTGCATCTTTTGTTATTGGGTAAAGCATTTTGAACATATACCCACAGATTTGAATCCCAGACATCGTCGAACACAACTATGTACCTAAAATTTATATTAGAGGACATGAATAATATAACATAGATGTACCAAAATTTATAGTCCTTTCATCTTTATTTTGTTTTACACATTATTATTTTATATACTTTAGTATCAATATGAAAATAAAGGCCCTTCAATTTGAATTAGTATAATTAATGATTTCTTTGTTTTTTTATTAGTTATCATACACTACTTTTATTTTGCATTATTAATTTGGCCTTGACTGGATTGTTGACAAATATAGTCATGTTTTGGTGAGAAGAGGTATTAGGGTGAGAAGTGAGAAGGAATTATAATTTAATTGAAAAATATTAAATAAACCTCACATTACAATTTATAGGACCCTTTTTACAATTTTAGTAAATTTATAATTTATAAATTTTAGTAAAAAGGATTACAATTTTGATTACGCATATGTAAGATGTTTATGGATTTACCTCGATGTGTATTTCAAAAATATAATATTGAGATAAAATATACGGATAGAGAATTATAGATATCATTGGTCAAATTATGTATTGGCAAGCGTGAAAGTCGAACTGTTACAACTGTTTACGATGAAGAAAGTATTCATTTGAGATAAGTTTTGTTATAAATTTTAATTTGTAAAATTCAGGTGTCATCACCGAAAATTAGTTTGAATTTGCAAAATCTATTTCAAGTGATTTTGACATTCTGTTTATTGTTGGGAGAAAAGTAATTAGTAAGAACAGATTTTAATTAGTAAGAATGAGTTGTAATCAATAAAAATCGAGTTTGATCAGCACAAATCAATTTCAATCGACAAAAATAATATTTTAAGTGATTTTGGCATTCCTCTTATTGTTTAGAGGGTTAATCAACAACAATTTTGATGTTTGTTAGTTATTTATGGTATATGGTGCAATTTTTAAAACAAAATGTATCTCGTGCATTCTTTGAAACCTTAAGGGTTCTTAGATGTGGGCTATTCAAAAGAATAGATGACCAACTTCGGTTGGTTTTCAATATGATAAAAAATTCTTACTAAGCCCGTGTTTGGTAACACTAGCTGAAAATAAACTGAAACTGATAAGATAAAGGTGAAACTGATAACGTAAAATAAATTTGTTCAAGTTGATAATTATTTTTGGTAACATTAGTTGTTATCAAAATTTTAGAAAGATTTTCCAAAATTTCACTCACCTAATTTTGAAAAGGTAAAAAGTTAAACTTTTCATTTAAATAATTACTAGCCATATGTGCACGCGATGCATGCTTCGTGTTAAGATCAAAATCATTTTTAATTTCCTTATTAAATGTGTTTGTACAAATAATTTCATATGTTTGGTGGATTTTTTAAAATTCATAAAAATAATGAATTGAGTTTGTTAGAGATTATGATAATTTGCTTGCAACTATGTGATTTATGACTTATTTGCTAGAAATTATAATATGAAAAATAGTTGTCTTGTTGTTTGGGTAAGTTATTATCGGATAATTAATTGAAATTTCGTCGTTCTAATTTTTCTATTAAAAAATGTAATATTTTATCAAGTAATTAACTTCAACCCAATTAAGCACATAAAAGTATACAATAACAATATAAAACTTTCTAATCTTTTCTTGTTCTTAACATTGTAACTTGAGTTGAAAGTATTTGATCGTTGTTTGATGTGTGATACATGTAGAGATGAGTGTCCTTGATTAATGACAAAAAATTCCATATGTATGTTCTTTCAATTAAAATTGAAATTTAAGTATACAAAATGGTGCTAAATTTCCTTTTTTTCCATATGGCAAGTTTCCTTTTGCAACATATTTAGTATTAATTGAAATTTATGTGATTTATTCTGAAACAAAGTAATGATGGGGCATTATAGTCGTTTTAGGTGGACACCACTCCCTCCCTCCGTCCCTTATATAATGAGATAAGTTTATACCCCCTTGAAATTTTTTTAGGTACTTCATGAACACTATTAATCATTTTAGCACCAAAAAGATGTTAGCACCTTATCATTTAAGATAACTAAAATGCTTCCCCCAAACAGAGCCTAAATCAAGAGGAAATTAAAAAAAGAATGGATAGATCTATGATGATTCCTATCATTCTTAATGTTAAAAGTGCTCCGAATTTTTGTTCACGAGTCCTAATATTTAGGAGTTGATGGTTAGTGGGTAGTTTCATTCTACCATGGTCTTGTAAGTGGGCAATGTCTTCCTTGTTTTAAGTAGCACTTACCTAATTAATTTTAGGAATTCTTAGTTAAGCTTACGCTATATTTGGATAGCAATGGTGGGAGAAAGGAAGGGGAGGGAAGGAGAGAAAAGAGGGAGGGAACAGTGAGCTTGTATTTTCCTTCTAAATCTTTCCACAATTGGAAGGATTTGGTTTATTGAGAGGGGACATGGATCCTTCCAATTCCCTTCCCCTATGTTGTATCCAAACAAGAGAAAATTCTCTCCCTTTCCCTTTTCTTTCTTTCCTTCCAAGTTTTCCTATCCAAACATACCCCTATTGGCCTATTTATATGTTACAAGTTATAATTTATCATTTGCACTTAATATAGGAAGTGTGTTTTCTAGCTTTATACTCTACTCTTCATTTAATTTGCTTATTTTCCCAAAACTAATGAGATCAAGATTAAAGTTATTTATACCTTGCTATAATGAACAAAAGGATTAAAATCACGTCAAGAACAAAGATTTTATACATCACACAAGATAAAATAGAAGGTTTTGGAAACTAAAAATTTTAAGGTTTGAAGTACCTCTTGTCCTGAAGGTGGTTCCTTATTTTACTGATAATGGTGTGCTCATCAGATGTATCTAATTGTAAAGAAGGCTCCGCCTGAATTTGCTTAAATATGGTGTTTAGCAAATCCCTCCATCTGTAAGATTGAGAGACTGTCACCCAAGCATACACAGAGAAGCCTTCTTTGACCTTCTTATCTTCGTACACTTTCCGAACAAGGGTTGTTTTGCCTAATCCTCCCATACCAACCACGGCTATGACAGCACGAGGACCTTGTATATTCGTACGATCTTGATCATCTTGCTGCTCCAAATTCAACCAACTAAAGATTTGCGTCTTCTTACGAGTAAAATCGAAAAGCTCAGACTCATCCTTGAAGAGGGAGGAAACTCGAGGGTCTTGCCAATTCTGCTCACTTTCACTAGAGTCATCTAGTGTGGTAATGAGTTTATACCTTTCTCTTCTGTTGTTTATCTCAACAATGTCAGCTAGACTCTTTTTAATCTCAGAGCTTAACTCATGTTTGGGTTTCAGCTGTGTTATACAAGCAACTGCGCTCTTCGCCCACTTACTGATTTTGTTTATCATCAGAAAGAACTGATTTTTCAGACTATTATTATAGTCGGATTGCAACGACTGTTGTTGTTGTTGTTGCTGCTGCTGCTGTTGCTTGAGCAGGAGGTATTTATCAATGACATCCTCAATGTGGTACGCGCTTTCTCTTAGTTGCTTCAGCCACACGCGGATGCCATTATCTACCTCGGCTTTCTTTTCAGCATCCTTGAGAACTTCTTTGATGCTCTCTAATTCATATTGCAACTTTCTAACATCATCTGAGAGGCTACCTAGCAATTCTGCCTCCGCAGTCATGAGTGTTGAAAGTTTCTCCAAAGCAAAGCTCAGCATAGTGTCTGCCATTTCGTGTAGATTTGAGTTTTTTTTTGGGTTAAGGTTCTAATTTATAGCAAATGAGAGTTTGATGGACTGATATGTGATTAATTTCAACCATGCATGCACAGACTTATATATAAGAACAGGGCGCCACAAGGGTAATGAGTTAAACAGCTTGTCTGAAAATTTACTATGCACAAAGTATGGAACATTCTTTGCTCACCAACTTACTCAAATAATTGTGGTGATTAGGATGTCAAAATTCCTCTCTTCTAATAGTCATTATTTGCTGATTCTAGTCCGAAGTAAAGTATAGGGTTTAAGAACCACATTCTTAATTCTTTGCTTATTCTAGTCCAAAGTTTGGCATTTCACGACTCATATGCTCAAGTCTTTGCTTATTTTTGTCCAAAGTATGGCATTTCACGAATTACATGCTCTATTCTTTTCTTATTCTAGTCCAAAGTGTGGTGTTTACAAAAAGCATTCCCAATTCTTTGTTTATTCTAGTCGGATGAAAGAAAACCAAAAGGAAATCTACTTAGGGTAGGGTTTCCCTATGTGGTAGAAATACATACCAAGAAAAATAAGAGCATAGTCTCATCTTTTTATTTTTTGGCTTTTATAATTGTCGAATGTGTCAATTAGGATAATATATCATTTTACTTAGGAAAAATTGTCAGAAACTACCTTTTAAAGGCATTTTTTTAATAAAAAAACTACCTTATATCACGTTTATCTTTCAAAACTACTTTATAAGTGGAAAAACTTTAAAAAGCACTACCAAATTTAGATTTTCCTAACCTTGGTTAACTATTCCCTCCAAACCCCACATTTACACACGTAAGGTACCACATGGGCCGATTTACAGGAGAAGCATAGAGGCAATTTGGTTTTGATATCCTTCAAACTCATAAACCATATAAAAAGCATTAGATTTGATTTTGCAGCAAAAACTATTTCATTTTCAAGCACCAAATTAAAGAGGCAAATTTGGTGCAATTATGCTAGCAAATCACGTAACCCTAAGTCGATTGTACGCAATTCGCCCCAAAATCAAATACCCAATTATAAAAATAAGAAGACCCCTAAGTTAGAATTACCTGATTGAAAGAAAAGAGCATGAGGTGGGAGGAAAACAACTAAAAGAGAGAAGGGTAATGAATTTATAGAGGGGAGAATCATGTGAAAGAAGAGGGAAGTCTCAAAGAATTGGAGGGATTTGGAGAGAATAGCTAACCATGGTTAGGAAATTCGAGATTTGGTAGTGCTTTTTAAAGTTCTTCCATTTATAAGGTAATTTTGTAAAATAAACGTGATATAAGGTAGTTGTTTTTAAAAGAGTGCCTTTAAAAGGTAGTTACTGATAATTTTTCCTTTTACTTATTTAAACGTTCGTAGTAGTCGATTGTGTCAGTTTGGATAATCCATCTCATCATTTTATTTTTATGTAGAACTATGTCATGATTATTAGATATATTATTTAATAATATGTTTGTAATTCAAATATATTAAAGAAATAGGCTTATATCATCCAATTTTTCAATATAATGTTTGCAGTAAATTACACATATATTAAAGAGATTAGCATATGATACAATATGATACATGTTCGTTTCACATTGAAAAAAAGTTGCGCATGATCAAATTAAACTACAATAAATAATATTAGTACCTCTAGCGCTTTTTAATGTCAGTATTGATGTTAATATGTCATCTGCACACATCGCGTGCATATGAGGCTAGTGCTCCCTGAAGCACGTAGTTCTCTCACATTTCTTACACATTTAATATTTGAATGTTTTATATTTTGCTCATTTGAAAAAAAATAAAAATTGACAAGTGTGCAAAAAAATAAATGTACTTGGAAGCACATATTCTAATTAAGTGTATTGTTATTTTTAATCATGAACTCAAAAAGAAAGGGTTGCTCATTAACCTAAATTATATGGGGTTGCTCATTAACCTAGATGATCTCTTTAGAATAGCATATAGCCGGGGGGGGTTGCAAAAGCTTAAGCAAAAACATTTTGTCAGAGCAATGAATAAATATTGTATCTTACATAGTGTACTCTCAAGACTTTAAAGTTTCTCTGTTGCGAATACTAAATGTTTGATATTAACAGTGCGTTCTCTTTATTTAAAAATCTCCAAGCTTATCTAGACTGAAATTTTATAAATTTATATGAATTTATTATTGGACCTAATTGAACCTTATTGGAACTTATTGAAACTGATTGGAACTTATTGAATCTGATTGATCAAAATTGTGATATAGTAATAACATTACTACAACTAAGATATTCAAAATTAGTTATGATATGATAATTATTAATGAAAAAATCAAGCACTAGGATAGGCACTAAGGATTGATCAAATTATTTTTGCTTGATTTCGTAACGAATAAATAATACATGTATAGTAATATAATAATAGCATTAATATAACAATATAGTAATGGCACTTGTAATCTATACTAATATATTAAAAGGTGTTCCTAAACAAGGAACGATGCCACGTGGCACTTCCCTTAGAGTGTTTAACTCCATGTAATCCATGTACAATTAAAAAAATAGAAAATGTGTTGTATAAGATTCGAACCCGTGATCACAAACATATATACTAAAGTCTGAACCACTAAACCAAGTGATACTTGATGTTATCATTTTAAAGTTTAATTTACTCAAAAGCTAGAGAGAAAAACAAGAGAAAACTAAAACTAAACTAAGAATAATGTAATGAGAGGAGAGAGTGATTCCTAATCTAAATAATACTAGATAACCTAATATAACTAGGAAAGTAAGTTACAAGATAAGGAAAGTCAAAATATTCATTAAATAGGCGGAATTAGTGAAGCGCACGTGCGGTAGCAGAATGCAGAAGAAACAATATGAACTTCTGAAAGACATGACTCCTTGACTAGAAGTCTCCTCGGAGCGTGCCACCTATCGTTAGAAAGCTCTTTAAGTCTAGTTTCCAAATCTACTGGAATTATTAAATTCCAGGACGTACATCAAAAGTTATGGTCAGAAGAGTAGACATGACTCCTTGTCCACATTTCTTCTAATGATTTTCCGCTTTGTTTTCGCTCAAACTTGTACTATGAGATATCCATGACGATTCTTATGCAATGCACCTTCTTCCAAATGCTCCTAATCCTCAAGTTTAGCTAATTATACTCCAAATACGTTCTCAATACCTGAAATTCATCAAAAACACGAAAACATACAAAAAAGGAGTAGAATAGCATAACTTAAGAATATGATGCAATAATCAACCTAAATATGAATCTAAATGCTCTAAAATGCAACCTAAATGCACCTAAAAACTATATATAAATATGACATATCAAACTCCCCCAAGCTAAACCATTGCTTGTCCACAAGCAATAAGACATAGACATTGGAAAAGAAGACAACCTACAATATAGGACTAGAACAAGGCAAAACACTCAACTGAAAACACAAGAGATATAATCACTACATGAACCAAGCATCGAAACAATATCGAACAAACCCGCATAGCATGTCATGTATCGCAATCTAATCTCCAATCGTACCACAAACCATCTTCCCAAGCTGGATTTAACAAAACCTAACAAACCTGATTATAGCCATGTGCACTAAAATCTCATGTGTTTAAGGGTTAAATAATGAAACTTAACCTAAAACAAATCGACTCAGATGAAGCAAATACTCTTTAACTTTGACTATCTACCCACTTTTTATTCAACAACATAATACACAATGACAAGAGGACTTTTAAGGGTTGTAATGAGGCTGAGGTTAAAGGTATGGAAAATAATTTGGGAATTGTGGTGGAAAAACCAAGAAGGGGGAGCATCATATAACTGAAAACATAACCAAAAAGGTCACAACAACTCCACACAACAACCCACATTCTCCAAATATAACCAACACTTTTTTCATTCAAACAATTCAGAAATAACCCTTTTTTTTCACTTTATTCACAGCTCTTATTCACTTCTTTTTCATTTCATTTTTCACTTCTTTTTCCCACAAACTTTAATCTTTTCTTTCTTTTCTTTTCTTCTTTTTTTCAAACTTTTAATTCAATTTCCAAGCTCGCCAAACATACTTTTCCATCATCTAAACCACAAATAAAGCACTTCATTTTAGCACAAACCAAATCAAAACTAATACTCGCTTCCCCAAGCTAGGCTTGGGACAAGAATCAAATGAGATCAAAGGTTTATAATGTAGGTATCAATCAAATACAGTCAGAAAAGGCTCAATAGGGTGGAGAAAGGATAATATGAAAACAAGAATAACTCTGGAGCTAAGATTGTGAAATGAAACGCCTCAATCATATCAAAATGTTTACACTATCGAATATCAAGGAGTACCAAGTCAAAATCAAGATCAATGCGACAAATGAGGAACTAATCACACATGAAAGAATAGAACTGACACAAATACATTATTTTATAGGCACAAAAGCTCGCTTAGGTTAGGTGTCTATGCAATAAAGTTAAATTGAGCCAGAAAGATCAATCAATCTTACCACAAACAATCAATTGCGAAATAATTGTGCTATGAAGAATCATGTTCAAGATGAATGATGCTTAGGAACTGTAGTAAAATATCAACAAGGTTCTTAATAAGTGTTAGTAGTAGTCCCATAGATGCAAACTGAGATGAGATGAAATCTAAAATGAGGTGAAATATGCTAATGCAACTAAGAAAGCAGTACAATTTGTTTGGTTACACGTAAACTCACGCTCCTAGTGAGCGGTACAAACCGTACAACATCCTACGAAAGCAATAAAATTTACACTAGAAGGCATTAGAAGATAGAATATTCCTCCCCCAAGCTAGAATCTGCAGCGTCCTCACTGCAAGAAACCAATTTAGAGAAAGAATAACAATCATCCAACGCCAAAGTCTCACACCAAGAGCCACAACACACCACGAAAACCATACACAAACTCCAACAATCCAATAATTCAATTAATGTGTTCAAAAGATTCTCAACAAGATGGCATCAAAACAAAAATCCAAGCAAAAATTCGGAATGAACATAAACAACAGGTACAAGTGAGAATAGATGCTTACTACCCAATTAATTGGGCATAAGAGTCAAATGTGCGTAAAAATCATGTCGTAATGCTTCACAAAAGCGAACTTGAACCAATTTGATGCCTATGTGAGAGAATCCTATAACAATTATTGATAAAAAAAATTAGAAGTTCATTGGGAAAAAGTCATAATAAAACAAAAAAAAAAATCAGATTAATACAAATTAAGAATAAAAGAAAAAGAAGAAATAAAATAAAAAGGAGAAAGAAAGAAACGAAAGAAAAGATGGGGGAAAAGGTGCGTGAAACAGGAGATGGCAGGAAGGGGGGCTGGCCGCTGTTGTAGGTGGTCGAAGGAGGTGTCGAGCGGGGCAACAGCGCCAAAATTTGATATGCTGTCGTACACCTTTCAAAAATAATTCCTAGCAAACCTTGTAACAATGTAGTAGGGTAAGTAGGGTCGAATCCACGGAGAGATGGTCGTTTTATTCTAACTTCTAATGTATGGGAAAACTAAACAAGATTGGAAATATGAGAATTAAGGTTCTAAACTATGAAAATCAAATTAAAAGGATCTAGGGCAATAGTTCACCATGTTTATAATTATAATTTATCAAAATATCATCAATAGTTCAATGAATCAAATATCTAGAGCACTGGTTAATCCTACATCGAGTCTTAATGCTCTTAAATCAACATATGCAGTACGGTCGCTAACATGATCAAATTTGCTAATTGTAGGCAAGCCTCTAAAAGTCGATCTTTCAATTCTAACTCATATTATCAAGATTAAATCAAATAATTGATTAGGTTGTAAGATTAACAATAAAAACACTAATCAATTAGAGATATCAATGACTAATCAAACAATCAAGATTCATATCATATAAACATAGATTCCCAAACCCTAGAAATTAAGATTAATCAATCATGAAACAAATAATGAAATCTAAATATACGAAGGAAAACATAACTAAAGATCTCAATGAAAGAAACTAATGAAACTCATGAATTTATGAAGAATAAGAAAAACTAGGGTTTACTCAAAAGCTAGAGAGCAAAACAATAGAAAACTAAAACTAAACTAAGAATAACATAATGAGAGGATAGAGTGATTCCTAATCTAAATAATACTAGGTAATATAACTAGGAAAGTAAGTTACAAGATAAGGAAAGTCGAAATATTCATTAAATAGGCGGAATTAGTAATCCGCACGTACGGTAGCAGATTCCAGGAGAAACAATCTGAACTTCCAAAAGACATAACTCCTTGACTAGAAGTCTCCTCGAAGTGCGCCATCTATCGTTAGAAAGCTCTTTATGTCTAGTTTCCAAATCTGCCGGAATTATTCAATTCTAGGATGTACATCAAAAGTTATGGTCAGAAGAGTAGACGTGACTCCTTTTCTACATTTCTTCTAATGATTTTCCGCTTTGTTTTCGCTCAAACTCGTACTATGAGATATCCATGATGGTTCTTATGCAATGCACCTTCTTCTAAATGCTCCCAATCCTCAAGTTTAGCTAATTATACTCCAAATACATTCTCAATACCTAAAATTCATCAAAAACACGAAAACATACCAAAAAGGAGTAGAATAGCATAACTTAAGAATATGATGCAATAATTAACCTAAATATGAATCTAAATGCTCTAAAATTCAACCTAAATGCACCTAAAAATAATATATAAATATGACATATCACCTATACATAATAAAATATGAATTATAACAAAAGTAGTACTAAAAAAAGTATGAATCATAATAAGAGTATAATACTCCCACTATACCATTGGAGCCAATAATAACAAAAGATTATACTTCCTATGTTTTATTTTAAATAAAACATAGGGGATTGACACGGAGATTTAGGAGATGAAAGAGATGGAGAGAAAGAAAAAGAGGGACCCATGTGATGATGAGAGAGATATAGAGAAGTAAATACCAAATAAAGTAATGTTTCATTTACTTTCAAAACTATCGATATATAAGAGAAGATATTAAAGAGTATGGGGGTGACATGCTTTATCCTCAAATAAATTTTGAGTTAAATAAAAAAAGTTGAAAAATAAAATAAATTAGATTTGGAATGGTGAAGAAAAAATAAAATTAGGAGTTTGGATTTATCGAATTACCTAATAATTTGATAAACCTGACTAAAACAATTTTTTTATACCAAAAAGAAAGTATATATAAGAAAAAAATGGAGGAAATATCTAATTTAATTATCTTATTTATTATCACACTTAATGACATGTGAATATAATCTTACCACATAAAAAAAATAACCCGTGTATCACACGAGCTTCAAAAACTAGTATAATATAATGAAAGTATTTTATAATAGTTGACATGATCAGTCTAAAGTTTTAGCTTTGTCATCCTAAGACTCAACTTCTCATTGTCCATGTAAGTCCCATGAAAATTGAAATTATTGTTCAATTTATTGATCATGCTCATTACATTCCTAGATGGTTTGGTTAGGACCCCCAAATTTAACATCCAGGCTCCGCTCTAACGCGATATCGTAGTCCATATGATCAATTCGAATTCCATATCATGAAATGGCTTCGGAGACCATCATACGTAATCTGATTGTCCTTATAATGCATGTTCACATCAAACCAATTTGGACAACCATCAGTCAATATCGTCTGGGGATGAGCTATCCTGATGTGCACATATTTCAGATAGGGCAGCTTATAGAGTACTACGACCTTAAGGTTACATGTATTAAGTGAAGATGCTCACCAATAAAAGCTTCATTCAGAGTAAGGTCTTCTAGATTAGGTAGACAATGAAGCATATATAACTCACCTTCCTTGAGTCTTGAATATGCCAAGTACAATTTGGTTAAGCTGGGGACCCTCATTATCCACATTGGTAACCTCTCCAATATTAACGGTCCTCCCAAGTATAAACGCTCAAGCAAAGGAGGAGGTGATAATGTGTGATCTAAATCAAGGATTTCATAATCAGTCTCCTCGTTGCCTTCATTCAACTTTGATTGTACACTGATTGATTGAAGAAGTTTCATTTTCTCTATTGCACAACACAACTCCCTTCCGTATTCTCTCCAAAGATTCGTGATCTCTAGCCTTCTCAACTGATTTAAATGTTGTAAATCAAACCATCAAACTAGATATGTCTGCAACATCTAAACGTGCTAATTTTTGTAGCTCTTAAAGACTTTTCAGCATTCCTTCTACTATCTTTACACCTTTGTTCTTTAACTTTTGACGTCATAATATGGTGGAATCATCACCGCTTAAGTGTACGTGCTCCTCCGGATAAGCAATAAGATGACGTAACTTATGGCAATTACCAATTTCTCTAGGAAGCTCAGCTACCGAACATTGTTTAAGAACTAGTGTTTGCAGGTCCCAAAGCTCCCCAATTGTCCTAGGAAGGATTTTGACTTTTGTGTTTCTCAAGCTCAAATATTGCAAGTGATGTAGATGTCCGAGTTCTTCAGGTATATGGCTAATGGGAACACCTTCAAGATCTAGTACTTTCAAAAGGCAAGCAACTTTCGAGAACGAGCTCAAGTGAGGTTTTGACAAGCTGTTAAACCAAAGGAGAGAACGGGTACTACTCAACATATTTTTGTTACCAGAAACCTCTAGAATTGTACTATCACTGACACCGTCTGTATAAATAGATAGTCGTCGAGAATTTGTTGTTGGAATTAAAGCCTCAAAGTTAGTCATAGTTATGGAGTATTTCCTTGCTTGCTTTTGTTCATGAAATACCCAAGTCACACATGGAAAGAATATAAAGGTCATACCTTGTTTATATACTATTATGTTCCTTTTAGCTTTGTTGAGCAATGGGCTAGATGAATGGCAAACCACACACGCGCGCTATCGTTCTTATTGAGAAACTGTCCCCTTCTTGGAAGGACTATAGGAACCAACTTATGCACAAAAAGAGAGACCTTACCCTTGAAGAACTTGTTGGTCATTTGAAAATTGAGGAAGAAAAATGTCTTAAGGATAAACCCTCTATTCATGCTGTTTTTCCTAAAGCTAATCTTGTGGAGTCCAAACACTCCAATTATGACAGGAACAAACAGAAGGCAAAAAGTTCTCACAAGGGAGACAATAGTCTCAAACCTCATGGAAGTGTGCAGAAATACAGGTTCAAAGGCAGCTGTCATGAGTGCGGTAAACCTGGGCACAAAGCCGCAAATTGCTGGAACAAAAAGAAGAACCAAGCCAACTTGGTGGAAGCAGTTGAAAACTTTGTTGTTGTTGTATCCGAGATCAACCTAGCTGGAGATACTTCTGAATGGATCGTTGACACAGGAGCAACGAGGCACATCTGCACCAACCGAGCCATGTTCGATCAATATGAAAAGCTGGAAGGTGAAAACGTGTTCATGGGCAACTCTGCTTCAGCAAAAGTCAGCGGCAAAGGGAAGATTACTCTCAAACTCACTTCTGGAAAATTACTTACTCTTACAAATGTACTTCATATTCCTGAAATGCGTAGGAATATGATTTCTGGAAGTTTGTTAATTAAAGCTGGTTTGAGGTTGTCCTTTGATTCTGACAGACTTGTTATCACCCATAATGGGGAATTTGTGGGGAATGGATATTGTAATGGGGGGCTCTTTGCTATTGATGCTACTGTTGAACTCATGAATAAATCTGCTTCTACTTCTTCTGCTTATATTGCTGAATCTATTGATTTATGGCATTCTAGGTTAGGTCATGTGAATGCAGCCTCCATAAAAAGGCTAAGCCATTTGAATTTGATACCTAGCTTCTCCAATTCTAATTTGCCTAAATGTAAAATTTGTGTTGAAGCTAAATTTGCTATGAAGCCTTTTAAAACAGTTGATAGGCAATCTGAACTTCTTGAACTCATTCACTCAGACTTAGGAGACTTTAAAAACCATGAAAGTCGGGGAGGGAAAAAGTATTACATAACCTTTGTAGATGACTTCTCCCGTTACACTTGTAGTATACCTTCTGAAATCTAAGGATGAGGCAGAGGGAATGTTTTTAAAGTACAAAAGCTGAGGTTGAAAACCAATTGGATAGGAAAATTAAGAGACTTAGAAGTGATAGGGGAGGAGAGTATGATCCTACTTCCCTTAAGACCTTCTGTGAACAAAATGGGATTATTCATGAGTTGACTGCCCCTTATACCCCCGAACAAAACGATATAGCTAAAAGGAAGAATAGAACCCTTAAGAATATGATGAATGCTATGTTGATTAGTTATAGACTTCCTGATAACATGTGGGGAGAGGCTATTTTATCTACTTGTCATGTTTTGAACCGTGTGCCACATAAGAAGTTAGACAAAACGCCATATGAGATGTGGAAAGGTCATATCCCTAACCTCAAATACCTGAAAGTGTGGGGGTGTCTTGCTAAGGTTGCCATACCTTCCTTTAAGAGGGACAAAATAGGACCAAAGACTTGTGATTCCATTTTCATTGGTTATGCTTTTCATAGTGCTGCTTATCGCTTTCTTATCAAGGATGCTAGAGGTTCTTATGCTTGTGGTTCTATTGTTGAATCAAGAGATGTTGAATTCTTTGAACATGTGTTTCCTTTGAAATGTTCTTCTACTGCTTCAAGTTTTTCTTTTGCTGATCATGCTTTGTCTGTGCCTAGTCCTCATGTGACTTTACCTGTAGTAGAAGAAGAACCTAGGAGGAGTAAAAGACCCAGGAAAGAGAACAATTTTGGTTCTGATTTTGTTACCTCCTTCCTTACTGAAAGTTGTGTCCTAAGTGAGAGTCTAGTGTCTGTCTTTATCTTAGAAGAAGACCCTAAGACCTACGTCGAGGCTATGAAATCTGTTGATGCTATTTTTTGGAAAGAGGCCATAGATAGTGAGCCACCGTCCATCATGAGTAACAACACTTGGGAATTAGCAGACCTTCCTAGGGGTTGTAAGGCTATCTCTAGAAAATGGATCTTCAAAAAGAAGTTAAAGCCTGATGGTTCAATTGACAAGTATAAGAAAAGATTAGAATGTGAGAGGCTTCACTCAAAAGGAGGGAATTGACTATTTTGACACCTATTTCCTAGTTACTAAGATTGCTACCATTAGGACTCTGATTGCCTTAGCTGCTTTACATGGCCTTGTAGTGCATCAAATGGATGTTAAGACTGCTTTCCTAAATGGTGACCTTGAGGAAGAAATCTATATGGATCAACCTGAAGGATGTGTAGTTTCGGGTCAAGAGCACAAGGTGTGTAAGCTAATGAAATCCCTTTATGGTTTAAAACAAGCCCCTAAACAATGGTACCAAAAGTTTGATAATACCATAACCATTTTTGGGTTTCTTGTAAATAAGAGCGATACTTGTGTTTATTCTAAAAATGACCCTCGAGGTTGTGTGATCATCTGTCTATATGTTGATGATATGTTGATTTTTGGGACTAGCTTAGATCTTGTGAATGAAGTGAAAGAATTCTTAAGTACTAAGTTTGAAATGAAAGATGTGGGTGAGGCTGACCTTATTTTGGGAGTTAAAATTTCTAGATCTCCTCATGGTCTCAGTTTGAGTTAAGCCCATTATGTTGAAAAGGTACTTAGGAAGTTCAACTCCTTTGATGTTGATCCAGTCAGGACCCCTTATGACTCTAGTATCCACTTGGTGAAAAATCAGGGAAACCTTGTGAGCCAATCTGAGTATGCTAAAGTAATTGGTAGCATTATATATTTGATGAACTGCACCAGACCTAATGTTGCATATGCTATTAGTAGACTTAGTAGATACACACATAATCCTAGCAAGAATCATTGGGGTGCTTTGCGTCGTTTGCTTAGATACCTTAAAGGAACCATGGATTGGGGCATTCAATACTCTTCTTCTCCTGCTGTTTTAGAAGGTTATTGTGATGCTAATTGGGTATCTGGAAATGATGAGATTAACTCTACTAGTGGTTTTGTATTTACCTTGGGTGGTGGTGCTATTTCTTGGAAATCTTGTAAACATGTACTGCTATGTCAACTATGGAATCTGAGTTTGTTGCACTTGAGTTAGTAGGAAATGAGGCAGAATGGCTTAGAAACTCGCTGAATGATGTTCCATTATGGGGGAAACCTGCTCATTCGGTTGCACTGCATTGTGACTCTCAGGCAGCTATTGCAGTGGCAAAGAACAATGTTTACAATGGAAAGAAAAGGCACATTCGTCTCAGACACAAGGTTGTTAAAGATTTGATAAGCAGTGGAGTGATATCACTGGACTATGTAAAGTCCGAAAAGAACTTAGCGGATCCGTTTACTAAAGGCCTTTCTAGAAATGTAATTGTGGATGCATCCAGAGGGATGGGATTGAGACCCATTTGAAATGTAATAATGAAACCCTACTCTATGCAAATAGAGTTCAAGGGGCAACATTAGTAATAACGGCACTTGTTTGTTTCTATCCCTTTTGTGAAAAATTGTGTTGAAAAGTGCTTACCACTAGTGATTGAGGATGAGCAAAGGGCTCTTAATGAACCCATATCCACAGTTGTGTGGTGGTGTGTGGTGGTACACACTTGATGGGATTCACCTACTTAGATGTGGAAGTGGGGCCGCTTCCTATGAGAAAATGTGGGTCATTTCTCTAGAGCATCTATGAGCATCCAGGTAGGCGTATGGCCAGTATACGCGCCACACTGATCGCGGAGTGACTACTTCTCTTAAAGAGAGATGTGTGTTTTAGATAAAGGTTTTAAGTTCTCTTAAGTTCAAGATGAACATCACTTAATTGAACAAGATTCCCAAATCTGAGTCACTAAGTGTTAATTCAAGTCGTAAGACATTAACACTGATGCATCACTTCTTTTCAAGCCCGAAATTGTTTATTCTTCTTTTCTTCTTCTAACTTTGATTCTTGTGGGGGATTGTTGGAATTAAAGCCTCAAAGTTAGTCATAGTTATGGAGTATTTCCTTGCTTGCTTTTGTTCATGAAATACCCAAGTCCCACAAAGGTCCTACCTTGTTTATATACTATTATGTTCCTTTTAGCTTTGTTGAGCAATGGGCTAGATGAATGGCAAACCAAACACGCGCGCGCGCGCCGGCCGGGACAGGCTCGTGGCGAGCGCGGCGCGGGCGGGGCTTGTGGGCCTGCGGTCCGTTATTTCTTTTGCGAGATTCTCGCAATCATTTTGTAACGGCAAATCAATTCTTGCCGTTTCTGTCGCAGCTATTACTCCTTAATCTTCTCCCAGAATATTTCATTGCCGGTTTTTCTTTGCTTCTCTATTCTATATAAATCCTCTTTCTCTGGTTAAGAAGATATACAAAAAAAAATTCAGTCTTCCTCTCTTCACAAAAATGGTCTTCTAATTTTCGGGCTAAGTTCTGTCACTCCATCCGTCTGCTTGTGAGGCACACAAACGGGCGGCGCTGTGTTAATCCTGGAGGGTGGTCGTCGGGAGGAAGTTTGCACCCATGCTGCGGCGAAATCACCTTTAAGGACAATGGATCTTTCCACATCACAACTTTCTCTTTTCCTGTTTCTCCTTTCCAAGTAAGATCGTTCTAACTATCTTTCTATGTTCTGTCTCCTTGCGTGCTAGTCATAGCAATTGTATTGGTCGTGAGCGAATTGTTTTCTGCTAAAACTTGACCAAAGCACAAGTAATCTAACTTTGGAAGAATTATTATGTCGTGGAGGATATCATGAACTCGAAATCTTGTTTGTGGTCGCTCTGTTGGGTTATTTATCTCATGAACTTGAATCAAACTCCTATTAATGAGTTGACTGAAATATTCTTTCGCTACCTCTTCAATCGTTTTACCTCGTTGATTTTGTATAAAACCCTCTGCAATCCACAGCCGGACTAGTCTGTTGCTGCTAAGGATGTAATCTTCAGGGAACATGCCCAAGTACAAGAAACAAGGCTTAAGATAGTGTGGCAACTTATAATAGTTGAACAATAGTATTTTTGTGGTATTAGTGAAGTGAGGATTACTTCCAATCTCAACACCAAAGCTATTGTATAGCTTGTTCCACTCGAAAATAGTCTTCTCTTTGGTGGACAAAAGTCCTTCAATTGTTATAATCGCAAGTGGTATCCTTCACATTTTCCCACCATTTGATGTGATAATCTTTCAAGTTCTGGAGGGCAATTTGCATTACCAAATGCCTTATGACAAAAAAGATCCCGTGCTACTTCTGCACTTAGAGGTTCCAACTTATAGAGATGATGACCACCTGATGGATCATTCCAAGCACGACCACGTCTTCATCTCGAGTTGTTATCAATATTCTACTGCATCTTTTGTTATTGGGTAAAGCATTTTCAACGTATACCCACAGCTTGGAATCCCAAACATCATCGAACACAACTATGTACCCATAAATCATATAAAAAATTGTCAGGATTAAATCGACCTTTAGACTGTATGTTCAAAATGGAGGTACTAATTTAGACTTTGTTCATTTTTTTTTTTTTTCTCATCATTAATTTATATACTTTACTATCAATATGACAGTCAAGGCCCTGTTCACTTCGAGTTAATAAAGTTATTATTTCCATTTTTTTATAGGATTTTTTAACTACAATAATACGAACTTTTGGCCGTTCTCTCGCAATAATACAAACTTTTGATTATTTTTTAATAATACAAACTTTACATCAAAATTCCTCCAGTAGGCAGTAGGACAAGTTGACTTGTAACCAGTAAAACAGGTAAAAATAATTATAAAATGATATCTTTCTTCTTTCTCCCTCCTCCCCCAACCCCCAACCCACCTAAACCACCTCAGCCCCTCCCCCACCCCACAACCACCACCGAAGCCACCTCACCCCCGAAATACACAAAACCCAGCCACAACCACCATGAACCCCACCCACCAAATCCTATCAACATCACACTCACAACTATGTATGAAACCACCCCACAACCACCACTGAAACCACCCCACAACCACCATCGAAGCCACCTCACCCCCGAAATACACAAAACCCAGCCACAACCACCATGAACCCCACCCACCAAATCCAATCAACACCACTCTCACCACCACGGATGAAACCACCCTCACCACCCCTCCCCCATCACGAAGCCGCCTTCCCCAGCCATGAAACGTCCCCCACCCGAATCCAACTCCTCCCCCCACCCGAACCCAAAAATAAAGCTTTCCTATTTCCTCCCCCAACTCCTCGCCTTTACAGAGGGGAGAGAAAATTCATGGTGTTCAATTCAATTCAGCGAGGAATATTCAATTCAGCGCTTTCTAGGGTTTTGCGCTTCAAATTGGAGTTGCTGATTGAGGAATTTTGAGGAGAGAGAGAGAATTTGGGGATTTACAAATGGCGACGCCATTAACGTGGCTTGGACACAGAGATGGAGGTGGAGTCTGGGCTCTGGGCGGACGAAGGTTGGGGGGAATTCGACGGGGTAGGGGGAGGGGTAGGGTTCTAGGCTCGCGATGGGTGGTGGGGTTCTGGGCTCGACGATGGGGGGGGGGGGGAGGACGAAGAGAGAGAGTGGTTGAGGGAAGGGCCGAAGGCTGGGCATGGTCAGTGGCCAGGGGTGGGGTGGGTGAGGGAGAAAGAAAAAAAAGGTTTTTTTTGTTGTTTTTCAAATTTAAATAAAAATTTAAAAAATCAACCAATAAGCAAGCGACACGTGTCCTAGGGAGTGCCACGTATGCATTTTACCTGCACCAACAAGTTAGGAACCGGTCATGACCTACTGGGGGAATTTTGGCCTAAAGTTTGTATTACTTCCTCCGTTTCATTTTACTTGCTACACTTCTCAATTCACGGACTCCTAGGCAATTTTTGGAGAAGAGAGATGTAGAGAGTAAAAAGAAAAGGGACCCATGTGAGTGGAGAGAGATAGAGATAGTTTATTGCCCAAAAAGGAAGTGTAGCAAGTAATATGAAACTTCCCTATATGGAAAGTGTAGCGAGTAATTTGAAACGGAGGAAGTATTAAAAAATAATCAAAAGTTTGTATTATTGCGAGAGAACGGGCCAAAGTTAGTATTATTCGAGTTAAAAAATCCTTTTTTATATTAAGTTGCAACACTTTGATTTTTGTTGCTAAGGATGTAACCAACATGACTGTATGTAATTTATATGGGAACATGAGAACACTTTGTTATAATCATTTTTAACCAATAAGTAATCCATTTTGTTAAATCTATACTAATATATTAAAAGGTGTTACTCAACAAGGAACTGTGCCACGTGGCGCTATCCCTTAGAGTGTTAACTTCATGTACTCCACATACAATAAAAAATTAGAAAATGCATGGTATAAGATTTGATCCCATGACCTCAAGCTTGTATACTAAAGTCTTAACCACTAAACCAAGTAATGTTTGGTGTTATAATTTCAAAATAAAATACTATTAAGTGAAAATTATGATTATTCGGGGCATCGTCCGGGCCTAAAAACTAGTTGTAACCATTATTCTTTTGCGGGTCAATCTTTCAAAAGGATTATATTTTAAAGAAGGATTATGTCAAAGAAGGATTATATTTCCACTAAATAGATCATAATTCAACTATTCACTTGTTCTTATATAACCAGTTTTCTCATGTAAGCTTTGTTGTAAATATACTTCCTCAGTTCATTTTTAGTTGCAATTATTTGGAAGTTTTACATTAATTGCAATTTTTCTTTGTTTGTTGATACCTTCTCTCTATCTCCTTCCTATAACATGGGTACCACATTTAATATATCTCCATCTCTCTCCTCTTAAAAATTCACATTCTTAAAAAAAAGTGCCAAGGGTCTCACTTTGTGTGCATTTCGTGTCGTGTCATTTCGGTCGTATCGTGTTGTGTCAGGAGACTGCGACACACAAACACACACACACACACACACACACACACCAATAGTTAGGATCGGAGGCATTCTCAATTATATATTCAGAAGCAATAATAAAGCATAAATCACACAAGAAGATTTTTAACGTGGAAACTCGAAAATTGGGAGAAAAACCATGAATCAATGCACTAAGACTTTCAATGATGTGTATGATACGGTGACTTACAAGGCTTCTAAGATCCCTCCGATCTAACATAATCAACCTAGAAACCGGATCTCCGAAATTCGAGTCCTAACCCGTGTTTACCCAAACACCTCATGTCTTGGCTTTTTCTCTCTCCACCAACTACTACGTGAATGTTGGACCCATATTTTTCACAAACTAAAAGGTAAGGAGGATTAGGGCACTATTCATCAACTAACGTTGACAATATTTCTCTCACCATTATGCATGTAAGAAATAACATAGTCAAGTGGGATCTTGTTGTAATCGTCTCAATGCGAGAATTCCAAATATCAACTTTTATAATCTTTACATAAACACAATTAGAGATATAAAAGTCCAAAGAAGCATATTGGAGTACGTGAAAAAGCAAATGTTGCATGTAGTGTGAAACAGAGGTAGCGCATGATAAGAATAGCTTTTAGTATGTAAAAATCAGGTGTAATCAACGAAAATTAGTTACAGCGGGCAAAAATCAATTTTAACTTATTTTGACATTTCGATAATTGTTGGGAGAAAATTATTCAGTAAAAAGCAGTTTCTAATTTGTAAGAGTGAGTTTTAATCAATAAAAAAATCAAGTTTAATTCTCAAATATAAATTTCAATCGGCAAAAATCAATTTTATAAGTGTAATAGTTTTTTTTGTTAATCAGCATCATTTTTGCATTTGTTAGTTGTTTAGGGTATATGATGGATTTGTTACAAACCTTAGGGATACACGCTGTAACTTTTGAAACAAAAAACCTCAAGGATTCTTAGGTATTGGCTGTTCAAATAATAGACACCCAACTTCGGTTTGGTTTTGAATATGGTAAAATAATTCTTAAGGAATCTAGATAAAATCAAAAAGTATGGATCTAGATCTGCGTGATTCCTAGCATTCTTATTGTTGAAATGAGTCCTAATGGTTAGTTGGTAGGTTTATGCTATGATGATCTTGTATGTCTTCCATGTTTTAGTTAGCACTTACCTTAATTTTAAGAAGTGTTAGATTAAGCCTATTTATATGTTACGATTTGTAAATTTTTACGGTTAATACAAGAAGCTATTTATACCGTGTTATGTAGAGCAAAAGGACTAAGAACACATCAAGAACAGAGATTTTATGCATCACAAAAGATAAAATCGAAGGTTTGGAAACTATAATTTTCAGGTGTGTACTGTTGGAGTTTATAGTAGAAACTCTAAGTTTGCTTCAAAAGAACATGAAGAGTCCTTTTTATCTTTTGTCCCACATTGAAAGAATAGAAGGGAAGAGTAAGGTTTATAATCATTACTCTTCCTCTACCCTTTGAGTTGAGTAGCAATGAGGCTTTTAGTGGGTATGTGGTGATGTGTAGTTGCCACACGCGCGCCGCCGCCGCCCGCCCGGACCGGGCCAGCGCTTTGGGCTTTGGGGAATTAACTTAACTATCTTTTTGGGTCAAAAATCTGTCAGCATTTAATGACCGGTTTTATCAATCTTAAGTTACCTTTTTTCCCTAATCTTCTCTTAAATGCTGTTTTTCCCCTAATTTCTCTCCGACTTACTGCCATTAAAATCCCCATTGATTGATCGTTTTTTCCACGATTTCAGCCATTTTCTGATCTCATTTGGTTTTCCTCTCCCTATAAATATCAGTTTCTGGAATTCTTTGGGGACACAGAAATAGGCAATTACATCTTCTCTTCTCTTTCTTTCTCCTCTATTATTCTGGGCAATATTCAAGATCGTTCTCAATCTGCTTTTCTGTCAACACTGGAAACGCAGAAATCGTGTATCCCTGGAGGTTGATTGATGTGAGTCTGTGTGTTGTTACGGGGCAAATTCAACTTTAGGGCAGTGATCTTCTCACGCCACGGTTGTCAGATAAGTTTATTTTAGTTGTTACTAGTTTACGTTCCTACATTCTAAAGTTGAATTTTTTGTAACTGTTTTACGGAACTGTGGCTGGTGAAATTCCTGATGATACTATGCGTATTCTTAATGGTGTCCCTGATATGTCTAAGTTAGATCCGTTTGATGGGAAAAATTATAAGATGTGGTCTGATAAGATGGAATTTTTCTTGGGTCGGGGTTGATTATTGTTTGTCTGCTGTTGCTGATCCTGAGAATTCTGTTAGGGATTTTGTCAAAGATAATAAGACTTGTCGTGGGATGTTACTGCATTATATGAGTTCTGCCCTTTACCTGATTTATAGTAAGTTGAAAAATGCTAAGGATATTTGGGATTCTTTGAATGCTAAGTACGGTACTGATGATTTTGGGACTAAGAAATATGCTTGTAGTCGTTGGTTGAAATTTTCTATGTCTAATGATAAACCTGTACGTGCTAGATCAAGTTCATGAGTATGAACATTTGTGTGCCGATATTGTGGCTGAGGGTATGGCCATTCCTGATCTGTTCCAAGCCAACTGTTTTCTTGATAAATTACTTCCTTCCTGGGAAAATTTGTTCATTCCTTTAAACATAGGCAGAAAGACTTTACCCTTCAAGAATTAGTTTCCCACATTAAGATTGAGGAGCAGAAACGTAACCAAATCAAAGGGAAATTAGGTGATCATTCTTCCTCTTCTGCTAATCTTGTGGAAAATAAAGTTGCTGCAGGTAAAGGACCAAAAGGTAAGGGTCCAGATCAGTTTCATGTTACAAGGCAGAACTATAACAACTTCAAGGGAAAAGGTCAGTTTAAGGGAAGTTGCTTCGTTTGTGGTAAGTATGGGCATGCTGCCAAGGACTACCATCAAAGAAAGGAAGCTCCAAACAAAGCAAAAGACAACAAAGCTCAAGCCAACCTTGCTGAAGATGACATCATTGCTGTTGTGGTGTCTGAGGTCAATCTGGTAAGCAATGTTTCTGAATGGATCGTGGACACTGGTGCAACCCGTCACATCTGCGCCAACAAGGAGATGTTCTAGGACTACAACAAAGTTTTAGAAGGCGAATGCGTCTTCATGGGAAACTCAAGCACTGTGAGTGTTCTAGGCAAAGGAAAGGTTTTCCAGAAATTAACTTCCAGGAAAACCATTGCTTTGCATAATGTTTTGCATGTCCCCGACATCCTCAGAAACCTCATTTCTGGTTCTCTTTTAAACAAAGCTGGGATCAAGTTAGCTTTTGAATATGATAAACTTGTATTAACCAGAAATGGTGTTTTTGTGGGTAAAGGCTTTTGTAATGCTGGACTTTTTGTTTTGAATGTTGTTATTGATAATAAGAACTCTACTGCTTCCGTTTATATTGCAAAGTCTGTTTCATTATGGAATTCTAGACTAGGTTATGTGAATGTTGCATCTATTAAAAGGCTAAAACAACTTAGTCTTATTCCTAACTTTAGCAATACATCTTTTGAGAAATGTGAAGTATGTGTAGAAGCTAAGCACCTTAAGAAAGCATTCAACCAAAATGTATCTCGTTCCTCTACATTATTAGAGTTAGTCCATAGTGACTTAGGTGACTTTAAGAATTCCATGAGTAGGGGAGGAAAGAAGTATTATATTACATTTGTTGATGACTTCTCACGTTATGCTAAGGTTTATTTATTGAGTTCTAAGGATGAGGCTGAAGAGAAATTTCTAGTGTATAAAGCCGAAGTAGAGAACCAATTGGACCTTAAGATTAAGAGGGTGAGATCAGATAGGGGTGGAAATTATGATGGAGTTTCCCTTAAGAAATTTTGTGAGTCTAATGGGATTATTCATGAGGTTATAGCTCCCTATACACCCGAACAAAATGGAATAGCTGAGCGGAAAAATAGGACTCTTAAGGATATGATGAATGCAATGCTTATTAGTTCGGGTATGCCTACTAACATGTGGGGGTGAGGCTATTCTTTCTGCTTGCTATGTTCTTTACCGAGTTCCCCATAAGAAGTTAGATAAGACTCCCTATGAATTGTGGAAAGGCTTCAAGCCTAATTTGGGTTACCTCAAAGTGTGGGGGTGTTTGGGTAAGATAGGACGTCCTGACTTTCAAAGGAGTAAGATTGGACCTAAGATTGTAGTTGGTATCTTTATTGGTTATGCTTCTAACAGTGCTGCATATAGACTCATTCTTAAGGATGCTTCTGGTTTTGGTCCTATTAGAGAGTCAAGGGATGTTGAATTCTTTGAGCATGTTTTTCCTATGAAAGTTAGTATACCATCATGCTTGCCTGCTGCATCTTCTTCTACTTTGCATCATGACATTGCATCATCTAGTGAGACTTTAGAACCTAGAAGGAGTAAGAGAGCTAGAATTGAGTCTAGTTTCAGACCTGATTTTATTACTACCTTTCTAGTTGAGAAAGAATGTTTAGATGAGCAAGATGTTAATGCATTTGTATTGGAAGAGAACCCGAGAACCTAGGCTGAGGCCATGAGATCTGTAGAATCAAGTTTTTGGTTAGAGGCTATTAACAGTGAAATAGAGTCTATTATGAGTAATAACACTTGGATTTTGTCAGACCTTCCTAGAGGTTGTAAAGTTCTAAGTAGTAGGTGGATCTTTACAAAGAAATGCAAGCCTGATGGGTCTTTAGACAAGTATAAGGCTAGACTTGTAGTTGGAGGGCATCGCCAAAAATACGGTTTAGACTTCTTTGATACCTATTCTTCGGTGACCAAGGTAGCCACCATTAGAGCATTAATAGCACTTGCATCTATTCATGATTTGATTGTGCATCAAATGGATGTGAAAACTGCGTTTTTGAATGGTGAGTTAAATGAGGAGATCTATATGAAGCAACATGAAGGATGTGAGGTTCCTGGTCAAGAGGACATGGTATGCAAGCTTATTAGATCTTTGTATGGTTTAAAACAAGCACCAAAACAATGGTATGATAAACTTCATCAAACTATTACTTTAAATGGTTTTTTGGTCAATGATTCTGATGCTTGTGTTTATTCCAAAATTGATGACTTGGTTGTGTTTTCATATGTCTATATGTGGATGATATGTTAATCTTTGGGACCAATATAGACGTAGTAAATGCAACTAAGAGTTTCCTAAATTCATGTTTTGAGATGAAGGATTTAGGAGAAGCTGATGTTATTCTTGGAATAAAGATTACTAGAACGTCATATGGGATATCTTTAAATCAATCTCATTATGTTGAGAAAATATTAAAGAAGTTTGATCAATTTGATTGCATTCTTGTGAATACCCCATATGATTCTAGTATTCATTTGAAAAAGAATAAGTGTGATAGTATATCCCAAGAACAATATGCAAAAATAATTGGTAGTGTAATGTTCTTGATGAATTATACTAGACCTGATATAGCTTATGCTGTTAGTAGATTGAGAAGGTATACTCACAATCCTAATCGAGAGCATTGGGTTGCCCTGATTAGATTGTTGAAGTATCTAAAAGGCACTATCAATTGGGGTCTGCGTTATCAAAGGACACCTTGTGTCCTTGATGGATTTTGTGATGCCAATTGGGTGTCGGATAATGATGAAATTTAATCTACTAGTGGTTATGTTTTTACTCTTGCTGGTGGAGCTATATCATGGAAATCATCAAAGCAAACATGTATTGCCAAATCTGCAATGGAATCTGAGTTTATTGCTTTAGAATTGGCAGGTCAAGAAGCTGAATGGATAAGGAGTTTGCTTGCTGATATTCCATTGTGGGGGAAGCCAGCTCCATTAGTTTCTATGCGGTGTGACTCACAAGTAGCAATTAGGGTAGCGAATAATCAAGCCTATAATGGAAAGAGAAGGCATATTCACTTAAGGCATGCCATAGTTAGAAATTTAATTAAAAATAATGTGTTGTCACTCGAGTATGTAAAGTCAGAGAGGAATATTGCTGATCCTCTCACCAAAGGCCTTTGTAGAAAAATGGTGCTGGAGTCAGCACAAGGAATGGGTTTAAAGCCTATTGTGGAGTGAATTGTGATGGATACTCTTCTTTGGAATTCCTAAGTTCAAAGGGTCAAACGAAATCATAAAAGAACTCGAGTTGTTAATACTACTACCATTCCTATCAATTAAAGTGATGTAGTATTTTGTTTCATTATACCGTTATATGTGTATGGTTCAGCTTATAGCTCTTAATAAGTTCATAGCCTTACTTAAGGTGGTTTGTGACTGTACAAACTTGATGAACCTACCTATGTGAATGTAGGAGTTACGCCCAATCCCCTATGAGAGTCAAAAGGCTTAGGCTCTCTAGAGCATTCATGAGAATCCAGGTTAATTGTGGGGCATCGATATTACAATTGCGAGAATGTTTCTTGATTTAAAAAAGGTTGAGTGCGCATCTATGGTTTGCTAACCTCGTGAAAGGTTCAAAGAGAAATCTACCTATTACGACAGTAAGACATATTTTTATGCACTGAGTGTCAATTCAAGTCCATAAGACATTGATACTTCAAAACCTAGTATCTATTGCCCAGATCATCTTTTTCAGCCCCGTTTCTTTCTGTTTTCTTCTTTTGAATCATGTGGGGGATTGTTGGAGTTTATATTAGAAACTCTAAGTTTGCTTCAAAAGAACATGAAGAGTCCTTTTTTTATCTTTTGTCCCACATTGAAAGAATAGAAGGGAAGAGTAAGGTTTATAACCATTACTCTTCCTCTACCCTTTGACACTAGTAGAATAATTGCTTATTGCTGCGGTAGTATTGCTGCGGTTTTACCCATACGCAGCAATATATCACGTAGAAAGAAAAAGTAAAATATAAAATAAACATATTGCTGCGGTTTCGGGGAAAAACCGTAGCAATATGGTTTCAACGGAAAATTTATGAAAAAAAGTTGACTTTTTGACCAGATATATTGGTGCGGTTTGTGGCAAAAACCGCAGCAATATATTAAAATATTATTATATTAATATATTGCTGCGGTTTTGCCACAAACCGCAGCAATATGTCTGCGCCAGATATTAATATATTATTTTAAGTTAAAAATGGTGGCAAACTAAGGGCGTGTATAAACCTGCAACTATAAAAGTAGTCTCTAGGGTTTTAGGTCACTTCTTATTGTTTCTCCCGTCGCTGCACTCAGGTTCTCTCTCCTCCTTCGCATTTCTCTGTATTTTGCATTTCATTCTTCCGATTTTTTTTCTAATGAATATTTGTCATCTGTTCTTCTTCATTTTAATTATGTCTCTCTTTTTTTTTTTGCACATATGGTTTGTAGATGAATTCACTTATATGAAATAGATCCGTTTCTAAGTTTTTTCTTTTTTTAACTTGTAATTTCGAGTTATGCTATTGTTATTTTCCCTCCTTGTTGGCTTTATTTTTATTTCTCGGTTCTCTGGTTTTGGATTGTACAGTGAACGGCGAAGCAAAGGGCGTGTAGGGGTGGCGGTGGTAGCGACTGTGTGCGAAGAGGAGAGAAAGTGAAGCGATGTGACGGGGGTGCCGAGGTGAGGGGGTGTCGAGGCGAGCAGCGAGAGGGAGGGGGAAGAGGGGTGGCTGCTGGGCGGCGTTTGGTGGTGGTGCAGTTGGAGTTCTCCGGTGGTGGTCGAAAGGTGGGGCTATGGTGGTTGTATGGTGGATGTAGTGGAGGCTGAAAAAAAACAAAGGATTAGAATTGAAATTTTAACTCATTTTGTTTCGAATTAATTCTGAATTTTGTTGTTGATTTGTGATGAAAATTTCTTTTTTCAATTTATTTTTTTTGTTAATTTTGTAGATCTAATTGAATATGTATTTTAGGTGTATGGTGAATTAAATTAATTTATATATATATTTTTAGATATCATTTGTATATATTTTTTTAGATCTTATATATGTGTATTTTTTTTATTTCAACATAAAACTTATAAAGTCAAATGTATAATGTTGTAGTTATGTAATTTGTCAATTAATTTGACGTGTTTGAATGAATTCCAATAAATTTGGTTGTGGTTTTGAAAATGATGTGTGGATATAGATGTGTAGAACTAGTATATGACATTATAAATGTATAATTTTTTTTTTTATAAAAAAAAGCAACCTATTGCTGTTGTTGTTGGTAAAAACAGCAGCAATAGGTGAGTCTATTGCTGCTGTTTTTACCAACAACAGCAGCAATAGGTTACTTTTCAATATTTTTTTATTATTGACACTATCTATTGCTGCGGTTTTGGGTAAGAACCGCAGCAATAGACTCACCTATTGCTGCGGTTAAAAACCGCAGCAATAGGGTAATTACCTATTGCTGCGCCCTTAATAGCTGCGCGGCTAAAACCGCCGCAATATGCCACTTAATGACCGCAGCAATAAACAATTATTCTACTAGTGTGAGTTGAGTAGCAATGAGGCTTTTAGTGGGTATGTGGTTATGTGTGGTTGCCACACGCGCGCCGCCGCCCTCCCGGACCGGGACAGGGCTTTGGGCTTTGGGCTTTGGAGAATTAACTTAGCTATCTTTTTGGGTCAAAAATCTGTCAGCATTTAATGACCGATTTTATTAATCTTAAGTTACCGTTTTTCCCTAATCTTTCTCTTAAATGCCGTTTTTCCCCTAATTTCTCTCCGGATTTACTGCCATTAAAATCCCCATTGATTGACCGTTTTTTCCACGATTTCAGCCATCTTCTGATCTCGTTTGGTTTTCCTCTTCCCATAAATATCAGTGTTCTAGAATTCTTTGGGGACACATAAACAAACAATTACATCTTCTCTTCTCTTTCTTTCTCCTCTATTATTCTGGGAAATATTCAAGATCGTTCTCAATCTGCTTTTCTGACAACACCGAAAACCCAGAAACCGTGTATCCCTGAAGGTTGAGTATATTGCTGTGAGTCCGTGTGTTGTTGCGGGGCAAATTCAACTTTAGGGCAGTGATCTTCTCACGCCATGGTTGTCAGATAAGTTTATTTTAGTTGTTACCAGTTTACGTTCCTACATGTACAAGTAACTCTTGTCCTGAAGGTGGTTCCTTAATTTACTGATGACAGTGTCTTCATCAAATGTATCTAATTGTAAAAGACGGATCCGCCAGAACTTGCTTAAATATGGTGTTTAGCAAATCCCTCCATCTGTAAGATTGAGAGACTGTCACCCAAGCATACGCATAGAAGCCATCTTTGACCTCCTTATCTATAAGATTGAGAGACTATTATTATAGTCGGATTGCAGCAACTGTTCCTGCTTCTGCTACTTGAGTAAGAGGTACTGATCAATGACATCCTCAATGTGGTACGCGCTTTCTCTTACTTGCTTCAGCCACACACGGATGCCATTATCTACCTCTTCTTTCTTTTCAGCATCCTTGAGAACTTCTTTGATGCTCTCTAATTCATATTGCAACTTTCTAACATCATCTGGGAGGCCACCTAGCAATTCTGCCTCCACAGTTATGAGTGTTGGAAGTTTCTCCAAAGCAAAGCCCATCATAGCTTCTGCCATCTCCTAGTTTTCAAGATTTTTTTTTTGGGTTAAGCTTCTAATTTGTAGCAAATGAGAGTTTGATGGATTGATATGTGATTTCAACCAGGGGCAGATTTACTATGGTTTCACAGGGTTCAGGTGAACCCAGTGATTTTTGGAAAAAAATTGCCTAGTTTTTTTTTAAATTAAAAATATTTTAGATATTAGATATATACTATTTGCGTGCAAAGTAGATCAAGAATGAAGCAGATGCCACAGGGGTTTTGTCTCTCCAATATGCGCGCGGGCTGGGACCTCAAGTCTGAGGTTCGAATCCAGCAAACTGCAAACACCCTTTTTTTTCCTTCTCTTTTCTTTTATCTAAATTCTAAACAATAACTAAGCCCAATTCTCCCTCAACAACTGAACAAAACACAAAGCCGAATTTTTTCCCCAAAGACCAAAACCCTAACTCC
Organism: Beta lomatogona; assembly: GCA_947646795.1. Taxonomy (NCBI): domain Eukaryota; kingdom Viridiplantae; phylum Streptophyta; class Magnoliopsida; order Caryophyllales; family Amaranthaceae; genus Beta; species Beta lomatogona. The sequence goes on from CANSNZ010000637.1 coordinate 840,782, forward strand.
CTGACCCTAAGCAACGAAGATTCGAAGAACTGCGGCAACTGAAGTACAATGTAAAGGAATGACATAAGTTTCAAATTCTAAAGTGAGCATTCAAGAATTCTAACTCATAATCGAAACACATAATTCTAAAGTGAGCATTCAAGAATTCTAACTCATGATCGAAACACATAATTCTAAAGTGAGTATTCAAGAAACATATGCAAGAAATTAATTCAATACAAAACATAATGAATATAAGGAAGTAATTTAGAACACTACACAAACTATACAAATTCATAAGCTACAAACATCCTAAATTCAATCTCAAAATTATTTCACACATGTTTATCATGATTTCAATTCTAATTTTAACCCCTTAACAAAAATTAGAACTAAAATTATTCAAAGCAAACCCTAAAAAAATTAAGAACTTGAAAATACATAATTAATGTAAATTAATACAAAAAAACAAAAAAAAAAAACAAGAATTACATACATTGCCGGCAGCGGCACCGACGGCGGCAAGTCAGTCGGCAGGAGCGGCGGCGGCAAGTGAGAGAGAACGCACCGGCGGCGGCAAGTGAGAGAGAAAGCACAGGCGGCGAAGTGGGCGGAGAAGCACCGAGAATGAGAGAGAGAGTGCGGAACCTACCGAGAATGAGAGAGAGAAAGTGCGGAGAAGCGCCGGCGAGGGTGAGCGAGGGAGCGCCGGCGAGGGTGAGGGAGCGCCGGCGAGAGGGTGAAGATAGAGAGAGAGTGAAGGTCGACGGTTCGCAGGAGAGAGAGAGAGAGAGAGTATGTGTGACAGAGTGTGAGTTTTAACCCCGTATAGTTTTGGGTTTTGAAATAAAGCCCCAGCACATTAGCGTCGCATAGGCACGAGGAACGACGCAGATAGCCACCATTTGCATCGCACCAGCACGAGGGTCCGACGCAGATAGTGTCTTGGCCTGACCTAGACCTATCTGCGTCGGACCCAATGGACATGCGACGCAGATAGTGTTTTCTGTGTCGCATGTGCCTCTGCATCCGACGCAGATGGACTTTCGTTGCTTGGTTGTTTGGGTTTGGATGCTTTGGATGCTTGGCTTTGGATGCTTTGGATGCTTGGATGCTTGGAGTCATTGGATGAGTCATCTGCGTCGGACCCAATGTACATGCGACGCAGATAGTGTTTTCTGCGTCGCATGTGCCTCTGCATCCGACGCATATGGACTTTCGTTGCTTGGATGCTTGGCTTTGGATGCTTTGGATGCTTGGATGCTTGTATTAGTCATCTGTGTCGGACCCTTATGACGTGCGACGAAGATATAGGTTTTTGCGTCGTTTGTTCTCAAAGTCCGACGCATATGTACTTCTCCTACTAGAAAGTGAGATTATTTGCATCGGACTTTTAATAGTATGCGACGCAAGTTTGCAATTTGCGTCAGTTCTTCGAGGATGCGACGCAAATGGACAGACGCAAATCCTCATTTCTGTACTAGTGTGCGGCGAGCCATCTACTTCCGTCTTCCCCACTGCGACGGACTGCGGCGAGCCGGCGACTACTGAAGTGTCTTTATTTCTGGCGACTGCATCTAGCCAACGGTTTGAACTTTGAATGGTAATGCCCAATTTTATTTTTTTTAAATGAAAAATATTTTAGATATGAGATTGATGTTGTTGATATAAATCAAAATCTCAACCATTTCCAACTTTGTTAACAACCTGGTTTAATAGATGAAGTGTTATAATTTATAAACCTTTGTGGATCCTCTTCAGCTCTTCTAAATTTCTTTCAGAACAGTATCCTGTTTTTATTCCCATTCTTTAACTTCCAAAATTCACTCGTTATTATAGTAAGAGTATATTCTTGAACTTGAATACTTGAATGAATGAATGTGGATTGTGGAGTTGTTACTTGTTACTTGTTAGTATTATTAGACTCACTACTGACTCATGGAGTTGAATTTGTTGCTTTATGAATTCCAGATTTAAATGTTGAATGAATGAATATTGAATGAATGAATGTGGAATTGTGGATTGTGGACTGAATTGTGAATGTTGAATGAATTGTGAATGTTGAATGAATGAATGTGGAATTTCATATTTAAATGTTGAATGAATGAATGAATGTTGAATGAATGAATGTGGATTGTTGAATGAATGAATGATTGAATGTGATTGAACTTTGTAGTGTCTACACTCATGGAGTTGAAATTTCTTGCTTGTGTAGTTGAATTTTTTTTTTACCGGCTCCGAACCCATAGGGTTGGAATCCTGGATACGCCACTGATTTCAACAATGCATGTTTATACTCATATATAGTAATAAGAAAACACAAGGGTTTACCCGCTTGTCTGAGAATTTACTATTTAATTATATTCATCACGAAGTATGGAACATTTTAAGCTCACTAATGTACTCAAATTGCTTCGATCAGTATGTAAGAGTTTCTCTCTTTTCGTAGGTACTTCTTTGCTTATTCTTGTCCAAATCCAAATTAAAGTATGGCTTTCATGAACCACGTTCTTTATTCTTTGCTTATTCTAGTTAAAAGTATGGCAATTTACGAATCACATGCTCAAATCTTTGCTTATTCTAGTCCAAATTAAAGTATGGGTTTTACCAAACGCATGCTCAATTCTTTGCTTATTCTAATCAAATGAAAGAAATTCTAAAACCTTTAAAAAACCTACTTCACGAAAACAAACGGAAATAAATCTTCCTCATTTTAATTTTATTCTTATAAGTTATAATTAACTTTTTAGTTGAACCCTTTCTCAATAATTATAACACTTTCTCTATCCCTTAATATTACATCTGTTCATAAATGACTCGGCCTCAGAGCCCCACTTGACTTTATTAGATTTTGAATAAGAGTTTTCGACCCAAAAGCTAAAATGACCCGAATTCGATAAACACAAAAGTTTTGGGCTAGGCACAATGCCAATATTGTACACGTTGGTGTACATAGCTCTATATACACCAAAGTCCAAATGAATACGCATCATTTCAAATGAGAATGCATTTTTTCAAATGGGTATCTATCTTTTCAAATGAATATATGTACATTTTCTACAAATGAATATTTCACATGAGCATGATATTTTTACAGATAATTATAATTATTTGCAAATATTATATATATATATATATATATATTATTTTTTTCAAATGTATATGTGTGGGAATATGTATCATTGATATGTTAGTGTTATACTACTACAAAAGTGTATGATAGTTTGTAAATGTGTAGAATCTCTTGAAAATGATCTATTTTCTATACTTTCAAAATCAGTGTTTCATGATATTATGTCGTCTGAGTTGAGTACTAAAGAAAAAAATAGTAGTTATTGTTTAAAAAAAAAGAGGTAGTGATTTTTTATGAAAAATTAAAAAAAAAAGTTGATGAAGCCACCACTAACCCGTATTTTAACCTTAACCCGACTCGCAACCTATATAACCCGACACGTATCTAACTTTTTTTTAAGGTAAGATGAAAGGGACTCACTTGAGGGGGATAAGGGGAAATCCTCAAATGAGCCCCATGAGATATGATCCCTAGACCTCGGGGATATGAGGTGGGAAGCGATGCCACTGCTCCACCACCTCAACCTCCCGACACATATCTAACTACCTAGCCCATATGCCAGTACGTATGGGGAATCCTCATTTCTCCAACTTTCCAAACCATCTCTATACTCATATACTCTCTCTCTCCTTAAAAATCTTATTTCAATTTTCTACTTTTCAAAAGTAGATTTCACCATTTTGCCTTTAATTTTTCTCTCTTACTTTTAGAAATTGTCTTTGTGATCAAGCAAAGTATGTAGAATTTTCAGGAACATAGGTAGTATTTGTTAAGAATAAATCACATTTGAGTTTGTCCCACATTGAAAAAAAAGATTAATAATAAATAACATATAAAATTTGGTGGACTACTCCACATTTGTGATTCAACCCATCCCTTATATTCCTATGTTTTAAATCATTCTTCTTCCTTATTTTACATTTTATGGCTTTATTATGCTTAAATTGCATCTTTTTAGTCATTGTAACTCTGTTGTAATATAAGCCACTGGAGAAACCCTAAACTTTTTCTCTCTGCCCCCCCAAAGAAAACCTTACAAACACAACTTCAGCCTTCCGCCGCAGGCTCGCTGGTGGTCGTAGGGGTTGTCGGCGAGCCTGCGTCGGGTTCTTTTTCGTCCCCTTTTCATTCCTTCCCCATCCCCTCTAGGTCTGTTCGAGTTTTCATTTGTCGTCCCCCTCGTCCCCTTCTCAGTCAGTTCGCGTCGCCGGCAAGGACTACCGGTCCCTCTCCCCAGTCGCCGGCAAGTCAGTAAGTATGTTCCCCTTTTTCGAGTCTTTCTTCTCCTCCCTACCCTCGTCAGGTTTCGGTCATTTTGTTTCCCTCGTCAGTCAGTAGCGTCGCACCACCGCTCCACCTCGTGTTTGAGGTCGTCGTTTAGTTCCCCTTTCCCCTAGTGTTTGAGGTCGTCGGCGAGTTAGTCGCCTAGTTTCGTTCTTTGGCTTCCCCCTCCCCCTCCCCCCTCCCCTGTTTCGTGGTCCGGTTGTTGGTTAGGGCGTCCCTTCCCCCTTCCCCGTGGTCTCTGTTTGGGCTTCCCCTCCCCCGTCCCCCTAGTTGTCGGTTAGTTTGGGCTTCCCCCTCCCCCTAGATCCGTCGGTCATGTTGTAGGGCTTCCCCTCCTCCTTCCCCCTTAGTGTTGTGTTGGGATTACAATTTTCCCTCCCCCTATTTTACTTTTGGGCCTCCCATTTCCCCTTCCCCAATTAGTGTTGCGTCTCGCTTTCGTTTACCGGTGGTTGTGCGCATTCGTTGTTTAGGTCTTGATTGAGTTAGCATGAGTTTGTTGTTTGTTATCTTCACCTGCTTGCTACTTTTGTTAAATGCTGGAGGTTGTATGTATCTTCAAGATGTTGGATCTGGGTTATGTGATCGGTTAGGGTTTGCGTGGCAAGAGATTTCATGGATGGGGTATGTTTATCCGATTTTGAAAATCGGATGGTTCTTCGAGATCTAACATTCGTTAGATTTTATTCTAGCTTGGTAATAATTTTCACAATTATTGCCTTGACAAAACGATATCTGAAGACGGCTCCCCAATTTGTCAATTGGGTTTATAGCACGTCAATTCATTTGAGCTTCTCACCAAAGGAGAAGTCTTCAATACCCTTTCAAAAGGGTATCGAGTCACACATGAATGTGACTCTTCTAGGAAACCTGGTCGTAGACTCCCATGTGATAGAAGGTCACTGGGATTGGCCCTGTTGCGAGTTCCTAAGCTCGCTGTTGCTTTGCTGCCCCGCTTGTGAAATCAGCCCTCTCCTCCCACTCTTTTCGTCAGGGTTCCAGCGATCGTCATTCATCGGAAGAAGCGTTTCACTACAGTTATATATCAACTCAGACCTCCAGATCGAGCAGTTTTATCCTAGTTTAAGTTATTTCTGTTTTTGTAATTGCAATGTAAGAGCGAGTAACGCTCAGTTTAGTTTTTTGTGTTTGTTTGGCTATATTAGTGTTAGGCTGTACTTCCACTTTTAATTAATGCACATTTTTCCCGTTGTCAAAAAAAAAAAAAAAGTAACTCTGTTGTAGATATTTCTCTCTTTTTGCTCTTTTTTTAGAGATTTAACTGTGTTTTGTGTGTTCTTTGTAGGATTGATCAAATTAGACTTAATTTCAGTTTGGAAGCCTAAGGATGCCACAACAAGGCTAAGAGGATGATTAATGAGCAAAAGATGGTAAAAAAGAGTTAGAAAAAAAAAGCATTATGTACAAAATGCACTTCATGATTTGCATAAGGGTCACTTAATACAGCCATATCTTCCAAACTAGGCATCATTTGGTGGTGATTCAATTTGGAGATTGAATTTCATCTCGATAGCACAAAGTTATAGCCATTTCAATTTGGAATGTGCTGACGGTGTGAGTTGCCTGACTGAGCATGTACCATGTCTATTTAAGCATCATTTTTGCCCACCGATCTATACGTTAGTCATTTTCTCTCTATTTCTTCAATGTGGGACGACTATTCCCAATTCATATATATGTGGGTTATACTCTTAACAATTTCATTCTTCCTCGAACCATGTAATTATATGTACTATAAGTACCACTTTCACCTTAGCTTGTTTAGAAGGAGATTATGCATGCCGTAGTTCACGGAAGAGTAGCCCCCGGCCATTTTTGTTAGTTTAGGATTTTAGTAAGAGAAATTCTCAAATCTAGAGTGAGAAAGGAAGAAAATTTGGATTCTGAAAATCTAATAGGAGACTTGAAAACTCCATTACTAAATAAATGAGCATTTCTTACCCCTTATCACCTCTTTACTGTTTTATTACTTCAACTAAAAAAAATTCTTAGTTTACTATGTTTACTTTGTTGGATATCCCTTCTTGTTCATCTAAGGTTGTTGCTTAGTTTTCTTATAAATTAGTAATTTCCTTGTCTTGTGAGTATTTTGTTGGGTTGGGTTTGGATGAAAACTTAACCATGATTGCTGATTTGGGTGTTTGGTTTGAATTCAGGGGTTTGATTAGGCTCATTGGTCACTAAATAGCTTTGCTATTATCGTGCTTGATTACTCATGAGAGTAACGTGAGTTAGGACTAATCAAGAGTAAGTCACCTCAATTATTGCTTGATCCTCTTTCCCCTATGTTTCAACCCTCCAATTACCTCACTTATGAATTGATTGGTAATTTATCCCTTTTCCTAATAGATACATCAACAAATCAGAGTTAATCTTGTGTGGACCTGGTCCACATTAATATTATTGTGGACCAAAGCCACTTATTTAACATAGTGACCCTTCTTTTTCCATATAGTAACCTTTTAAAAATCTTAAGTTACACTAGACAGTTACTTTCGATCATAGTGACCGTTTTTTTTAATATAGTCACTCTTTCTTACATTAGTTTATCATGATGAAATTTTCAGTTTGTGACATGGTAACCTTTTTTTCACATAGTCAAACTTTATAGAATCTATATCTACTCATTTTTTATATCTACTTTTTTATATAGTGACCATTTTTTTTCATAAATCACATGAATTAGCATTAGGTCCCCAGGTCCATATAAGACTTTTACACAAATCATAGTTAATCGTATATGTTAGTTATTAGTTGAATTGTTTCTTGCTACATATTAGCTTGTAATTGACAATTCCATCTTGAATGCTTTATTATAGTTGGTGGTTGTCGGTGACCTCTGGTTCTCGTGGAACAATTACCCTTACTAGTCGCTTAACTTATTAGTTTAATATATTGTTAATTAGATACTTTCATTAATACGATTAATGACACACAAAAAACCCTCCATTAGGCAACATTCCTAAATTATCTATTGGTCGATTGACAGGAAAATTTAAGATTGCTCCACCCTTGATGCCTTAAAAGTTAAAACATGTACAATTTGGGAAAATATATTATTCTAATTCCTGAAAATCCTTTGACTTAAATGTTTCTAGTTACTAGAAAATTTTGTAACAAGTCTATTCCCCAAGACTTACTGAAAGTCCATTAGGCCCTATTGTTTTCGAAATAAAATACTACTCCTTTTTTATAAGGCACGTACAATATTCAATGACAAACTTTAAACTTTACCAATCTTTGTCCATATTGATGAAAATAGTTTATGAAGGTACGTAAATCAGGGTACCCACCCCAATCAGCATCAGTGAAAGAAACAAGACCATTAGCAGGAGCCGTGGACAAGTGCATGCCATAGTCAAGAGTGCCCTTAAGATATCGAAGAATACGCTTAAGAGCATGGAAATGTGGATCCCTCGGCACATGCATAAATAAACACACGTGCTGAACGGCATAAGAAAGATTTGGGCGAGTGAAGGTAATATTTTTTAGAGTGAGGGGAGGAGTGGAGTTAGGAAGAAAAGATGTGCCTGAACCCTTAACTGGTATTTTAGAACCATCACTAACCAAAATGTGAGAATTAAATGCATGCCAATTGACAATAAAAGAAGTAATACTTGAGTTGTTCATAAGATGAGACGTTGCCCCAGTATCCATGTGCCAATTGGAATCCGGTGGTTGAAGAGATAAAGTGTTGAAAAATGTGGGAAGTTCGGTGGGCTGGTAGCCAGCCTGCCAGGAGCTAGGAGGGCCTGCTGGGCCAGTTGTGAAGCACGTGGAGCAGGGCCCAAAACTCCCTGCTGCTGCAGTCATAGCTTGGGTCCACTAACCATCATTTTGTGATGGATAAGGACAAGGGGGAAATACATAGGATGGGCCCAAGATTTAGCCCAAGGAGTGACATACATAGGAGGATTTTGAGAAGTAGTAACACGTCCCACCACTATTATTACCATTTTGCTTGCCATAGCCATTCCGATGACCACCTGAACCACCGTGAGCCGGCTGTGAGGGCGGCGGTGAAGATAACACACTTGTCAAAAATACAGTATCCGAAGAAGAGGAAAGGGGCTCCGACTTCTCGCGACTAACCCGGTCCAATTCAAGCATAGACCATGCTTTATCATAACTAGGCAGAGGAGTAGATTGCTGAATAAGAGTAGAGACCATATGATAATTGGTAGTTAATTTGCCAACCAACTGAAGAACAAGACGCTCCTCAGAAATAGGATGGTCTAGAGCAGCAAGTTGAGTAGATATAGTTTTGAAAGATTGACAATAATAACTAAGTGAAGAAAACTGAAAAAGATGAATATTACCGAATTGGTTCTCGAGATGCACTACACGAGTGCCCTTGTTGTCTTGAAAAATATTACGAAGACGTTCCCATGCCGTCATCGCCGTGGACTTGTCATCCAAAATTTTAAGAAGAAGATCGGTCAAAATCGTGCCGTACATCGATTGGCACACAATAGCATCTAACCGACCCCATAAATCATCATCAACATCGTTGGGTTTCTTTACCGATGAGTCAATGTGATCCAAGACGTTGTAAGCTTTGGCAGTATTGCGGAAGAGCGTGGCCCATAGGGACTTTGTCTATGTCCAATACCAAGGGAATCAAAGCTTTGACGTTGGTGACGCTCAATGTGGGATGGTAAACATGGCTAACCTGAGGAGGAGGGGAAGATGATGTAGTTTCGGGAGCCATGTATGAAGGAAGGAAAAGAAGACTGAAAAGAAGAAGAATGTGAGAGTGTGCGGCCAAGGGGCTGGCTTGATACCATGTAAGATGTTGAATAACTCCCTTGAGGAGGCTTGGTATACTATTCACACTATATATATGAGGAGTACATAGAGCCCTACTTACCATAATTATATACATGCCATAATTACATAATGCTAAAGAGAGACACTAAATATATTGACATATATTTACTCTAATAAAGAATCTCTATTATATAAGCCAAGGGGGGAGCAATGGTGTCCCCCTTGGAATTTACTTAAATGCCCATCCACAACATAGATATTACCCTTAATGAATTTAACTTTCCATATATATTAAATAATCTTTTTTTCTTCCTACTTGCCATATATATTGAACAAGTTAACAATGGAAATGAATTTGAAATTCCAATTAAATATAAATTAAGGAGAATGATTTACTCTTTTTGTATGTGTGAAAAACTATGATCAAGAATTAAATTTATAATATAACTTGATTGAAACAATCAGAAGAATAAAAAATAATAACTTGAATTTCATATTAATAATTATACAGATAATATTCAAAAACCTAAATGTTGATTATTATTCGGTAAACTCTATTATATAAATCAAATTCTTCCACCTTATTAATATTCAACGATTGAACCTGATACACAAATTCTTCTACTTTATTTGAGCACAAGCTTTCCTCAACTTTATATTTTCTTCTCTCAACACTATATTTGAATAATGATGAACAAATAACTAAAAAACCAACGAAACATTGATTTAAGAAAAACATAAAAAAACGAAAAAAAATTACAAATGTCTGTTTGAATCAAAAATTTTGTAACACTCATAAATAACTAATTGAAAAAAGAAACACTAATATTACTTGCACGCATAGCGTGCAAAAAATGCTAGTATAATAGATTTCAGCTAGTAAGCAAGGAAAAGCTTGCTTTGAATGGACAAAATCTACAATGGACAAAACGATTAGTACTCTGTTTAAAGCATTAAGGATAATTATTAGCAATAAAATGTAGTAGAAAATCATAGAGCTTTGTCAGTCTTTTGGCAATCATTTGAGGGTGCACCATGGTATACCTTTCTCAACAAACTGCTATTTGATGTTAAAAGGATCAGCAACCCTGGCAACCTATGCAAATTACTAACAAAAAGACTGCAGTGTGATATATAGTTAAGCAATAATCATATTGAAATCCTACAGGCCACAGATTAAAAGACTCAATCTTACATCGAAAAGAGCATACAAGATGCAGAACTATAGTAAAATGATATAAAGATGAAGTGATGCCATGGACGAGCAGGGAAGAACTCAAGACGATGGCTCTGGCTGTCTGGGATTATATGCTGGAGAGAAAATACTTATTATTTCTCTCTCTAGTCTCTAGATTGATTCACTATTTTAAAAAAATAAAATTAAATAATTCATCAACAATAGAAAAAAAATATAGTCATATGACATGAAGTTTATGATAGAATTCAAAATTAGCTAATAAAAACAATTAGATAAGATAAAATTCTTATTTGGCAAAACCATAATCATTGTAGATATAATCTAACGTCGATGAATACCCATTTCTACGCCGTTGTTTGACACAGACTTCCACGATGTGGGTCTTTCGACGATTGTAGTTTTGATATTGAATTAGAGCTGATGCCATTGATTGTAAACGTAAAACATACATCTACCGCGACAACACACAAATCTTCATCGACAAATCAATTTTTGCTCTATTAAAAAAAAGATAGCTCCAAAGCAATGGAACTTCATAAGGAAGTGGGTCCGAAAACGGATCCCATTTCCAGCCCAAGTGTCTTGTGGTATTAGACTCGAATGGCCTCATCTCGGTCATACAACAATACATCCTCCTAGCATCTCAGGTCTTGCTTTGCCTACTTCTAGCTTCTTGGACAGCTTGGTCAAACATAAAGGCTGCACGATGCACATACGCAGACACCCGGATAGCCTTCTTGATCATTATTTTTGAAACTTCTTTAGGTAAATCACACAATAGTGAACATCCATCAACTTCTACATCCCTGAGGGAAGGCAGACCCACCCCAAATAAGGATTTCAGATTGTGCAGATTATAGAGCTCCAACATCTTGAGCTTGGAGAAATTTGTACATCCGAAATCCAACTTCTCACCGACATATGCGTCATTTAGAGTTAGCTGCACCAAATTAGGCAGCAGTTGAAGGATTTTTCCCGGGTCATCCTCAAGCCTTGAAGAGACCAAACGCAGCATAGCCAAGTTCTTGAGGTTTTTGACCCAGTCTGGTAATTTCTCCAACAGTCCTTCCAAGTAGAGACGCTCAAGTAGTAAAGGAGGTGACCTCAAACTCCATTGTATATCAAGAACTTCTTCATGGTTTCTAGATTCTATGCTAAGTGATCGGAGATGTTTCATTTTCTCTATAGCACAACAAAGGCCCCTTCCATGTTCTTTCTTAACCTTTGTGATTGCTAGCCTTCTCAGTTGCTTCAAATGCTGCAATTCTTCTATTAAACAAGCTTCAGATACTTCGACGTATGCTAACTTTTGCAACTCCTTGAAATTTTCTAACACCCCACCATATATTTTCACAGCATGCTTTCTTCCTTCAATGACCCGAAAAGTAAGAAGATGACGTAACTTGTTACACTGACCAATTTCTCTAGGAAGCTCAACGACTAAACAGTGCTTGAGATTTAGTGTTTGTAAATTCCGAAGCTGTCCTATCGACTTTGGTATCACCTCGACCTTGGTCTTTTTCAAGCTCAAATACCGCAAGTGCGGGAGATTTCCAAATTCATCAGGAATATGGTTGATGGGAGCCCCTTCAAGGTCCAGTACTTTGAAGAAGTCGGCAACTTTAAGGAGTGAGCGTAGAGGAAGGTCTGCGAGCTTTAAAGGCTCAACGAACCAAAGCAGAGAACGGACACCATGTGTACCGTCGAGCATCTCTGAAACATTGTTACTGTTATTGTCATGGAAAAAATCAGCATGGATGCTTATTCGTCGAAATTGCTTGAATGTGGGAAAATTGTCCTGAGATAATACTTGACAGAAGCAAAAGTTGTCCAACTTCGGGAGGATTATCATCTCACGTAAGATATCATGAACCCTGAATAGTCTGCTTTTTTTGATATTTGCCTCCGCATAGACTTGAACCAAATTCTTATGTACAAGTTCATTCAAGTATTCTTCCGCTACCTCTTCGAGAGTTTTACCCCGCTGATTTTGTATAAAACCCTCTCCTATCCAAAGCCGGATTAGTCTCATGCAGTCAATGAAGTAAGCTCCTGGAAGCACTCCAAAGTACAAGAAACAAGGCTTAAGGTAATAAGGCAACTCATGGTAGCTCAAGAGTAATACTTTTGTGGTACTTGAGAAGTGTCGATTACTTCCAAGCTCAAAGCCAAGGCCACTGTGTACTTTGTTCCACTCGGAAGGAACCTTGTTTCTGGTGGACAAAAGGCCTGCAATTGCTACAATTGCAAGTGGTAGTCCTTCACATTTTCCGATCATTTGACTTGACAATTGTTCCAGTTCTGGAGGGCAAATGCCATGATCAAAAGTCTTATGACAGAAGAGATCCCATGCTGCATCTTTGGGCAAAGGTTGCAGGTCATACACATGATGAGTATGACCACCTAATGAAGCCATCCAGTGCAGAGCAATATTTTTATCACGCGTCGTCATCAATATTTTACTGTTATTATTATTAGTAGGCAAAGCAGCATTAACAGATCTCCACAACTCTACATCCCAAACATCATCAAAGACAACAATATACCTGCAAACCAAAGGGGGAAGATTAAAGATACACCTCAAATAAGAAAATGATATTGCTATCATATAGCTCCAAGTTTGAGATGGTTCCTAAATGTTTTGTAAAAAATAGCCAAAAGAAATTAAAAGTGTGCAACATATTTATCTCCCTGATTTGGTGAATAAGGTAACTGACCTAGTGTTCAAGAGGTGATATAGTAAGTATATGAAATCAAAAGTACAAATAATGCTGCCTCCAAAATGTATATGCTGTACTATGTTAATGCATTCTTTGAATTTCTAAAAGAAGAACTATCTATTGTGGATAAATAGTTGCGAATAAAATACCAACATTAGGCCAAGTAAAGGACCAAGAAACGTCATTCGATTTCTTGGTACTTTATGTTTTCTCTCTTCTTACTTCCCTCACATTCACTTTCTCATTATTCTTTGTTTACTCTCTAACTGATTCCTATATTTTAGTGTTCATTTGTCATGAAAACGATTTCTTATGACAGTATATGTTAGCTGACCCCAAATCATTTTGAGACTGACTAAGGCTTTGTTGTTGCTGTTGTCGTCGTAGTGTGAATGTGCTGACTAGTGGAAGGTCTTATTCTGCAATTAGCAGATAATTGATAATTCCTTCATCCTAAAATAATTGTCAAATTTATCTAGCTCCTTACATAGTTACATGAAAGATATAAACTTAATTTTATTTTAGAAGATTGTTATACTTTGTTATTAAATTGCTGATGTCCATAAGGTCTTAATGGTTGTCTATGTAATTACTCGGAGTATTGACTGAGCCAAAAAATTTAATCTAGTGTAATATGGTGCCCATATAAAATAAAAAGTTCGAAGAAATTAGAAATGATATGGACACTTGTATTTTCATTAGAAGTTGTAGATATCTAATGCATGAAAAAATCATCAAGAACAAATAATACATCAGGGAAGATAAAAGCTGGATAATAGATAATGTGAGGTTACCTCTCATCCTTGAGGTGCTTCCGTAAATCATTGATGATGTTTACTTCATCAGATGTCTCAAGTTGTAGAGATGGTTGCGGATGAACTTGCTGATATATGCTGTTGAGCAGAACCTTCCACTTGTAAGATTGGGAAACAGTGATCCAAGCATAGAAACTAAAGCAGTTTCTGACCTCCTTATCCTCATACACTTTACGAACAAGGGTCGTCTTTCCTATTCCTCCCATACCCACCACTGCTATTACAGAACGACGGCACTCTGCCACATGCTGGTGTTGCTTCTCCAAATTCAACCACTTGATAATTTCTGCCTTGTGATCTTCAATGCCAAAAATATCAGAATCATCGACGAAGAGAGAGCAAACTTGACGGTCTTGCTGATATTGGTAGCGCTCATTACTGCTAGAGCTATCTGTTGAAGCAATGAAATTATATCTTTCCCTTCTGCTGCTTATCTCAGATAACTCGGCTTTAATCTCTCCAATTTTGGAGGCTAACTCATGTTTGGGTTTTAGCTCTGAGACACAAGCAACTGCTTTTCTTAACCACTTACGCATCAGGAAAAGCTGACTAGTATGGCTAGTATTAGAGGAAGATCGTTGCCGTTGTTGCTGCTGCTGCTGTTGCGGCAACTCTTTCAAAAGGATGTAGTCATCAATGACATCCTCAATCTGGTAACCAATTTCTCTTACTTGTCTCAGCCACTCGTTGATGGTATCATCTTCCTCAGCTTTCTTCTCAGCATCCTTTAGAACCTCTTTGATAGTTGCTAGTTCATTCTTCAAGGCTGTAACATCTTGTGAAAGGCTACCCAGCAATTCGGCCTCCGCAATTAGGAATGTTGCTAACTTCTCTATAGCAAAACTCAACACACTCTCTGCATTTATCAATTATGGTCTTTTTAATAGGAGTAGCAAATGTAATTTGCAGGGACAAATAAAATCAAATTTTTGCCTACGGTATTCTTCCTAGTCAAGCTAAGGGTGTATAACTTGTCTAGATATTTATACTACTTCTGGCCAGGCAGCCAGCCCAAGGAATAGAACTTTCTTATTTATTAGGCAACTCAAAACAAACAAAAGAATGAGAAAGTGTTGTTATCTATCTGTCTGACTCCAACTTGGTATCCAACACGACACTAGTAGGCCCAAAACAATTCCGGGTTAGTTTCCATAACTCGTCCAATTGATACTCATGTAGTACCATTTTGCAGTTATCATGGTACTATACGGAAGAGATATGGCTACTCATCTAGTATGTGATAGATACTTAATATAGTCATCAACAAATAGATATTTATAACAACTCCACAAAAATCCCCTCTTGTCCTTATAATAAAATTATGTTTGCTTATCTAGCCCAATGTATGACATTTTCAATATAATATACCTAGGTGCACTGTGCACATGGACCAAAACGACAGCATGCAAGTAGCAAAGCCTGCAGAAAGATCAGAAATCACACTAGAAAAGAACATGGATAGATACCCAAAAGTACGCGCTAGAAACTAGAAGCTGATCTTTTTCCCAACAAAATACTCTTGGAGATAAATTTCCTTTACCGCCTAAGTTGCCATTTTTTATTCAATTGTTATCTTTGGTAAATTTTCTCTCATTAGGGCAGCCCTACCCCATGGCCAGGTGGAGCGGCCGCCCTAGGCCCAACTTAAAGGGGTCCAAGGCTAAGTGACTCAATATATATTAGAAAATTATGAAACATAATTTTTTTAGTTGGCGCCTATATGGCATATGCTAAGTGTCTAATTAGGCATCAAAAGAAATAAAAGGTAATCTTATTTCTAATGAAATATTTCTATTAGGGAAGATAATAATGAAAAGACAAAAAATAATACTTCATATGTTTTACAACTGGAACGAATTCAGCACGAGTGTATTACCTAATGTAATTTTTTGCTCATTTGCTTATTTGGAGTTCTACCTATCATGTGACTATGCTAATTTGAAGGTTTCAAATGAGCAATGAGAAAAAAATAGCCTTGAGTGTACTATGTTCATGGTACATCCGGGTGTATGATAAAAATTCCCACTCAACACACCCACCTCTTAAAACTACATGTCCAACTATAAACTCGTCTGAGAAACTCTTGCTCCCCCGTATCTTTTTTCTAGCTTCCCTTCTACAACTATATATGTTTCCTTAGCCACGTTCCAAAGAAGAAGAAAAAGAAGATTGTCTCCCTGATATACTCAGTTTCAAATTATGGAAAACTCCTCGTATTTTTCACTTAATAGTTTCCCGGAACCAAATTTCCCATATTTATTTGGAAATTTCAAGGTTATTTACAAAGAGTGATTTCCTTAATCCTCCCATTAGTACATCTCAATTTCTATATTCGAGCAAACAAAATCCAAAGACTAGAAAGTGGGGATTTATACCCAGAAGCAAATATCCACACACAAACACTATGAACATCCCGACCATAAGGTTGGGAGGTGGGAGCTCCAACCATTGGGCTCCCACATGATTCTCTGCTAGCTTTTTCCGTAAGCTATTCATATCTAATTTTATTCAATTGCATCATCACTATGAACATATATGAACTAGCATTTTTTGCACGCTATACGTGCGTGTTATATTAACCTTTTTTTCTCAATTAGTTATTCATCAGTATCACAAAAAAATTGATTCGAATAGACATTTATAATAATTTTAATTTTTTTAATATGTTTTTCTTAAATCAATATTTCGTTGGTCTTTTTACTTATATGTTCATTATTATTCAAATATAGTATAAAACAGAAGAAACCCGGTGCTCAAATAAGTGGAAGAGTTTGATTTGTATAATAGAGATTACCGGATAATAATCAACATTTAGGTTTTAAAATATTATCAGTATAATTATTGATATGAAATTCAAGTTTTTATTTTTTTTCTTCTGATTGTGTCAATCAAGTTATATTGTCAATTTTAATTTTTGATCAGAGTTTTTCACACATATATATGTAAGAAGAATAAATCATTCTTCTTAATTTAATATTGAATTGAAATTTCAAATTCAATTTTATTGTTAACTTGTTCAATATATGTGGCAAGTAGGAAGAATAAAAGATTATTTAATATATATGATAATTTAAATTCATTAAGGATATATCATACTTTTTACAAGGAGGATACCATTTTCCTCCTCCCCTTCACTTATATAATAGAGATATAGAGACAAAGCTATTTGTGAATAGAGGAATGAAGAAAGATGTTACTACAATTATGTTGTGTTGCAATTAGGGATGTCAATCCGGTCCGAATCCGACCTTAGTTCGTCCCAATCCGAAGGAAAAAAATAATCCGAATAGACTATGACAAAAAAAATCCGCATCCGACTCCCTTTAAAAAAGCCGACTCCGAGTCGGAGAAGGGTCGGGGTCAGATCCCATAGAAAAATTCGATATCCGAATCCGACTTCGACTTTAAGTCAATTAATCCTTTTTTTGTTTATATTAATGTATTATGTATGTATAATCAGACTCTGATTTTGAGGCAATTGTATTTAGGGGTGTGCACCGGTTGGACCGGTGGACCGGAATCCAAAAATTTTTTGGACCGAAATATTCCGGTCCAGTCCCGGTCCGGAACGGAAAATTCTGGTCCGGTCCGGTTTTGGACCGGTTGGACCGGAATTAATATTTACAAAAAAAACTTTTTCTTAGATTTAAATATATTTATAAATTCAATATATTAAAATAAAATAATTCTACAAGCAATAATCTTAAAGGCAATAAATATGAGGTTTTCACTTTCTAACTTTTTAAGTTTTAAAATTTTTTTAACCTTTAAACTTTTTTTAAAAAAAAAAAACAGGAATTCCGGTCCATCGGTCCGGACCGGAAAATTCCGGGTTTGGACAGACCGGACCGGAAACCCGGAATCCCAAATTTTCATGGACTGGGGACCGGACCGGACGGGTCCATTCCGGTCCCGGTCCAAAAGTGCACAACCCTAATTGTATTATATAAGATTTTTCCATTAAAAAAATGATAGTTAAAAATAATAGTAATGTTTAAATTATTTGTACTATACAAGATTTCCGTAAGATTATTAAAAAAATAGTATTAATTAGATTATTTGTATTATAGAAGAATTTTCTATTGTAAAAAGGGGCCGAAAAAAAAAAGTCGGATAGGATCAGAGTCGGAATCGGGTGTTAGGATTTTAAGTCGGATCAGAGTCGGATTTTCGGAGTCGGATGTCGGAGTCAGAGTCAAATTAAAATCGGATTTCTTGTGGAGTCGGATTATGCAAAATTCGGTCTAAGTCCGACCCGTTGCCATCCCTAGTTGCAATTCTTTAGAGTTATAATAATGTATTACCTCCGTCCCAAAATAGTCTGAACACTTTCCTTTTATGTTTGTCCCAAATTAGTTTGAACACTTCCATTCTTGGCATGGTCCCACCATTAATATATTACTTCTTTTACATATCTTTGGCCCCACACTCTCTACCTTTTATCAAAAAAAATTACCCAACTTTCTCTCTCCTCTAATAAAAAATACCTCACCAACTCTTATCACATCTACTTTTTAAATAAAATAACATTTGATAACCACACCACAACTTATCACCTTAAACTACGTGTCCCAACAAGTGTTCATATCTTTTTGGAACGGAGGGAGTATTAATGTATTTAGACTTGGTTTTAGCTTCAGTTTTTTATTTTGGTGTAATACGAATTTATACAACTCCGAAAAAGATTCAGTATATATTATTTCTCAATTAATCAATAAATAATTAAATATTGTTTTTCTCTAAGTGGCCCCTCTTTTGTTTCTCGCTCAGGGCCTATTATGCCAGGAACGACCCTTTCTCTCTTGTTTATTTAATCTCTCCAAAGCATATCAATATTTGAAACAAAAACCCTAATTTTTTTTATCTTTCATCAATAGATTCTACTTGTCTCGTCTCAACTTATAAAATAAGATAGGGAGCTATACAAAAAACGTACAGTAAAAGGGTATACCTAATTAATTAAATTAACAAAACATATCTTCTAGGTAAAAACAACACATAGTTCAAAACCATCACATTTAATAAAAGAAACATAAGTCAAAATAAAAAGAACATATAATAAAAATAAAGATTCCATCTCTATATTTTTAGTTTGCCTGTTTTGACTATGTGCATTTGCCAACGCACTTTTTTACTATAATATCTTTTGTTACATATTAATAAAAGTTATAGCGATTGAATATTAATAAACTATTCATTGAAACGAATCAAACAAAACTCTACATAACTTTATTTTTTCTTATGTATTGAGAAAAATTTATAAGATTCTCTCTAATTACCCTCAACCCTGAACCCTGAACCCTAAACCGAATGTCAAGATTTCAAGTGAGAAAACTAAAAATATAAAGAGGGAGTATCTTCATAGATTAAAAGAACATATTTTTTTTCTAGGTAAAAACAGCACATAATTGAAAATTATCTCATTTCATTAAAAGAACATAAATCGTAATGAAAAATATATAAAGTAATCAAATAAATGTATTTAAATTAAGGAACAAAATTTCGCAAAAACAACATATTCTCTTACAGTGAGAAATGACAACAAAAAATTCAAGATCCAACTGAGAAGATCGTGATTTTTGGTGAATAAATGTTCCTACTTGGAATCTTGGCACTATTTAGAATTACATAAAATCTTCTAAATTTATTCCAATATATAAGAAAGAACATAATTGTGTAGTCTTATTTAATTCGTCTCAATGAGTACTTTAATAATATCAAATTTTTATAATTTTTTTTACTAATATACGTAATTACATTTACATATATTAGGGATATTATCTTATATAACCCTGACATATAGTCATTTTTCCCAAATAACCCCCGCATTGTCACCCCTATCACAGATAACCCTAAATTTTTAATTTGTCACCAAACATGACGTAATTACAAATGCCGTTAACTTGGTTTGACTTTCGAATGGTTTGGCGACATTTAAGAATATGGTTGATGTCTAAATGGCATTAAATGTGAAGAAGGTGGTTTGGCGCCCTATTAGGTGTCTGCTGCCAGCAATAAAACTCTTGAGTTGTGCATCAAAACTAATGTGCCTTCTTTAGAAAAGCCATAAACCACCTTCTCAAATAGCGCCAAACCCAGACAAAGTCAAACCAAGTGTAATTCCGTCATATTTAACGACAAATTACAAATTTAGGGTTATCCGCGATAGGGGTGACAATGTGGGGGTTAATTATTTGGGGAAAAGAGCTATATGTCAGGGTTATCTGAGATAATATCCTCATATATTAATAGTCAAATATGTGCATTTAAAAAGGTGCAAGTCAAACCATAAACATCAATATAAAATGGAGTATTACCCCCTAAAAAAAGGTAAAAAAAAAAACTTATATGGACCTAGTCCACACTAAATTAGTGTCGACCTAATGCTAATTGATGTGATTTCTGAAAAAAAGTTTACTATATAAAAAGGATAGATATAAAAGATGAGTAGATATAAATTGTAAAGTTTAATTATGTGGAAAAAAAGGTTACTATGTCACAAAGTGAAAATTTCATTATGATAAACTAATGTAAGAAAGAGTGACTATATTTAAAAAAAACGGTCACATTGGTAGATAATAACTATATAGTGTAACTTAAGATTTTAAAAGGTTACTATATGAAAAAAGGGATGTTACTATGTTAAATAAGTGGCTTTGGTCCACAATAATATTAGTGTGGACCAGGTCTACGCAAGACTAACTCCTAAAAAAATACATAATTAATTCATGATCACCTTGACAACTAACGTTCTTTATTTTTCTTTTCGAAAGTTCAATGTTGTTATGCCACATTTAAATAATTTTTTTTCTTTTTCAGACATGGATTTTGATTCTCCGGGTAGTCGTTATATTCAGGGTGCACCTTCCTCTACATGCACCTAGATCCAAATCCTATTGGAGTGAAATTTTCTTACAATCAGACCGTATCTATGAGTTTCAATGCCAAGAAAAACTCTTGGAATTATTTTTGTCTAAACTCTAGTGACCAATCTTCAAGTTGGTCTGCTTTTTCAAATGTTGACACTTTCTCTATAAAACATGAAAGATGTTAATCGATTATCATTATCATTGTTATTATCACATACTACACGTCTATTTTTTTAGTTGCAACCCATGCTTTTTGCATGTAGGGTAGGTAAAGTGAGGATATAAATGTCAAATTTCCCCAAAACTTTTACCAAAAAAGGAATTGTTGCATCTAAATAAAAATACCTAAAAATAAAAATTATTGCAACTTAATTAAACAAAGAAAGTATATAGTTTGAGTATAAATCATAGCAAATTAACAACTTTTTTTGTGTTTAGGGCCTAGAGACCCTGAGTACTTTATATAAATAAGATAAGTAATTACATAAATAGTTAATCAAAACCCACTCCGTACTAGAAAGTAATTATAAATAAGTACTATTAAGAACGTACAAAAGTTTTATATATATATATATATATATATATATATATATATATATATCCCCTACAAGTATTTTATTCACCATATTCTCCCTAATTTTGAAAAAAAGTCCACACGATACCCTTAATGACTAAATTAAAGGTCGTTAACTTCGTTAATCCCTAGCCTCCTCTCTTTCTTTTTTCTCTCTCAAACCCTTGCCTCTCCTACCCTTTTTTCATCAGTTAGGGGCTGCCATGGATGATTTCATCCATGGTAAGCCCCTCTTCCCCTTTTATTTTCAGTTTTTAGTTCATTTTCTAATTCTGTTGAATAAATTAGTCTCTCTTTATGAGATTTTTTCAAATCCTGTTATGAGGATTTTAGTCTCTGTTGTGGAGATCTCTATCTCCCATATGGGAGTTGTAAGTATGGTTTTTTTGTCTTTAGGTATGAGAAATTGTTCTCATTGGTTGAAGTTCGAGACTCAACATGAAGGTATTAGAATCTCAAATGCGATCAACATGGCTCGATCAAGAATGTTCTTCCCAAACTATATCAGAATGATAGAATTCCTCATCAATAGCTGCTTGATTCAACAAATACAAGGGGTTGCGCTGTATTACTCGATCTGGTTCATTATAGTTTATTCGAAGACGAATTTGATGTAACATTGTTTGATTGTATCTTGTTTTTCTTTAATATTTATTGTAGATGTCGTTTGGCCTTCCATTAATGAAATTTCTCTTTCAAAAAAAAAAACTTCGTTAATTATTGAACTCTAATTAACCATATTAACCCACTATAACCTTTGATTACCCCTATCCTTGGTGACTAACAGAGTTAACGACCATTAGTCATTACATATTTAAGGGCACCCTGTGGATTATTTGAAAATTGGGGATATATGGTGAATTTTAAAACTTGTAGAGGTATATAGTGAATAAAAAATTTGTCGCAGTATATGGTGAAAAAACGAAAAATATTTCATTTACCCACACCCATTCTCCAGCAAATTAGCCAAAAAAGCAGAAGCACAAAGAAAAGATTGGAATATGGTCGAAATATCACGTTAAGGAAAAAACAAATGAATAATACACAACTTAAAATAACTTAGGAGATATTTGACATCTAATCAAAGACCCACTGCCACCACAAAAGAGAAATCTCCAATTTATTATTGGGATGAAGATTCGAACCTTAGGTAATGCCCTGAAATTCGGGGTCGTACTCCATTAAACTATCACATCGTCTTCCTCTTTTGTATTTTCAACTTGATGTAGCATGAAATTATTTATTAGTTTCTCTATTATCATTGTTAACTAATGTTGTTTTTATATATTGCTTTTGTACAATTTGTTGTTTCGACAATTTCAAATTTAGCTAATGAACAAGTTGATAACCATAAAATAACTTGAAATAATTAATTATAAATAACTATTTCAAATATAGTCTGATCTAATTAGCAAGTCTAGAATGGATCAGGTTTATAATAATTTATTGTGAACCCAAGTTGAATATATTACAAAACTAACCATGACACCAAAATTGATTATATTATACAAAACTGACTATATAAATAATTGACTACATTATACAAAAACTAACTATACAAAATGTATCCTATTATATAAAAACATATTATATCAAATAAGAACTGACTATATTAAATTAGAACTGACTACAAAATATATTTCCTCCGTTTCAAAATAAATGTAACACTTTTCTCATAAAGCTCTCACATAAAGCAAAGAAGTGTTGCATTTATTTTAGAACTAAGAAAGTACGTAGTGTGGCTATTGTGCACGGAGTGCATCCAAGTTCTTTCTACTAATTTGGACCTAGTTGTTTTGATCTAACCTGAACTTTTATTTTCTTAACGGATTTGATTAGTTTTTTTTCTCATTTAATTTGAATTTATCTGATCTAATGTGAACTTATCATTTTTAGGATGCATATTCATTCACCTAAATTCTAATCTAAACAAATTTAAACTAAACTAAA
Organism: Beta lomatogona; assembly: GCA_947646795.1. NCBI lineage: Eukaryota > Viridiplantae > Streptophyta > Magnoliopsida > Caryophyllales > Amaranthaceae > Beta > Beta lomatogona. The sequence continues at coordinate 864,035 of CANSNZ010000637.1, forward strand.
TCTACCGATAAGGCACCTACAAAACAGTTTTTAATTTTTATGGCTTTTTGACAATGAATAATCCAACCAAAGTCATTTATCAAATACCCAATATCAAATATTAAGAAGGAAAGAAAAGAAAGAAGGGAGAAGGGGAAAAAAAAAAAAAACAAAAGGTTACCTGCCATCTGCTTAGGATAGAGATACAATAAGTGGAGGCCGGAACTTCAGAACGGAAAAAATTGATGAAACTAGTTGAGTTGCAAATGGAGATGAAAATAGCTACTGTCGTCAACTGAGGTCGCCGAGTAGTTGGCTTTGATTGGTGGAACTTTCGATGAGAGAGGAGGCCAAATAGATGACATTATTTAAATCTCTTTCGCAAAGGCCAAAGCTAAAAAACAATATTGAATGACTGAGAGTGAGTTGGATGAATTCGAAAACCATGCTTACTCCATGGTCCATTTAAAAAAGATTGATAATGTTGTATGCAATTATGCATTATATAAAAGCTTAATAAAGAACATTAAATAATGACTGAGAGTTGGTGGATTTCGGAATACTATGCTTACTCCAGAATTATAATGTTTTGTTTTACAAAAGGTGTCGGATTGAGTCAAATTGTCAACGTTCGACGAGGAAGTATTCTCCCATACCTGGTAGGGAACAACTTGTTTCATACCATGGCATTTTTGTAATGTCACTAACAACTTGATACAATGTAACATTTACTCGATATGATTAGATGCAGCCAGGATATGATATAATAGCTAACTGATATGATAAAATAGTGTTAAAATATGATATACAAGTCATCTAATATATCAACTAGATTTCAACTAACAATCGCCAAATAAAAATACTTCCTCCGTAAAATTAAATGCAACAATTTGGCTGACACGGACTCCTAGGCAAAATTTCTTAAGGGTTAATTAACAATAGTGAGGGCAAGTATTTAGTGTAATTAACCACCACCAAGTACCACCACCACCTAATGTCGCCACCACATACTGCCGCCACCACCTACTGCCACCACCACCACCACCGAGGCACCACCAACACCACCGAAACGCCACCACATACGCCGCCACCACCTACGCCACCACCACCACCACCGAGGCACCATCAACACCACCGAAACGCCACCACTACCATCAACACCACCGAAACACCACCACCATCAAAACACTTTCCTGGTGCCCTCGAAATTCGAAACCAAAAACCACCTTCATGCTGCCCTAGAAATTCGAAAACCAAATCAACCAAAAACCACCTTCCTACTGCCTCCACCACCATCCACCGTCAAAACCCATTCCACCTCCACAACAACTTGAAGGCGAGAGAAAGAGAGAGATGCAGGAGAGAGAACGAAGGAAGATGGATGTGAGAGAACGACGAGAAAGGAGATCAAAGGTGGTAGGGCGGTTGTTTGGTGAGAGAAAGGAGATCGATGGAGGATGTCGGTGAGAGAAAGGAGATCGATGGAAGATGGAGGTGAGAGAAAGGAGATTGATGGAGGATGTCGGTGATTTTGGGCTGGTGGGGAGGAGATCGAAGGTGGAGTATCACGAAAGTGATGATGATGGTGGTGGGTGGTGGGTGGCGGAGGACGTATGAAGGACGCCGGCGAGAATGGTGATGATGATGGTGGTGGTGGAGGACAGAAAATGGTGATGGAGGATGGTGGTGTGGAGGACAGAAAATGGTGGTGGTGGAGGACAGAAAATGGTGATGAGGATGGAGAAAATGGTGATGGGAGGATGGAGGAGAGAGAAATGGTGGTGGGTGGTGGGTAGATTAATTTAGATAGATTAATTTTGATTAGGTTTGTAATTAATTTGATTTAGGTAGTATAATATGTGTTTTAGTTTTTTAATAAGGACATTTTGGTAATTTCAGGGTAAAAATCATACCAAAAATAGAAAGAAGGAAAGTGTTGCATTTAATTTGAAACATCCGTTTTTCGAACGTGTTGCATTTAATTTGATACGGAGGAAGTATATGAATTTTTTTTAATTTATAATGTTTTAATATTAATTTTTGTCATAAAAATTATTGAAATGTCATGGTATTGGACCATACCGGGTATGGGAATATCATTGCTCACGTTCGACTTTGGCATTTTTATCTCTTTTAAACATGATGTACACGTTCCTTTTTTCACCTCCGCTCTAGTCTTCGTTTTTCTTCTTCTCTCTTCATCACCATAGAACAAAACTATTACCATCTATAATTCCAAACACCATAAACCATCTCTCCTCCTCTTTTTTTATTGCCAAACCATCGTTGGGTTCTTTTTGTGAATAAGGATTAGAATTACATAGATCCGAAGATAGTGTTAAATTTATTACAAATCCAAGATGTAAGCAAAAATTAGGAGGGGAAGGAAAAATCCTAATTACATTCATGCAAGCGTCTAGTCCTCTTACTTGCTTTGCAAGCTTGTCCACAAGTTGATTCTTCATCCTTAGAATTTGGATGATCCTAAGAGTGTTGAACTCCCTGCACAGCTCCTTGCAATGAATAATAACATTGGTACACAAGATAAGATATTAGGGTTCCTTCTGGAGTAGTTGAATGCCATAGCACGCAATCAAGTATGTTGTCATTTATAGCAAGTTGGAGCCCTTCTTTGATGCTAAGTAGCTCAGCCATCAGGGGTGAATTTACAAAAGTTTATTCACATTGGCCCTTAGTCCACAATCCAAGGTTATTTCTAATGATCCCTCCTAAGCTCACGGGAGAAGAATATCCCTAAGGAAGCGTATGTGTGTCATGAAGGATGGCATTACTGTTGGGTGTAGGTGGGATGAAGGATGGTGGGAGGAAGAGGGGGCAGTGGTAGTCAATTGGATGTAGGGAGAAAGTTGAGCAAAAAACCCAGGCTTGCCTCATAGCTTTGTGAATAATGGTAGCAGAAGTTGTGGGGGTTTTATTCTTAAAGACCATCAAGTTACGGGCTTTCCAAATTTCAAAGCACAACCATGGAAAGATAGTCTTCTTGTAACAACCCGTATTTTCGCTCCGTGTTTTTCGCGCTATTTTCTCCTAAATAGTTTATTGTTTGCTTTTGGTGTTTAAATTATTTTAAAATTATTTGACCCTCAGGAATTATACCTTTGTCGCTTGGGCCTGGAATAATGATATGTGGGAGAAGCAATCTTGAAGCTTAAATGGACATTAAATGAAAGTGTTTGATTGTATGTTTGTAATGTTTGAGATAGTATTTGGAGTGATTTGTTGGAAATAAAACAAGTTTTCAAGGCTAAAGAAAGATGAATAAGTATAAAGGGAATTTGGTTTGCCGTGGCAAATAAGAACCACTGACTTGAAAACGATAATTCGGTGGAACTGAGGTGCACAATTGTTCGCCAATTCGTTCCCTAAGGTTAACACACCTCTCTCACACAAAGGCACTTTTGGCGTGAGAGGTTGGAGTCACATGAATATGCCCAAGGAAAAAAAGAGAAGAAGATGGAAGATGATCATCACCAAGAAATCGCTACGACTATATAACAAAGGGAATTCAAAAGAAAGAATGTCAAGAGACATCACTTAAAGAGGACACTTAACAAGTAATAACATAAGTAACCTCCGTAATCAAGATTGGAATACCCCCCAAAAACTTAATGTGGGAGTTACAAGAAGAAGAGAAAGAAGTGATTGCCATAATTATCCCGTTGCCCAATCGGGGGGGAGTTGCCTGCCCTGTCGGGCGGAAGCTCAAAATGAGATTTTTCCCAAGAAATCTGGAATTGCTCTTGCTCTCGTTCGGGCGGGGTTCCGTCGGCCGGAAATTTTTTTTTTATCTTTATCCAACAATCCCCACTAAAAATTAAGAAAACAAATCGGAAGGATGAAAGGAAAATGGGCCTATAGGAGATCAGTACATCGCATTTGGTGCAAATAGTAAATTGAAACCAAATCTTTAGTGTAGCAAGGCAACATCCTACAAGCCCAAGGGTGGACAATGCCTTGAAATCCTTAGACCATTAATCAAATAGTGGACAAACATTGAAACTCTATGACTTAAGCTGAGATTATAAAGCCAAGCGCTCACCTTAAGTCTCATGGATGCTCTAGGAAAACCGCCCAAGTTTTTCCATAGAAGATGGCTAATCTTCACAACCACGTAGGTGAATGCATGAGTGCTTCTCAATAGCATATTTCACAAGGATTCATTAAGAGTTTGAAGAAACTCAACCTCACACAAAACACAATGGTGGATATCTCTAAATCCATTAAGAATAAGAATTCAACCTTATATAAGCATTACAAAAGAATAATTGCCATAGGGATGAAGAACAAGTGTAATGCTTCTCATTCTTTGGGCTTAATTCCCATCCCCTTCGATGATTCCACAACTTGCTTCGTTGCCAAACCTTTGATCAAAGGATCTGCTGAGTTACTTTCGGACTTCACATAGTCCAAAGCAATCACTCCATTATTCAGTAGTTGTTTCACCACACTATGTCTAATGCGAAGATGTCTTGTTCTATCATTGTAATTGCTATTGTTAACAACCCTAATTGCCACTTGAGAGTCACAATGCAAAGATACCGAAGATGATTGCTCCCCCCACAATGCGATATCAGCTAGGAGATTTCTTAGCCATTCTGCTTCTTGTCCTACCACTTCAGAGCAATAAATTCAGATTGCATGGTGGAGCGAGCTAGACATGGATGTTTTGAAGACTTCCATGATATAGCACCTCCACCCAAAACAAAAACATACCACTAGTAGAACATACTTCATCATTATCGGTTACCCAATTTGCATCACAATAACCTTCAAGCACATTAGGAAAGCAATTAAAGTGCAAACATATCTCCATAGTGCCTCTAAGATATCTAAGCAACCGATGAAGAGCCCTCCAATGTTCATTAATAGGATTGCGAGTATACCTACTAAGTCAACTCAGCGCATAGGCAATATCAGGCAGGGTTCAACTCATCAAATACATAACACTCCCAATTACCTTAACATACAACTCTTGAGAAACATATGGACCCTTATTTTTCACAAGTTTCAAACTTGGATCATAAGGAGTCTTAGAAGGAACAACATCAAAGGAATCAAATTTTTTCAAAATCTTTTCCACGTAATGAGATTGGCTCATAGAAAAACCATTTTCAGACTTGGACAAACGAATACCAAGAATCACATCGGCTTCACCTAAGTCTTTCATCTCAAATTTAGTGGAAAGAAATGATTTAGTGTTATTCATAACCTCAAGGTTAGTCCCAACAATTAGCATGTCATCTACATAGAGACAGATGATAAAACAAGAGGAATCAAACACTTTAGAATTCAAACATGAAACCGAAGAATTCACCACAAAACCATCACTCCTAAGAGTACTATCAAATTTCTCATACCATTGCTTAAGAGCTTGCTTAAGGCCATAAAGAGATTTTTTAATTTACACACCTTATGTTCTTGGCCTTCAACAACAAAACCTTCAGGTTGAGACATATAGATTTCTTCCTCAAGTTCTCCAATAAGAAAAGTCGTTTTCACATACATTTGGTGAACCACGCACTAAGTCATGGATTGCCTCTAAGGCTACCAAGGTTATAATAATGCCAATCTTTGTCACAGGTGAGTAAGTATCAAAGAAATCAACACCCTTAACTTGAGTGAACCCTCTAATCACAAGTCTAGCTTTGAACTTATCAATTGAGCCATCTGGTTTTAATTTCTTCACAAAAATCCATCTGCTACGTGAGAAGTCGTTCGAAGACGACTTGTATGTTTCATAAATGGGTACTCAATGGGAAGACAAAATTTTGTGTCTACAAGTACACATCGAAATCTTTTGTAGCAAATACTCCCTCTGTTTTCAATTATCTTTCTCAATTGGAATCTTGACACTATTCACAATTAGAGATAGTCTTTTAATTATGGCAAAATTGGTGTGAATAGCACCAACTATTGGTTTGGTGCACAAAACAGCACGAACTAGACAAGGTGTGATGCACAACACGAACTTTATGGCATGAGTGCATGAATCAACATAAACAACGATTTTGGCATGGTTCCACAGCACAAACTTTAAGGCTTGGGTAAACGAATATTAGGCCAAAATCGTCATGTATGTTGATCCGCGCACCTATGCCATAAAGTTTGTGTTGTGCATCACACTTCTTTTAGTTCGTGCTATTTTGTGCACCAAACCAATAGTTGGTGCTGTTCGCGCCAATTTAGCCTTTAATTATTAATCAAATATAATGAAAAATATAGTCATAAAAAATACAAAGAGAGTATGTCTTAGAAGGGTACAAACTGAAACCCATACCTTAAAATGTTTATTCCATAGCATTTTTCTACGCAAGTACCAGAGTTAAAGTAAATTTTGAATTCATGTCATGTTGCTTGCTCACGATCAGTATACGGGAGCACAAAAAATTTTGAAATTTTCCTAAGCTGTCCAATGATCATAGGTGACAATGCAACAATTAAGCCTTTTTTGCAAGTAGCTTGTATCTTGTATCTTGTGTCCATAAAAAAAATTTTGAAAAATGAAAACATTAAATAATATGAAGTTAAGTAAATCCATCGACAGAGGCTTCAACGCAACTTAAATACACAACAATCCTAAGTAAATCTGTACAAAAGATAATAATAAGAATAAAATCTGAAATAAGACATAATAGTCATACATACGTAAAACTTATGAGCAACTAATACATGTAATATAAAAAAATTACCACAATTAATAGTAATTTGCTATCAATATTTGATCATGATTTTCCAACAAACTAATTTCTTTAAGACGTTTCAAACTTATAAAAAAAATTACCAAAATTAATAGTAATTTGTTATCCATCTGCGAAAGATTATAATAAAATTTATAATTTGAAAATATAAGTTGAGACAAATTCAACGTCTTATATGCTATAACATCGGATTTTACAGAGCTTTTGAAAAATCAAAGCATCTATATAGAAATAGAGGGCTTAGTAAATAAGCATAATTTTTTTTAATAATTCATTAATTGTTTTTTGTTTTAGTTAAATGTATTAAAGTAAATCATCATAAGTTTATAAGCATTAAATGGGTAATAACTCAATATATAGTTAATTTTCAACCATACTTACATAATGATAATATATTCTCTCTCATCCCTTCAAAACTTCTCTCTCTAACCCTAAAGCATCTCCGCCGCAAACCTTCAACAACCAGGTAGCCCTAAGGGCTCGACCGCCTCGTGAACCACCTCAGGCTACTCACCACGCAGTCAGGCCTTCCTCCCTTTTCTTTTTACCGGTTCAGTTTCTGGTTGTGGTTAGGTTCGTTATTTTCTTTGTTGCTCCCCCAAGCCTCCGCCGCTGTTTCGTCGTCCCCACTCCCACGCCGTCGTTGTTTGTCGTCCCTGGTTTTGCGTCGTGTCTCCCCTCCCCCCTCCCTGTTTTGTGTTAGTCTTTAGTTCGACTCCATTTCCCGCTCCCCTAGTGTCGCGTCATGCGTGCGGTTTTCCCCCCTCCCTGTCCTCTTGTTAGGTGCCCTTTGGTGGCAGGGTTTGAGGATTCTTCCCCCTCCCCCTAGGGTTTTGTAGTCCCTGTTTTAGTGTGTCTCCCCTTCCCCGGCCCGTCCCCTGTTTAGTGTCTTAGTGAATCTCCCCTTCCTTGTCCCATGTTCCGTGTCTTAGTGAGTCTCCCCCTCCCCATCCCCCGTTCATGTTCGTTGGCTTCCCCTTCCCCGTTATTGTGTTGTTATCCTTGCTGCCACCTAAGAGTCTGATCTAGTTGTTTATTTCTCTACATTACGTTGTTTAGTTCTTGGTTGGGTTAGTATGAGTAAGTTGCCTGCTTACTCAATCTACTTGATAAGTTTGTTAGTTGCTGGAGGTAGTCCTTGTCTTCAAGGTGTTGGGCCTAGTTTGTGTGGTTGGTTAGGGTTTCTGTTATTGTTTTATGGAATTGAGCGTGGAGGTGCGTGGCAAAAGGTTTCATGGCTGGAGTTTGTTTTCTCCGATTTTGGTAATCGGATGATTGTTCGAGATCTAACAATTGTTAGATTTCACTTTAGCTTGGCAATGATAAGATCATTGCCTTGACAAAAATATATCTAAGGCGACTCCCCAATTTGTCAATTGGGTTTACAGCGCGTCAACTAAGTTGAGCTTCTCCTTTGAGAAGGAGAAGCCTGTAATACCCCCTCAAGAGGGTATTCAGTCACAGAGGAAGGTGACTCTTCCAGGAATCACGATCTAAGAATCCCATGTGATAGAAAGTCGCGGGGATTGGTTATGTTGCGAGTTCCAAATCTCGCTTGTTTTTCGTTCCTCCGATTGTGAAATCAGTCCACTCCTCCCCTAGCTTCCATCATTGTTATGGCGTTTGTCAACTACCAACAGAAGAGCTACAACACAGTTATCTAACAACACAGACCTCCAGTTCGAGCAGTTTTCTCCAAGTTTAAGTTATTTATGTTATTATAATTGCTATGCAAGAGCGAGTAAAGCTCAGTTTAGTTTCTTTGTTTTTGTTTGGTTGTATTAGCGTTAGGATGTACTTCTGCTTTTAATTAATGCAAATTTTCTACGTTGTCAAAAAAAAAATCTCAATATATAGTTGAACTTCTTTTTTTCCAAATTTATTTTTACCAAAAAAGGAACAATATGATGATTAACTCAAATAATTCTAAATTATGTTTATAGTATATATGAATCGAAAATATTATTAAGAGAAAATCACATGTGAGTTTGTCCTAATTTAAGAAAGATAATGAAGATAACTAACATCTAAAAACATTTTGCATGTCCATATATTTTTACTTGTAACATGTTGTTTCTAAACATCAATAATGTTTTATATTTTTTTACTAAATGGTGAAATGTGCTTATTGGAGATCAAAAAAACAAATAAAACGTGACCTATTGCGAGTGGCAATTTAGACTGGGTCTAAGTTAGAGCTGATCAAGTCCAGCCCGGTTTTTGGGCGGGCTTGGGCAGTTTTATTGGGCCCGGCAAAATATTTTTTTTTTTGGGCGGGCTTTGGACAAGCCAAAAAACACTTTTTAGTCTAAATTTTGGGCCCGGCCCGTTTTGGCCCGCAAAAGCCCGCTCGGCCCGGCCCGAAATACCGGGCTTTGGGCATAATTTTTTGGCCCGAATTTGGGCCCGGCCCGCACAATGGGCAATTTTTTTTTTGCGCGGCCCGGCCCATGATCACCTCTAGTCTAAGTCTGGTCATTTTATTTTTCGGTCGATTTAGTTGCACGTTTGCCTTGTTATCAGGTCGTAATTTGGGTGTAATTCGAGTCTATGCTGTTCAGTTAATGTTTGGGTCAAATGAGGTATCGAATTTTTCTTCAGTTTACATGACCATTGACAATCTGTTTGATAGGGTAACATAAATAGGTAACTGTAGGCATGTTGTTTTATTCGCCTAGCGCATATTTGACTACCTCATTGTAAAAGTTTTATTGAAAAATATTTTGGAACAGAGAGAAGTCGCCAACAAGTCTTCACAGAAAGACTCATAAACCTAATTGGATATTGGAAAATCATAGGGATAACATAGGGATTTATCCAAAGTAGATTTTCCCGTCATGACTCCATTATGGTCAATGAACTATAGAATGAGTTCGGGGGTGAGGGTTCGAATAAGATCAGGAATCAAATTCGCCAATTGATGGCCTCTACTAAATATCGATTCATATCTATATTTATGCAAATAAACAACCACATAAATTTTAATGCAGTGTATAATTAATTAATCTATGTTGGTTCTTTAAACAAAGAAAAGACTAATTTTTTAGGTGACATGTTATTATGCAATCAAACTACAAAAAACCTAACAGGTTGTCCAAATTATCTGAATTTAATATTATAACAGTTCTTTAGGCCTTTGGTTAGCAATAATAATCATGTGAGGTAATGAAAGCATTAAACAATACAGCATGCATACATATGAATATAATAAAGGGATTTTCTCAATGGTGGCCCTTTATTTTTTCAATTGTTTTTTCACCAAATACCCCTGACAAAAAAATTTATTCACCATATACCCCAACTTTTTTTTCGAATTCACCATATACCCCTGGCTTTTAAAAAATAACACAAAATGCCCTTAATGACTAACGTCGGTTAACTCTGTTAGTTAACCCTAAAAAACCCTAATTAACCCAAAAAACCCTAGGTCAACCCAATTAACCCTAAGTCAACCCAACTCTCTTTCTCTCTCCCTAACCCACCCCCCCAACCCCACTCCCCCCCCGTACCCCCCAGCCCCCAACCCCGGCCCCACCAAGGGGTGTTCATTTCGGATATTCGGTCCGATCCGATCCGAAATTTCGGATCGGAAAAAATGCGATACGAAAAATTTCGGATCGGATTGGATCGAATATCCGAAATTTCGGATCGGATCACCGGATATCCGAAAACTAAAAAAAATTGAAATTTTCAAAGGAAAAGTTCATAAAATATGTTTCGGATCGGATCATCGGATATTCGGATATCCGAAAAAACCGAAAAGTTTCCATGTTTCAGATATTTTCGGATATCCGAAAATAAAACATTCTGATTCGTATCCGATCCGAAATATCCGAAAACTAAAAAAGCGGATCGGATATCCGAAAAATCGGATCGGGTCGACCGGATCGACCTGATCGGATATTTATGAACACCCCTAACCCCACCACCACCTCCCACCCCACCCCACCAGCCTCTTCCCCGCAGCCCCCCCCTCGATCTCCCCTACATCCCCCTCTCCCCCTCCCCTCGCCCCTCCGACATCAATTCTCTCTCCTCCTCCAAACTCCGACATCAATTCTTTATCCTCCTCCGAACTTCGACATCAATTCTTCCCCCCACCTCCGACATTAATTCTCTCTCCTCTTCCGAACACCGACGATGAAAACAACAACACATCGATCTCTCTCTTGAAGCTATAGAAAAGTCGCATTCAACCATGGAAACCCTCGACCTCAAAACCCTAAAAAAGCTCCTCCTCTGTTGTGCTCGAATTCGAAGGTTAAATTCAACCGTGGAAATTAAACCCTGGACCAACCCGAAAAGTTCGACCAACAGCGGATTCGGAGGTTGAACTCCACGGATTCGTCCTCTGTTTGTGCTCAAATTCTCTACTGCGTAACGCTCGAAAAAGGGGATTCGAAGGGGGGTGGGGGGAGGGGGTTGGAGGTGGGGGGTTGCGTGCGTGGGAGGGGGCTGCGTACGGGGGATGGGGGTGGTGGGGCTAGTAGGGGGAGGGAGGTGCTTGCGGCGGGGGAGGGGGGGGTGGGACTGGGGGGGTGGGGGTGGTGGGGGGGGGTGGGTTAGGGTTAGTTAGGGTTTTTATGGTTAGTTAGGTTTTTAGGGTTTTTAGGGTTAATTAACGTTAATGACTAACGGAGTTAACCGCCGTTAGTCATTAAGGGCATTTTGTGTCATTTTTCAAAAGTCAGGGGTATATGGTGAATTCGAAAAAAAGTTGGCGTATCTAATGAATAAATTTTTTTGTCAGGGGTATTTGGTGAAAAAACCGTTTTTTCAATTATCAAACATGAACTTCAGCTTTTAATAACTTCTTAAAAGTGACATTATGAGTGTTTTCCTGTTAAGTCGGCCTACTTTCCGTTAAAACAAGGTTATTATACTAACCATGGTAATCTATCATAGTTAACCTAAACTAATACCAGTTCGTCTTGCAAGAGACGGCCTAAAGTTACTAATAAAATTAGACGGAGCCTTAACGGCCCAAAATACCACTACCCACCCCGACAAACTGAAACCCAAAAAACAAACGCGCTCCTTCATTTGAAATAAATGCTTTTCACCTGACAGTTTCCTCACTTCTCTCTCTCGAACAAAAACTGAAATTCTTCCAATTTTCAACCGAAAAAAATAAAAAATCGAAGGAAAACGATCAATTTTCATACAACATCAACTTAGGTATGTGATTTCGAAACATAATTTCTTCAATTCTAGTTCGTTTAAATGTAAATTTCTACTAATTTAATGATTTTTTTTATCTGCGATTTTTTTAGGCTTTTTCTTGCAATTAATCTGGTGTCGTCACACTTTCACACAAATTTGTTGTTCAATAGCAAAATATGGCAAGACAAAAGAAAAAATCGCCAAAAGCGCCAACAAATGAAGGTATTTACAAAACGATTTTACTAAATTTCAGTGTAAAATTGAGTATTAGGTTATGCATGTGTTATTTAGAGCACTCAATTAAACTAATTTTCTAAATAAGATTTTGCTTAATTTTCTCCTGAATTTAGAACACTCAATTGACCTAATCTCCTGAATTTCAGTATAAACACCCCAGTTTATAGCTTAATTTTCTGTAAGATTTTGCTTGCTTTAATGTTTGTGTAATTTTCGTCCCTATTTGATCTTAATTTCAGCCTTTTAGTGATTCTATGAACTCATGCATTCGCATTTTGCATTTTGATTTCAGATTTAAAATTTTATATATTAGATGTTTGTTTTTCATTTTTGAATTTAGGTTTAGCTTTGTGAATCTTCTTTTCAGTGATATGATGATTTTTTGATGTGAATCGTGTAGATCTGCATAACGTTTAGGTCCTACAATTGAACGAATTACAATTGAACATTCATTTTCTACATCATTGAATTTACTGACCAATAAACCTGTATAAGTCACCAGTTTATGTCATTTAGTGCCTTTGGACGATTCAATCAAGCTTTTGATTGATAGTTTCCCTGAGTAAGCACTATTTCTTGATGCATTTTGTGTTTTTTGACATTCGTTTATCTTGTTGTGTTGTATTCATAGGTAATGAACATTATTGTTGATTATACACCATTTATTTTATTGTTTGATTGTTGAATTGTTATACTTGTTGTGTGAGGTCATTGGTGGTTAATTTCAATGTTTTTCACATCTTAGTCTCCTCTTGTAGATGAGTCCAAGGCGTGTGTTTGTGCTGACAATTGTGAAGTAGCATAGATATACAGTTTTGATAACATAGTGGAGTTTGAGAATGTAGCAATTGTGCGGGGTTGAGGGGTTACTTGGGACTATGCCAGTGAAGCACTTCACTAGTACTTCTCAGTGGAGGAGGTAGTTTGGTGAACAAAGTCGTAGGAGTGTAAGAATTCGTTGTTGGTAGTTGTATTGTTTCATTCCAATTGAACGACTCAGCGATGCAGAGTGATCTTTGTAGCAGCTTTTACATTTGGGAATTTATGAATAGTTGAATAGTTTTTGAGCAAATTTGGAGACTTGCTAGTATTTGTGGGTTTAGTATTTTACCTTTGGGAATTTATGAATAGCTGAATAGTTTATGTATTATATCCAGATGATTCTAAAACAAAAGGTTCTAGAAAAAAAGTAACAAATATGCTTGACTTTTGCTTATGTTTACATAACTTCAAGAGTTTGGTACATTGATGTCTAGTGTATCTAGTAAATTATACTTTGTTTCATTTAGTAACCATTAAATTTGTATATGTAACCAGTTTATGTCATTTAGTGACTAATTTAAATTATCACCACTTTTTACAGACACACAAAATGAAGACACAAAAAAAGCAAAACCATACAAGACTGTGGCAGAAACTCTAGCTGAGATGAAGAAAAAGGCAGCTAATGCTAGGAGAGCTGCAGCAAAGGACAAAAGACGCCAACCACCTAAAACACCAAAGAAAAGTGAGGCAAGAACATCTCCTCCCGTAACTGAAGAAGAACAAGCTGATGGTGAGCCAAACAAGGGGCCAGATGAAGGAAGTCCAACTAAACAACCTCAAGGAAAGGGAGGCAAAAGACGCAAACAACCTCTAATAAAGGAAGAAAAAGATCCAAAAGATTTACCTCATGGAAAAAGGATGAAACAAGGAAAACAAAGTACTCCAAAGGATTCACCACAGTCACCTTAAAGAAGAATCATAACAAGGGGAATGCAGACTCGTCCAGAGAATCAGAGGGACACTTCTCCAAAGGTTGAGAGGGAAACTCGAGAGCAAACTCCTCCAGAGCACGAGATAATCATTTCTCCAAAGGGTTCAGCAGAGTCACATGATGGAAAGGGAGGCAAAAGAAAGAAACAACTTGCTAACACTGCTGAAAAAGTTAATACACCACAATCTGCTCGTGCAAAAGCAAAGTAAAAAGGAAAACAACTTGTCAAAGCGATTGACCACGATGGTTCTCCAAAAAAAATCCGTAAACCCAGGTTGACATTTCATTCATTTTTAAATTATGTCATTCATGTTTATTGTCCCTTTGCACAAATATTTCATTCATGTTTTATAATACAGTATTAGTTGACATTTTATGTCATTTAGTAACTAGTTTAATTCTATTAGTCACCACTTATGGCACTAGTTTGTATTTCTATGGTACTCATGGCTCATTCAACTTTTATGTTTAAATTATGTTTTTGTGTCCATTATTCAACTCTAAAACATCAACCTATTAGAAAAAAATCAGTTGCAAAACAGAAATAGGGTTATCACTGTTGTCAATATTGGTCTTTTTGTATCCATTTTATCTCAATAAGTGACCAGTTTAATGTCTGATGATCACTATGGTTGTGATTTTTTGTTATTGTTCCAAATTCTTTTATAGGGCTAAAGAAGTTCTGATTTCAACATATTGTTCCCCTAGTGGACTATTTAAATTGAATGAGCAACTCACTACAGATCAAAGAGTGCATGTGGAATTTATGGGATTTGGAGGATTGCTTATGCTCAACATGAATGCATATTATCAAGGGATGGTGGACTGGCTTGTACAACAGTATAATGGGAACAACCACTGGTTTACAGTTGATGCAACTAGGGGATGCAATATAACTGAAGATGATGTTTATGACATTTTTCAACTGCCAAAAGAAGGATATTCTGTTGTCGAAAACTCTCTTGCCAAAAGAGGCAATCCAGATCTTTGGGTGCAAAATCATTGGCGTGAAGAATTAGGATGTACAGGCAATGCAGAAGTAAAAGCATCCAAACTGGTTGAAGAGATTTTAAAACTACCAAATGGAAGTCGCAGATTCCAAAGCTACTATGCTATGTATGCACTCTCGACATTTCTCACTCCTACACCACACAACAACATAGATATGGATATAACAAAAGAACTTCTGGATCCTGCGCAAATCCAAAGAATGAATTGGTGCAGTTATGTGTTAGAGAGATTGGACAAAGCTGTAACAAGTTGCAACAAAAAAGGATCAAAGAGTGTAGGTGGGTGCATCATCATACTACAACTTGTTTACTTCCATCGTTTACTTTGGAAGGGAATGCAACCACCAACATCACTTCCACTAATTCAGCATTGGACATACAAAATAGTCCGTGAGCGTGTGCTAGAAGAGGTCGCAGCAAAGAACAGCAAAGGAGGCAAATTTGGTATGGGTGAGTGGGAAACTGCAATGTTCCCAACCTGCCTCAATAAAAACAGGTATGAAACTGGTTCCATAAGAATTTTAGATTTCTTTTGTTTATGTTTGACCTAATCATTACTATGAAATACTATTGGAATATTTACTTCTAGTGTTTGTTGTGGAAGAAATTTTGTAAATATGAACTTTGCTCTTAAGAGAAATGGCAAACTATTATGTTTTTGGTGTTTTTTGATGTGTGGTTTTATGTTTTAAATTCCTATTCACTGTAATTTATTATATCATTGCTTATTTAATACTAAGCTAGTTACATTTTAAGTACTTCTTTTTCATATATGAAAGTTATAGACTACAAATCTGATTTCACTAATTTCAATCATTTGAGAATCATTTACATACATTAGTAGCTACTATAACATGATTGGTGACCACTTTAAGTCATTTTGGAATCAATTTAAGTCATCTGAATTCACATTTCTTTCTCAATTTTGTGTGATTGGTGGGTGGTTGGTTCAAATGGTGTATTTGGAAGATAGGCAGTTGCTCGTTATTGGTTCAGTTGTTGTATTGGTGTATTGGTGGTTGGTAAAGGTTTATGGGTTTTTGTGTTCATGTGATGTTTGGTAGTCTTATCATGGATAGTTGTGTGCAGCTCCCAAAGCGTGTTGTTGATGGTGTGTAAAGACAGGGTACCTTGATTAGATGCTTGCCATCAATGTATTTGTGAATCTGCCTGGTCCATCCTCTGTCAGCTACACTTCATGAAATTCAAATGTTTGTACTCATGTTTACACTAGAATAAGTTCAAACTGGAAATGCTTCCAACCATTTCTAGTTTGAGGGGGGGGTGTTGGAGTATAGAGTTTGACTATTGTTCTAGGTTGTTAGAGTTTAGTTTTTATTGTTAGTTAGGTTATTAGATAGAATTCTAGCATTAGTTTTGCTAATAAGTTAGGCCAGATTGTCCAGGATATCAAAATTAATAAACTTGCTCTAGTAAGTTATGCTAAAAAATCATTACCCTGTTCTAAAAAGCCATAATTCCCCGGCATTTTCAAATTCAATTACTCCCTCTGTCCCAGAAAGATCTGAACACTTGTTGGGACACGTAGTTTAAGGTGATAAGTTGTAGTGTGGTTATCAAATGTTATTTTATTTAAAAAGTAGATGTGGTAGGAGTTGGTGGGGTATTTTTTATTAGAGGAGAGAGAAAGTTGGGTAACTTTTTATTGATAAAAGGTAGAGTGTGAGCCAAAGATGTGTAAAAGAAATAATATATTAATGGTGGGACCATGCCAAGAATGGAAGTGTTCAAACTAATTTGGGACAAACATAAAAGGAAAGTGTTCAGAATATTCTGGGACGGAGGTAGTACTTACTACTTTCCTAATTCTGCCTCAATGGAAACAGGTATGAAACTGAGCATGAAGACATGAATGAAGATCCTCCATTGCATCATGATGAAAACCCTACAATGACGGTGCCAAAGTCACAACCAATGGTGATCACAAATTCAGCAGAGAAGGTGATAATAATTAAGCTTCCCAAAGGCACGATGACTGATGAAGAAATTGAACAAACTACAAAAGATGTAAGTTTAAATTGTTACAACTAAAATTAAACTTGCTCTTAACATACATTACATTATTTTTGTTACCATTTTAATTACTTTAGTTACCAGTTTAAATACTTTTGTCACTAAGTTAATTACAAAGTATTATTATAATATTGTTGTGAGTATACATTAGTTCTACTAGGTTGATTGCGTTAATATATTATTATTTCAATTATTTGCAATGATGATACTTGGAAATTTCACAGCCTAGTGATCAAGCTCGCCTAAAATTGGGACGCGACCTAGAGGTTTGCTATAGCATGCACACGCGAAGGTTGGAGGAGCTTAAACAAAGGAAGGAAAATGTTCCACAGGATGGATCACCCACATTGACTCAACTGTTAGATAACCTTGAAGTTCTTAAACAGATTGATGACATTGCGAAGCTCCTAACAACAACAAGGCAAGCAGTTGCAGACATGCCATCATTTGACTTGGATATACCCGAATTGAAGGAACAAAGGCAACCCAAAAAACACAAACAAAAAGAAGATCAAAGCAAACCTGTTCCCCAAGTCTTTACCAGACGATCAAAGAGACACCAAGAAGCACATGAATCAGCAACTGAAGCACCACCAAAAGGCTCTCCCACCAGAAGAATTTCTCCTAGAAAACCAAAGAATGTCTCCTAGAAAGCTATATTCTGATCATATGGTTTTTTGCACAAATGTTGATAGGGTATATTGGTTTTTTGCACAAATGTTGATAGGGCATATTAGGTTATATTTTGACATGTCAACAACTTTGATAGGGTATATTAGGTTATATTTTGAAATGTAAACATGAAAACTATGGGCGTAGTAGGCAGTAGGCAAAGTTCTATTTTGTGACCACTATAAGCCTTTTAGTCACCAGTTTATGTTAATTAGTAACCATGTATGGAGAAGTGTTTCGAAATGTTTTGTTTGTTTGGCTCACAAGTTTATGTCACTAACGTTTGAAGTTTATGTCATCAGTATTCTAATGTGGGTTTTTTTAAATAATTAAAAGAAAACCAATATTCTTAATTGTGACCACTATAATCCTATTAGTCACCAGTTTATCTTAATTAGTCACCTAGTATGTACAAGTAATTTTAAATCTTTGGAAAACATAACATTTGAAGTCTAAAACACTAGAAATCAGTATTGCATTGTGGGTATTCTTATAGAAATCAATATTGTATTGTGCGTATTCTTAATTAAGATATTAGCCATAAGCCTAAAACCAATATTCCTTTATTGTCACCACTATAAGCATATTAGTCAGTAGTTTATGTTAATTAGTGACCTAGTATGCATATTTGTTTTTAATAAAAGCCATATAAGTCATATAGTCATTATTCAATATTCTTAATTGTGACCACTATAAGCCATAGAGTCACCAATTTATTTTATTTAGTTACCAACTGTGGAACTCTTTGAAAATCATAAGTGACTGAGGACCAAAACAAAAATATTATTCAATTGTAATGAAGAAAAACTTCAAATTAGTGACCACTTGAAATGAGTCAAAACAAAAACATATTATTAACTAAACATTATAATATTATTGGTCACTACTTTAATCCTATTAGTGACCACTTAAAGCCAATTAATCACCCTTTTAACTCACTGTAAGCAAGTCAAAATAATCTTGCAGGAGGAGTGTAAGAGCCAAACTCCTTTGCAGCATTGGAAACAGATTTCCCACGACCTCTGCCCCTCTTGCACTTCTCAATTCCACTTTTCGGCCTCACACTTCTTCCTTTCGTTTTAACCCAAGGAGGATAAAAAACAGTAATGGTAGAGGAATCTGATGCAGTTGATTCTCCAACACCTGATTTTGAATCAGCTAAGTTAATATTAGCAAAAACAACCAGCACATCAGCAAGATCGCGCATATAACCATTCTCCATTATCTTCCTTGCCTCTTCATTGTCATGACTTCTTATGATGAGATTGTTATACACCCTACACATTTGGAATCGCCAAGGAATGCAATCTTTCTTTAATGATGACATGTTCACCCGCTGCTGCTTCAAACGGTCCTAAACTTCTGTTTTAGCAAACTTTGTCCACCGCCTTAATATATAAGATGAAGGTATCTCACTAACCGAGTGCATGTGAAGTACCCTAAGGCAATGATAACATAACATCCCCGCCTCCTCAAAATTCCTACAAGAACAACTAACAAACTTGTTGACACAATCAAAAGTGACTTGGTGTGTTCGTTGTGAATGCTTCTCGGGCCACACTTTATAAACTAATATCGTGTCATCCACAGTCAACAATTCACAAATAGTACCCAAAGAATACCTAAATTCTTGCTCAAATTCCCTAAACATTGTAGCTGTGTAAATTTGACTAGCATGTCTCAACATACCCGCCGTAGGTAAATAAGACTGAGGGACAGATTTAGAATCCACAAATTCATCATTGGTTTCAGTTTGTCTCCATCGTAAGATAGTGCTCTGGAACATACCAAAAAATTCATACAGGTTTGTTGTCTTGGAAGCTTGAAAGCATATAGCATTATTAGTACGTTCACTATGCTGGGAAGACAAAATTCCAGCTGAGAAGAAGTCATTGCTCAATGATGTGGACCCCTTGTCCTTTAACTCATACAAACGAGCAAACCACTTGTCTCCTATTAGGCCATACTTCTCCATCATATAATTCCAACTTGCCTTAAACTCAACGCTATCATAACAACCACGAAGGCATTTCTTAAAAGCATCGGAAAATGTGTCATCACTCTTCAAAGTCCCAAAGTGACTAACTGCATTATGATAAAGATGCCACTGGCATAGCCTCAACCTTGTGTTAGGAAACACCTACATACCACAATTCTGTTATAAACACCTTTAAGAATTTCGTACCCAGATAAAGCCATTAAGTAACCATTTTATGTCATTTAGTGACCAACAGAATCCCTAAACATTACATAATAATTTAAAGTCATTTAAGGTCAGTTTTCCATTCAGTACCCAATATAACTTCAAAAGTTACCAGTTTAATTCATTATGTGACCACTCTTACATATAAGATAAAAAGATTCAAAATTTTCAACAAAAATACCTGAGACAAAGCATTACTGATGGCATGATCCTGGTCTGCAAATATTGACACAGGAGAAACTCCACCCATACATTTCTTGAAAACCTCAAAGAGCCAAACAAATGAATCAATTGTCTCATCCTACAAAAAGTAACACCCAAATATTACATTTTTCCAATGATTGTTTATACCCACAAATGCACCACATATCAAAGTATACCTATTCGTACAATATGTAGTATCAAAAACAGTAACAGCTCCATACCATTCATAATCATTCTTCATCATAGAATCACGCCAAAACAAATTACACAACCTACCGATGCTATCCAATTTCACCCTATAAAAAAAGTCATCCTCATCAGCAACCCTTTGGCTAAGCTTATCGATGACAACTTGTGCATCACCTCCCTCAATTGCCTTCATCTTAAGCCTATTCACAAAGTTGTAGTGGTCACGAGAAGTGTGACCAAGGGCCTCCGCACCACCATATTGGTGACATTCATATCGATATTGCACAGCAGGTCGCATTAATGCTTCCGTCATAACAGTAATTTATTTCGCTTTGCCATCCCCAATGGCCCTCTTCGAACGGTGGTAATGTTGCCACTCAGTACGGGTAAGCTCATGATTATGCACAAGCACATGACCTATCACTTCATTCATTCCAGAATCATTTAACTTCACCCTCATCAATGCATTACACCCCGTCTTTGTAACAATAACCCTCCGTTGCTTCCGCTTCCTCTCATTGCCATCCTCATCAACAACAACATCGGGAACAGAAACAAAATCACTTCGACTATCTGGTTTTCCATGACACGAGCAAACAAAATACTTTTCCTTCGTTAATACACATTTCCTTCAACCCAACCAATCCTAGATGTATACTTTCCTAATGCTAAAACCCAATGCTCCAGAACGCAGAAGATACAATTCCTCAATTGTTTTATTTTGCACACCAATAAGACTATCACTAACATCAATATCATTATGTGCCACAAAACACAAAAAGACACCTGAAAACCTTAATCAGTGACCACTTTAAGCCATAAAGTCACTATTAGTACATAATGTCATATCCAAAAATAATGTAACAACATTTTCTGCCACAAAACACAAAAGACACCAGAAAAGCTTAACTAGTGACCAGTTTATGCCATAAAGTCACTATCATAACAATTGAATCATAATATACTGGTTCATTATGCACAATTGAATCAACACATATCTAACAAAATGTACTAGAAAATGAACACAAATACAAAAATTTGTGTTACCAGTGCATTCTTCAACAATTAAATCAACTACTTGTAGTTGATTATGAATCACTAATGGTTCATTTTCATTATGTGTTGCATCAACTACTTGCAGTTGATTATGAATGATTGGATCTGCTGGTTCATTTTCATTATGTGTTGCATCCGCCAATAAAAATTCTTCACAACCTTCATACATTTCATAATCCATTTTACACAAAACAAGAAGTGATTGAAGAATTTGAAAATTCATTAATTGAAATTGAATTCGAATTTAAACAAACATGATTACTGAATTTCCAAATCAAATTGAGACTTGATTGAAGCATATAAATAAGTTTGATTGCAATCAATAATAACAAAGCAAACAAAAACAAAGTGTAGACGAAATTGAACAAAATCTACTCCAAATTGAACATAATACAAGCGAAATTACGAAGAAAGTACCTTAGCAGCTATTTGTGAAGAAATTCGAAATTACATGCAGCAATTAGCTAAAAAATTCAGTGAAAAAAGAAGAAAATTTAGGACCAATTGCTTACTCATTGTTTTCATCGAGAATTGATTGCGAAAAATAAAACGAAGAAGATCGAGAATTGATTGCGAAGAATTAATTGCGAAGAAAACGAGGAAGATTCATGGAATTACTTACGAAGAACTTCTGCCGTTTTCTGTAGAGAGAAAAAATGGAATTCAGTTTCTGGTTTTCTCGTTTAGGAAGATAATAAATATGGTTGATTTTCATGCCTTAAATAGCCTGACGTGGCAATTTTTTTTTTAGGGTTTGATTAAGGGTTGGGCGGAACCAATTATTTGGCTTAGGCTGCCTAATTTTAATGTTATAGTTAGGCAGTCTAGCCTAATAGTTTGTGTACTAATACCCTTTACTGCCTCACCAACCACCTAGTACTGCCCATTCAAAATAAAGTCTTCGACTTCTTTTTTCCCATTTTTCCATCAAAACTGTTCTTCTCATACTCTGCTTCGTCTTTTCTGTGAAATAAGTTAAATCCGTAATACAGAACCGCTAACATGTAATTTTAGTGATTCAAGGGAGTGCAATAATTTCTGGACAAATTTTGATGCGTCTTGAGGAATCATCATCTTTGTGCGTTTTGAAGAATTAGGTAAGTGAAGTCGAAACAATTTAGTTGATACACCAATTTGCAATATTTCACTGCTTCAATTTTTAGTTTTAGTGTTATATTACTAATATTAGTGTTATTTTAGTGCCAAACTACAATTTAGTTTCAAACGCATCTTCAAGTATCAAAATATAAGGAAGTTAGCATCTCTATGGTTTACTGTGAAACGCATGGAGCATTCATATATAAGAAAGTTAGCATGATTTTAGAGGGAAAGATAAATCAGTCAAACCATGGTTAGATATAAATAACCCAAATAAATTAAGCTTAACGTTTACTTAACAGAATAACACTCATAATGTCAAATTTAAGAAGTGATTAAAAGCTGAAGTTCATTTTTGATACTTAAAAAAAAAATAGAGGGCCACCATTGAGAAATTTTAAAAGGGCCACCATTGAGAAAATCACTATAATAAATGTAATGTAAAAGAAAATAAAAAAAAAAAGAGATTTAGAGAGAATGTACAGAATCACACTAATTCCTTCAAGATCTACATTGTGACAAGTAGATGGTTAGTAAAAAAAGGAATTGAATTGGAGTTGACCCTCATGAATTATACATTTGTCCCCAAGGTCCTGTATTACGGTCTTCAAGATGAGCAATCTTGAAGCTTCAAATAGGAAATTCAAAGGTATAAATGTGTTTGTATGTGAGTTTGAGTGCTTGAATATGAGTTTAAGTGTAGGAGAGTATGTGTAGAACTCGTAGGAAAGCATTGTGAAAAGTCGTTCGAAGAAACGAGGTATTTATAGGCAAAGGAAACCGAAAACGAATTGAAAAGATAAAAAAAATTGTGTGTCACGCGCACTTGCTTTCTGGCCGATTTTGATTGTTTTAAGATTCTTCTTAATTTTTTGATAAAATCTATCATTTGAAATCCGAAATCAACTATCTTTAGGAACATAAATCTGATTTTCGAAATATCCTTTAAAATTAATTATCAAGAACAATTAATATTAAGATATTAAAAATGCAATTAATTATCGTGAATAATTAATTGGGCTTTAAAATTGGGCTTGAATTGTTGTAAACCAATAACTTGACTTTATATTTTCGAAATGCTTTTGAGCTTAACTCGTCCGATTGCTTTTCCTTTGGACTGAATCAATTATGACGACAGTATGTTTCATCATTGGCTACTCGATGAGGAGACACGATTTTGTATCAATAGTAATAGTAAAGAGCTTAAGTGTTTATTTTTTTTTATAGTTAGTTTAAGTGTTTATTTTGTAAGAATAATTAGCGAGAATAGTTCCATGTCAATGTTCTTGGTAATGAAACTTCATCCCCTATCATGAGTCTATATTATTTTCACTATTTACATGGTCTATAACAGATAAAAATGAATTATACAAAGATTACGTTTGGAATGGACAAGAATTACCATGGATATGAAACATGCAATTCCTTAACAAAAGCATACTAAAATTCCAAACCATTATCGCCCTCTAATATTATCGACTACCAAATGTACTGTCAATATACAACCTCTAGAGTGCTAAATTACGAGATCCATGAAAAAAAAGAATATTTGGGGATAAAATTCCGTTGCTATATGAGCCAATTATCCTTCCCCTTCTAGTGTCATCCTAAACATATACAATTCTTCGATCCCTTCCCTTTTATCGCGCCGCAGGTGTGAATACGATCAATAATGAATATGAACTAGATTGCCAAATCATAAAAAGGCGTAGTACACCATAATACCTTTGTGAGTGGCTTGAACCCGAGGTATGTACACATCAAACTTATTTGGACAACCATCAATCAATATCGTTTGGATATAAGGCACACCACTATACACATATTTCAGATAAGGTAGCCTATAGAGTATTACAACTTTAAGCTTACCATCACCATTAAAGGCTTCATTCAAAGTAAAGTCTTCTAGATTAGGTAGACAATATTGAAGCAGATATAACTCACCTTCCTTGATTCTTGAATATGCCAAGTACAATTTGGTCAAGTTGGGGACCCTCATTATCCAAATTGGTAACCTCTCCAATATCAATGGTCCTCCCCAGTATAGATGCTCAAGTAACGGAGGAGGTGAGAATATGTGATCTAAATCAAGGATTTCATAATCTTCCTCCTTGTCGCCTTCTTTCAACTTTGATTGTACACTGAATGATTTAAGATGTTTCATTTTCTCTATTGCACAACACAATTCCTTCCCATATTCTTTCCGAAGATTAGTGATCTCTAGCCTTCTCAACTGATTTAAATGTTCTTTCGCATATTTGAACTTACTTAAACTTATCTTAACTTATTAGAACTTATACTTGTTCTTTTAAGGTGAAGATGATGTACCTTAGTCATTGTAACTCTTTTGTAGATATTTTTCTCTTTTGCTCGTTTTTTAAGACATTTAATTGTGTTTGGTTGGTGTACTATATAGGATTGATCAAATTAGACTTTTAATTGCATCTTGGAAGCCGAAGGATGCAACAAGAAGGCCTAGAGTAAGAGTAATGAAGAAAAGAAGGTAAAATGGAGTTAAAAAAGCAATATTTACAAAGTGTAGTACTTCATGATTTGCACAAGGGTCTACTTCAAGAAGTCATATCTTCCAAAATAGCTAGTCATAATTTGGTGGAAATTCAAGCTGGAGATTGAATATCATCTCGATAGCACAAGCTTGATTTTAATACAAATCGAAGTTATGACCATTTGAATTTGGAATGTGTTTGACACTTGACAGAGAGAGTTGCCTGTCCCAGCACGTACCGTGCCTATGCAAGCCTCATCTCTACATGTCCGAGTCCGACCATATATGTCATGTTGGACTTTTGGAGCAAGACTTAGTGCCTAATTATATTTTTACCCAAATTCTGTTTCATTTCTTCCTCAGGCCGTGTAATAAGATGTAGTGATGTACTATAAGCACCACTTTCACCTTGTATTGAAGGGGATTATGCCCTAATTCAGGAAAAAGAGTACCCTCCCACCTCCCCCATTTTTGTTAGTTTAGTAGAAGGAAGGAAATTTGAATTTTGAAAATCTAAGGGGAAACTTGAAGACTCCATTCCTAACCGAATAAGTACTCATTATCAGAAAACTTTTTTTGAATACTTGACAAGTACAACAGAAGGTGGCATATAATGCCATAAATCGTAACAGAAGACAAAGCCATCGAGGACATTGTCCCCCATCAAGAAGGTGGCATATAATTCTATAGATCATAACATAATACAAAACCACCAAGGATATTCATCCCCCATCAGAAGGTGGCATATAATGCCAGGCAAAACCACCGAGGACATTGTCCCCCATCATAAGGTGGCATATAATGCCATAATGCGGGTACCACCGAGGACATTGTCCCCCAATCAGAAGGTGGTGTTGCCGCCAGATAACAGAACGACACGTGCACGACGCAGAGAACATAATACTGCCATTCACCAACTTTCACTTTTATTTATCATGTTTCGTGGCTTTTAAGTGGTTTTCAAAATCATAGTAAAGTCGTTGCATAAACATCATCAAATCATCGTACTTCTCATAACTTCGAATCATTTATAAACATCAATCACATATCAAACATTTCATATCCCACACACCATAAATAACATAGCATAAACATTATGTAAAAGCATCATAAACATAGTTGGAATGAAGGGGAGTGCGGGTGTTAGCAGTAGACGTTACCTCAGATCCTGCGTAGTAAACTTTGATAGCCAGGGGAGGCTTCTAATATCCCTTTTTTCTTTTAATCTAGCCAAGAATGGTGATATTAATATATGTTTAATTACTTAACGTTCATGACTTAGTATCAGAGATTATTTATAGTCATAAGGTCCATCATGTTGTCATTATCCTTCTTATAATGTCATACTTGTTGTTTTAAGTCATAAGAAGATCTATTATTAATAATATAATTATCCTTACTTAAAGTGACTTACAATTAGAGTGATCATTAAAACCATTTTCCTAATGTTAATTTCATATTATACCATCATTTAAACAATAAGAACTTGCTATAAATATTAATGGAGTATGAACAATGGTTATTGAGTGAACATATATAAGTTAGAACTTATAAACGTAAGTACTATATAACAAGTTGTCATAAACCTTTTATTAGTTAGTCCAAAATCAACATTAATTAGTCATTTATTACTAAATTAAAGTCATTACTATTATCATAACAATTTAATTGTCATAAAAGGGTTCATTAAAATATACTTATTATAGTGATTTGTCATTTTAACCCTTAAACAAGCTTAATAACATTTAATCACTTGTCTCATTGATATGACCATTATAACCAATTTATTTCAGCATTAGCGATATCATGGATATATAAGCGGATCATGATCGATATTATTAGGCGATATAAGTTATAACTTATGCTCAAATTTATAGAGGTTATCATAAGCCTTTCAATTAGATAGTCCATAATCACTTTAATATCCTACACTAATATTATAGTTGAAGAGTTAGAAAGTAGATTGATCTAACATTATATAAGCATGGTCCTTAACTCATTATTATACTTTAACATGATTAATTTAACCTTTTAAGCCCAATTAACAAACATATTAACGTAATGATTAACCATTAACTAAGCCTAACAGTTAATTAAGCATCTAACTATTTTATAGGCCCACTACTTAAGTTACATTAGGGTTAACTTAGGCCCAAAGAGGAAAGGTATTCAGCACATACCTACTGCTTCAAGTTAATTGAAGCCACGAAGAACAAAGGATGGTCGTGTGACGATGCGAGGCAAGGCAAGCAGGCAGCAGCAGGACGTGGCAGCGGGACGTCGGGCTTCCGGTGGTACTCCGGCGTGAGAAGCAGTGGCTGCGGTAGGGCAGCATGAGAGAAAAAGGGAAGGAGAGGTGCTGCGAGGGAGAAAGATAGTGTGAGGGACGTGAGAGAATGTGAGGGCTGGGGAGCGACTGGGTGGCGCACGGGGTGCGCGGTGGCTGGGGAGAGGCGGTGGCAGACGTGGGTGGTTCGGTGGTTCGGTGGTGGTGCGGTGTAGCTCGCCCAAAACAGAGGAGGAAGAAGGTAAAATGGAGGAGAGAGAAAGTAGAAACTCTTGGCTATTTGCTAAGTAGATGTTGAGATGTTTTTGCTTGTGGCTAGATGATGGAAAATTTCCCCGGTATTTATAAAGCTTGTTGGAGGCGATCATTGCACTATTGCTCAGTTTATAAATCGAAAAATATGAACTTTGGTCAAGGTACATTAATGGAAGAAGATTGAGAATTCAAAGTTTGGGGCTTCTTTCAGATTTTGTGAGATATTGTATAGCAAGCTTTATTGACTATAAGAGGATAGCTACTGACATGGGTGTTGAAATGTAGAGGTGAAATGTTTGATTTCATGAAGTGAACATTTCTCAAAAATGTGACGGAGAAGAAAATTGGAGGAAGGAAGAAGATGGGCTAGAGTTATAGGCTATAGGGGCACTCTTGTATATCATGCTATTATTTAGTTTCTCCTTTTTACTTAAGTATATATTTGTTGTTCCTATTGTCTATAGTAAGGTTTAATACAAGAAACTTGATATAAGTTATTACATCTTCTATTATCTCTAACTCTTGTTTTGTTAGATTAGCAAAATTTATTTATACTTAATCTATCAATTAGTAGTACTTTGGTACGGGATATTTTAATATGATTGATTTGGGTGTTTGAGTTTGAAATTAGGGTTTTATTAGGCTAATTGGTCGATAAATATCTTTGCTATCATCTTGCTTGATTACTCATGGGAATGAGGTGTTGAGTGAGCGATAGTGGATTCACATTATACTTATCCCTTGGTTGTATGCTCTGTACCATGAAAATGGCTTAATTATGTAGTTTAGGTACATAGTTTTATGCATCTTTGGGAAAGAATTTAGGACTAATTAAGAGTCAATCACGTTAATTAAGTGCGTGATCCTCTTTCCCCTATGTTTCATCTCTAAAATTACCTTAGTTATGGATTAATGGTGTTTTATTCCTTTTCCTAATTGATTCATTATAGTTAGTCGCATTTGTTAACTATTACAAATACAAAAGGATCAATACAACAACCATTTAATTCTTTTGCAGAAATATTTTATTAATTTGCTTCCCAAAAAACTGGGGAATAACATAAATCCTTCCAAGTACTCTGTACCCAAGAAAAATGGTAATCTAAGTTGTAGAATCCACTTAGCAGAAACAGTAACAAATATGAAAACAAAATTTAAAAAAGAAGAAAGGGAGGATATGAAAAGAGAGAAGGAAAAAGGAACAATTACCACTCACCATTAATTGAAACAAGCAGCAAAGTTGGCAGAACAAGCACCACCCACCACCATTAATTGAAACGTAAACAGCACCCCCAAAATTCAAGCTTGAAGCTTTACCAATTTAGATTAAAAACAAACACTTGCATAACAAAACAAAACAAAAATTCAACAGGTCACTAACAACCTCTAACATTCAACAATATTACCAGATGAAAATGCCCAGATTAAAGAAAGATTACCATAACCACCCATAAAGTCACACGACATTATCAATCAAACACTTGAAAATAAATAAACCACTAACATTCAACAAAAAATAAAAAATTCAAACTTGGAGAGCTCGAATTCGGAGTGATGGATCCCAATCAGAATGTCTAAAGAAAACCCTAAAATTTCCAAACTAAAATTTCGAAAAAGAAAAGAAATATTAGTAATTACCTGCTCCGCTCATAGTAGTGGTCGACTAGTGATCGCCGGTTGTCAGCCGTCGTAGCCGTGACTGCTGCAGCAGGTTGTCTTGCTTCGAGGGATTAACAATGGCGCCGCACAAGGGTTTTGAGTTTTGAGGGAGTTTTGAGGAGTTAACATAAACTCAGGCCCTAAGTTTTGGTGTTTTTCACCCATTGGGGACTCTAACACTTTGTTTGGTATTTTTTTAGTAAAGGAAGGGAAAAGAAAGGAAGCAAAAGGAAAAGAAAAGAAAAGAAGAGAAAAGAAGGTAGTTATAGTTTCCAATGTTTGGTATAATTGGTGGATTTGAGAGGAATCACATGTTTGGTTGTCATTAGTGAAGGAAAGGAAATGAAGGAAATAAAGAAAACATAGGTAAAAACTTGTTAGTTTTCTTTTCTGTCAAATTCCTCCGATTTTGGGAGGAAAGGAAAGCAAGGATTTAAGAGTATTTTTTTCCTTCCACTTCCTCTCCTTTCTAATCAAACCCCTCTTATTTTCTTTTACCAAACATGAGAAAGTTTGTTTTCACCTTTCTTTTCCTTTCTTTTCCATCCAAATCCTTCCTACCAAACAAAGCCTAAGTTTTTTTTTCACTAATTGGGACCTCTGGTTGGTTTTCCGACTATTTAACCCTCCATTAACTCACCTGAGTTTAAATAAAAACTTAGTACCTGTCATTTAAAAACTTAGTACCTGAAAATGCAAAACATAGTACCTTAAATATTTATTGTCCTAATTTCATGCAAAAACAAGGATATTGTTTTAGTATTTCTTTTGACAAAATATTCCAAAAAAGAAAATAGCACAGCGTCATACTTCAACTTCATCACAGTTCAGCTGTACAAAGCACTTCAACATCTTCAGAAGAATTCAGCTGTACTGCTCTTTAAAGTGCAGTATTCTTGCATTACATTCCACAACTACTTCGCACCAGGACACCTAAAATACAAAGCTGACATCATAAAAGGAAATTGGACTTGATTTATATAATGAACTTAATAAGCCCATTTCGCAATTAATTTTTTTTCTGTAATTACATGTATATAATTGAATGAATTTAGTAATCTAACCTTATTAATGCATGATCTGTCATAATCAATTTGAGCCCATGTTTGAATATTTTTTTACTTTGAGTGTTCAACTAGTAGGAGTAGGACAATGCAATCAAAGTATTAGTTGGTAAATAATAATTACTAAATATGATATAAGTGTAAATTATATAATGAAACATCAATGTAACTCACCACAAATGAAGCTTGTCTTTGGTACCCATTTAGGTAAGTGTAAACACCCACACCTGTGCAATGAGCAGGAATCGTTGATTGGCTTTGCTGTGTTGGTGTTTCCACATACTTTGACTTATCCTTTGTAGGCAGTTTTTTCTTTGGTTGCATCTGTTTTGAAGGACCTCCAACAGTTGGTGAGGAATTTAAGGCAATAGGGCATTTCCTCTTATTATGCCCAACTTCTCCACAATTACTACATTTATGTTGTTGACCTTTCCTTGATAATTTTGTGCCCTGAACCTCACCTAATGATGGCTTTCTTTTAACTGTTGGCCTATTTTGTAGCTTCTTCACTTGCGGTGCTTCAATTGCAGCATAAGGGGATGGTGGCCACTCTTTAGGACCATTTAAAGGCTCAAGGGGAAACTGGTATGCTTTCAAATAGGTTTCCTTTATGTAGCAATTAGCAACGTAATGCTCAGGATGCTCAACTGACTTCCAAATTGCTGCAACAGCATGGTTGCAAGGCACTCCACTTAGCTGCCATGCGTTGTAGCTGCAGGTCCTATTCAAAAGGCTAACCACATATCTAGTTTGAGTTGCACCTTCCCTAACCCCATATGAAAAATGGCCATCCCAAAATGCAAACCAACCCCTAGCATCAATGTAACACCCCGTAATTTTCACTCTTTATTTTTGGTGTTAGTTTATTTTAAAATGATATTCTTTTCGTAAAAATAAATAAATAAATAATTTATTATTTTCTCTAGATTAATGATTTTTATTCTTTATAATTTGGGAGCCGAATTATTATTTTATTATATGGTGTGTTAATGTGTGCATTATATTTATAATATAATTTATTAGAATTATTTTCATTATTAAGTATTTTCAAAGTTTAGGCGCGATTTAGGAATTAACCGTTTTATCGCGTATCGGGCTTTCGGAGCATGGATCGTTGTTGAATTGGGCCGAAAGTTTTGTGTGGGTGTTGGGCTTGGGGCAGCCGGCCAAGTGAAGGATTAAGGGGAGCCTTCTCCTTTTCTTTTCTCTTTTGTTTTTCTCATGACTCTTTGTTGCTTTGTAACCCCCCTAATTATTCTCCTTCATTAAAACCCTTTATTTCAACCATTAAACATCCATAAAATTCTGATTTTTATTCAAAGAAGTTCAGCAGCATCATTCTCATTTACCCCCCACCGTTTCAAGAAAAGAAAGAGAGAAAAGGAAGAGCAAAAGAATAGAAAGTTCAACCCGGTTTTTCCTGTCGCACCTTCACGAAAATAACCGTAGCCGGAGATCTAACCGTTAGATTGTCTTCAAATTTGGACACAACGTTTATAACATTTTGTTCTACATTTTGACCAGAGCGATTTAGAATCTAAGCTTTTGATCATCGGGAATCATGGTCGTAACAGAGCAGTACGAAACAAGAGTTTTCAACGTTCAAGAAGAAATGCCTAGAGTCTTGTTGCTACAATTCTCGTTCGTTATGCCTTGGGGTTAGAAGAGAATTTGGATTGCATGCTTAAATCGTGATTGTCTCTTTAGACTCAGCTCTCCTCCCGACGATCCAGGTAACTAGTTGTTATCTTAGAACCATAGTGATTAGGGAATTATTCGGTATTAGATTACTACGTTAGGAATTATCTAAAATACTTTTTGAATGATATTTTTGATGAAATTTGACATGAACATACGTGACACATGCTATGTGAATACTGTGTAGAGAAAAATAATTTTCTCATGATTTTTAATATTTATTTGATTTAATTAGTATTTTGTGCGTTTTTGGCTAAATTTCGTAATAATTATTGAACGACTGTTAAAATTGATGAAATCATTTTTATTTGATCATGTTACATGCGTATAATGTATTCCATGCCTTAGAATAATTTTTCTCTACTGTTTACTGTTTTAATTAATTGATATATCTGTTTTTGTAATTTCTGTTCAGTCAGTATATAATTCATGAAAATTATTTATAGAGGCAGAAAAAATTAATTTATTTGAATAATATGTATTTAAGTGAGTTTTTACATGTTATGTGAATTTTTTGTAATTTTTGGGCCTCTTTTTATATTTTTAATTATTATAATGGCTTATTTGAGGAATCTGTATATTAACTGTTAAAAATACTTTTTGAGTCCGAAAATTATAAATAAAAATTGTACCATGTCAGTAGAGCTATTAGGGTTATATGATAATTTTTGTGTGATTTTGATGCTCGAATTTGTAGGTTTAATAATTATTATGGTGTTTTTGTGATGAAATTGAGGACACACTATTAAATTGTTTGAGGGCTTGTAAATCAGATATAATTTATAATTTAATATATTCTGGGTTTCTGATTTTCAGTAGTATACAGTATGCATCATTTGGGTAACCACATGTTTAGGTTTGATTTATGGAATAAAATGATTTAATTGTTATTACTCTTTTAATGAATATGATTTAGAGTTAATTGGTGATGTATTTTGATTGAAGTGTGGTTGCTGTAAAAATTAGTATAATATCATTGGTGATGTTTAGAGATGATTAAGTTTTATTGTGGGAGATATTTGTTGAAAATTTGTAAGTGATTTATTTTGAGGATTTTTTTTGAAGAATTACTTTTGATGAATTATGGGTATAAGGCCGGGTGGCATCCCTTTTGACGAATATTTTTGAGATGAATAATACTTTGATGATATTTATGATTTTATTTTGAGATAAGAACATCCGATGGGATAGATGTAGTCCCCGGTGAAGAACATGCCAACCACCTGGTTTGCGAACTAGGGGTAAGCCTGGGTTAATTGTTGTCGTCCGAGAGGTCAGGGAGTTCTGCGTGTTCTACCCCCGCATCGGGAGTTTGGCTATTCTTAGACACGGGCAGTGGGGAACGTAAGCCCATAGGCGACCTGGAGATTGCGATCTGACAAACCTTAGGAAGTGATTTGCGAATCACTAGCGTTCGGTTTCTGTCTCAGACACTTGTTTTACCTATACTTTTATTTTTCTAAAAGTACTCTTGAGATGATTTATTTATTTTTATCCAACTCACTTGCTATTTATTATTCATCTGCGTTATTTGTGAGTTATATGGAAGTGGATGCATATTGTAGTTAACTTGACTTAATTATTTCCTTTCTTATTAATCTATGTCTGAATCGTATTTTGATTGCTTTTGTTCTGGGAGAACTGCTAGTTACTCCCCACTGATTGTGGATATTTGTTGTATATTTTGCAGGTTTTGTTGATGGGGATTTTCTTTGATTTTGGGCTCGGGTTGAGATGCGAGAAATAATCTATTAGGGGTTTTAGTTCTAGACTTCTCTTTAGTTTGAGATAGTTTTCTCTTTTCGATTTTAATCTAAGTAATTAATTTACTTATACTATTTAATTATGTTTGGTTTTATCACTTAGTTATTTAAACAATAATCTTGTAGTAGTGACATTCCCAGAAGACGATGTTTCCGCCATCGTCCTATTAATTATATTATTATTTCATTCTTTTCGGTCTTTGAAATTCTGGGGTGTTACAGTTGGTATCAGAGCCAAACGCTCCTAAACTCTGAAAAAGAGTTGCTAATGATTCTTTAGAATTATTAGTTAGTCATAGGATATAAAATTTGTTTAGAATTAAGTTTAGTAGTTTCACTATAATGAGAGTGTGATGGGTAGAGTAAGTAAAAGAGAAGCCTTATGGGAATGTGGTGTGCTCTCATGCTTATGGAGCATATGTTATATGTATAGTTACGTGTATTATTGGTGGAATTAGTCTACCAAGTTTGCTAATCTTATTTGCAGGGCCGCTTACATGTAATTTATTTTCTGTTTTATCAGAGTGCGCAGCGAAAGCGAAGTAATTTATGGCCTTCTCGGTTTCGTTGTGTTTAATTTGTTTTGTGTTTTGCAATTTAGAAATAAACTTTAATTTTATTTTAATATAGTCTTATGTGTTACATTGCTTTTATTTTATTTGCTAGTTGGTTGATAGTATATGTTATTATGTGAGACAGTATATACTTTCTGTTCTTTTCCAATTATGTGTTGTTTCTCATGTGAGTACTGCGTATCTGTTTTATTATTTACAAAACTTTCTAGTTTGAATTTATATTCCAAATTATATTTTAGATCTTTGAACTTAATTTTATACTTATGTTAGAGTTATTTTCTGACTTTCAAATTTTGTTATTGTTAATATTTTGACATACTCTTTTGAAAAACGTTTAATTTCAATTGTCTTCAAATTTCTCTTACCGTTTTTGACCATCTATAGTTATAAATATTTTCCTTTTAATATTTTTATTTTTCATGTTAATCCTTATTTAGTCTTTGAAAATAAAAGTACCCTAATGAGTTGTTTTGGTGTTAGTTTGAAAAGTACATGTAAACTATTTTGTTTTAAAGGTTAGCATTCAACAACTTTTATTTTACTTACTAATTTACTTTTCTTATTAGCATTATTTTTTTTCGAACTCAAATGCGTGAAAGGATCTCATTTACTATTTGTTGTTTCTTGTTTAAATATTTAGTGCTTTCTCATTTCATAGAAAAATTTTGGTTGTCTTCATTACTTCTTATTTAATTCTCTGATTTTGACTGATCTGTTTTATATTCTTTGAAAATGAAATTTATATACTCAGTCTAAACTTTAAACTTGTTTGAGTTGATATTAAGTCATAATGGGTGATTCCTTTGACTTGTATGTCAATTTGATAAGTCTAAATTTTAAACTTGTTTGAGTTGATATTGAGTCATAATGGGTGATTCCTTTGACTTGTATGTCAATTTGATAAGTTGACGCATTTTATCTGTTTTGATTTAATTTCCTTTTTGAGTTGACATTAAGTTTATATTGGGTGATTCCAGTAAACTCTAATGTTGATTTGATAAAAAGGCTTTCAAATATTGTTTTGTTGATACTAAATTGCAATGGGTGGTTCCATGCACATTTGTGTCGACTTAGCAAATTTTATAATTGTTGTTTATAATTTATTACTTTATCGCCTATTTATTATTAGTGTTTCGTCGTTGTGAAATTTATTTTAAAGTTTTCAATTTCTTTTGCGAACTTTAATTTTCATATATATGTTTAGGAGGCGTACGCTCTTATAACATATGTCATGATTTGTGTTTGTAAGTGCTATTTTAATAAAGCATCTAGCTACTCTTTATTAAAGTGTTCTTATCTCTTTAAGTGGAGTATAAGCCCGTGTGGATAGCTCTATTTAAATTGGTTTGACTATCTATTTACGAACTTTTTTTCTTCTTCGTTTCTTTTCTAAAAATACTTATGTATGGTCGGATTTATTCTTTTATAATTTTACGTAACTATTTATTCCTGCTTCTTTTACAAAATTACCTATAGTTTATTGTGCAAAATTTTTACCTTAAACTTTCTAATACTTGTCTTTGGTTCTTTCACATTTTATAAAATGATTGTTGTTACCGTGCTTCTTTACTGTACAACTCTTTTGGTCTTCCAAAATAAAATATATATTATTTGAGTTATCAAATTTTTATACCTGCAAAGTTGTTTAATTCTTAACTAAAATCCATCGATTTCTGTTTTCTTAATGCTCTTTATCTGGAGTATTTTCTTTTGTCTCTTGGTTGTATTGAAGTTTCGAGGACGAAACTCTTTTAAGGGGGAGTGTTTGTAACACCCCGTAATTTTCACTCTTTATTTTTGGTGTTAGTTTATTTTAAAATGATATTCTTTTCGTAAAAATAAATAAATAAATAATTTATTATTTTCTCTAGATTAATGATTTTTATTCTTTATAATTTGGGAGCCGAATTATTATTTTATTATATGGTGTGTTAATGTGTGCATTATATTTATAATATAATTTATTAGAATTATTTTCATTATTAAGTATTTTCAAAGTTTAGGCGCGATTTAGGAATTAACCGTTTTATCGCGTATCGGGCTTTCGGAGCATGGATCGTTGTTGAATTGGGCCGAAAGTTTTGTGTGGGTGTTGGGCTTGGGGCAGCCGGCCAAGTGAAGGATTAAGGGGAGCCTTCTCCTTTTCTTTTCTCTTTTGTTTTTCTCATGACTCTTTGTTGCTTTGTAACCCCCCTAATTATTCTCCTTCATTAAAACCCTTTATTTCAACCATTAAACATCCATAAAATTCTGATTTTTATTCAAAGAAGTTCAGCAGCATCATTCTCATTTACCCCCCACCGTTTCAAGAAAAGAAAGAGAGAAAAGGAAGAGCAAAAGAATAGAAAGTTCAACCCGGTTTTTCCTGTCGCACCTTCACGAAAATAACCGTAGCCGGAGATCTAACCGTTAGATTGTCTTCAAATTTGGACACAACGTTTATAACATTTTGTTCTACATTTTGACCGGAGCGATTTAGAATCTAAGCTTTTTATCATCGGGAATCATGGTCGTAACAGAGCAGTACGAAACAAGAGTTTTCAACGTTCAAGAAGAAATGCCTAGAGTCTTGTTGCTACAATTCTCGTTCGTTATGCCTTGGGGTTAGAAGAGGATTTGGATTGCATGCTTAAATCGTGATTGTCTCTTTAGACTCAGCTCTCCTCCCGACGATCCAGGTAACTAGTTGTTATCTTAGAACCATAGTGATTAGGGTATTATTCGGTATTAGATTACTACGTTAGGAATTATCTAAAATACTTTTTGAATGATATTTTTGATGAAATTTGACATGAACATACGTGACACATGCTATGTGAATACTGTGTAGAGAAAAATAATTTTCTCATGATTTTTAATATTTATTTGATTTAATTAGTATTTTGTGCGTTTTTGGCTAAATTTCGTAATAATTATTGAACGACTGTTAAAATTGATGAAATCATTTTTATTTGATCATGTTACATGCGTATAATGTATTCCATGCCTTAGAATAATTTTTCTCTACTGTTTACTGTTTTAATTAATTGATATATCTGTTTTTGTAATTTCTGTTCAGTCAGTATATAATTCATGAAAATTATTTATAGAGGCAGAAAAAATTAATTTATTTGAATAATATGTATTTAAGTGAGTTTTTACATGTTATGTGAATTTTTTGTAATTTTTGGGCGTCTTTTTATATTTTTAATTATTATAATGGCTTATTTGAGGAATCTGTATATTAACTGTTAAAAATACTTTTTGAGTCCGAAAATTATAAATAAAAATTGTACCATGTCAGTAGAGCTATTAGGGTTATATGATAATTTTTGTGTGATTTTGATGCTCGAATTTGTAGGTTTCATAATTATTATGGTGTTTTTGTGATGAAATTGAGGACACACTATTAAATTGTTTGAGGGCTTGTAAATCAGATATAATTTATAATTTAATATATTCTGGGTTTCTGATTTTCAGTAGTATACAGTATGCATCATTTGGGTAACCACATGTTTAGGTTTGATTTATGGAATAAAATGATTTAATTGTTATTACTCTTTTAATGAATATGATTTAGAGTTAATTGGTGATGTATTTTGATTGAAGTGTGGTTGCTGTAAAAATTAGTATAATATCATTGGTGATGTTTAGAGATGATTAAGTTTTATTGTGGGAGATATTTGTTGAAAATTTGTAAGTGATTTATTTTGAGGATTTTTTTTGAA
Source organism: Beta lomatogona (assembly GCA_947646795.1). Taxonomy (NCBI): domain Eukaryota; kingdom Viridiplantae; phylum Streptophyta; class Magnoliopsida; order Caryophyllales; family Amaranthaceae; genus Beta; species Beta lomatogona. Next base: position 901,869 of record CANSNZ010000637.1, read on the forward strand.
GAATTACTTTTGATGAATTATGGGTATAAGGCCGGGTGGCATCCCTTTTGACGAATATTTTTGAGATGAATAATACTTTGATGATATTTATGATTTTATTTTGAGATAAGAACATCCGGTGGGATAGATGTAGTCCCCGGTGAAGAACATGCCAACCACCTGGTTTGCGAACTAGGGGTAAGCCTGGGTTAATTGTTGTCGTCCGAGAGGTCAGGGAGTTCTGCGTGTTCTACCCTGCATCGGGAGTTTGGCCATTCTTAGACACAGGCAGTGGGGAACGTAATCCCATAGACTGACCTGGAGATTGCGATCTGACAAACCTTAGGAAGTGATTTGCGAATCACTAGCGTTCGGTTTCTGTCTCAGACACTTGTTTTACCTATACTTTTATTTTTCTAAAAGTACTCTTGAGATGATTTATTTATTTTTATCCAACTCACTTGCTATTTATTATTCATCTGCGTTATTTGTGAGTTATATGGAAGTGGATGCATATTGTAGTTAACTTGACTTAATTATTTCCTTTCTTATTAATCTATGTCTGAATCGTATTTTGATTGCTTTTGTTCTGGGAGAACTGCTAGTTACTCCCCACTGATTGTGGATATTTGTTGTATATTTTGCAGGTTTTGTTGATGGGGATTTTCTTTGATTTTGGGCTCGGGTTGAGATGCGAGAAATAATCTATTAGGGGTTTTAGTTCTAGACTTCTCTTTAGTTTGAGATAGTTTTCTCTTTTCGATTTTAATCTAAGTAATTAATTTACTTATAGTATTTAATTATGTTTGGTTTTATCACTTAGTTATTTAAACAATAATCTTGTAGTAGTGACATTCCCAGAAGACGATGTTTCCGCCATCGTCCTATTAATTATATTATTATTTCATTCTTTTCGGTCTTTGAAATTCTGGGGTGTTACAATCAATTTTAAATTTCTCTAGTCTATGTTGTATTCTTGGGCATATCACAATCTCCTTCTTAGCAATGAAATCTCTTTTCCTGTGAAGCCTCTCCATAAGGCCTTCTCTAATGTCTTCCAACATTGTGATGATGGGCTTATGCCTTGAAGACAGTATATATGCATTGAACACTTCATTCATGTTGTTGTCAATGCTATCACACTGAGATTGCGGAGTAAAAAAGGCTCTAACCCACTTCTTGTAGTTTCTATTCATTAAATCCTTCCCCGCAGGATCTGAAATTGCTGAAAACACTTCCATGTTTGCTTTAAAGTCATTCTCTGTTGTGCTCTTCGCAACCTTCAAAAACCCTCTTCTGTATTGTAAACCCCCACCAAACACCTGCCTGAAGTTGCAATACACATGCCTAGCACATACCCTTGTTTCTGCTCTAGGCCAGATGTTTGCTACTGCTCTCAAAAGTCCCTTCTGCTGGTCAGACATGATGGTGTACCCTTGTCCATCTGTTGTCTCAAGATCATCAGCTAAGAGTTGTAAAAACCAAGTCCATGTCTCGGTATTCTCAACCTCAACACAAGCCCATGCTATTGGGTACATCTGGTTGTTTCCATCCCTACCAACGGCAACGAGCAACTGTCCACCATATGGACCTTTTAAGAAGCACCCATCTATCCCAAAAAAGGGTTTGCAACCAGCCAAGAACCCTTTTTTTATCGCATCAAAACATATGTAAATACTCTGGAAAACATTGTTATCTAGCTTAAACTTCACTGTGTTACGAGGATTAGACCTCAATATCTCCTGTGCATACCTGTGCAGTAGAAAATATTGCTCCTTGTACTCTCCCAAAATCAGATTTTTGAGCTTTCTTCCTCACCTTTAAAGCTAACCATAAAGATATTTTGATGCCCCACTCAGACCAAACTGTGTCAACAATTTCTTGGCACTTCAAGTAAGGGTTTACCTTGAACTTTGAATGATAGTTAGTTGCAATCCATGAGCATGAAATCTTTCTCACCCTTGACAGCCTACCACAATTATGATTTGGGATATGAGTATTTCCAGTGAATGTCCCTTTCTTTCTTTCCAATGAAGCCCAAATGTACCATGGACACCCCTTGTCCTTAGCTTTGCATGCTGCACCTATCCTGCTCTTATCATTCCTTTTGTAATCAACATCCCTTCCAATGCTCACACAGTAGGTGGTAACTGCTTTCCTAAACTCCACTGCATCTTCAAATTGCTGACCTAAAAAGAATGGAGACTTTGATTCAGAGCTACCTAAGTGCAGCTTGCTTGCCTTTGCACTTAATCTAGGTTTCTTGACCTTCTGTGGAGGTGGTAACAAATAACCACAATCATCCTCGTCATCTGAGTTGGGTGGAGACTCAATTCAGATGAATCATCTTCAGATTCACTGCAACTTCCTAAGTTCTTGTCACCAAACCTATGAGCTACACTATCCAGTGATTGCAACTCCTTTATGTACTCTAACTCAGTTTTAGCAGCTTCTTTTAACCTTTGCCTAGCATCAACAACTTCGCAATCCTCATTGTCACTACCTTCTTCATCATAATCTACCTCCTCAACTGACCTAATTATATTTTCAACTAACTCAATTTCCTCACCTAAGTTATTGATATTTTCAACCACCTCTACCTCCTTACACATAGTCACATTAGCATTAGTTTCATCCAAACAAAAAGATTGTAACTCATTGTTGCAGGCTACATTGTTGCTCTCGAACTGAGTAACGACACTAATCTCATCATCTAAATGTTCAATGAACAAATCAATCATCTTGTATTTCTGCAACATACTAAGGAACATTGTCAAAGTAGTGTAATCATAGCCTAAATACCTAACTCCATTTTCCAACTTCTTTAGTGGATCACAATATTGTAGTTTGCTTACATTCATATAACCAAGAGAACTAATAAGGTCTTTCAAATACTTGCCATCAAAATCTAATGGCAAGTCATTAAATATCTTCACTTCACCCCCATTGTATGAGAACTGAGGAGTCTGCACCCACTTTCCACCATGGTGCACAACAATACATGGTGGGATATCCAAATTCATATCTACAACACATGAAATAAAATAAGTGACATTAGTTAACTATGTTTGAAATAGGAGCCTGTAGTTGATACTATAAAACAAATAAATACAAAAGCCTGAGCATTTGCAAAAGAAAGCAAAATACTTCAATTCTTCCTAATATTAGCCAAATTACAAATAATTTAGTATAAACACAAGTCTTATGCACAAACATCAATCACTTAATTCATGATTTCACGTTTTTCCATTCAAATATTAACTAATCATAATCTTCTTCCATATATAACAACTAACTGATGTAAGAAAAAAAATTACAAAAGGGAAATAAATTTGAATTTCATAACATGCATCTTTTCAAAAACCCATTAACTACCCCTTCCCCTGCTATACTAATGTCAACCATTATTAGAGCAATGCCAAGCACAAATTTTACCATTAAACAAAAATAAAAAATCAGTAGCAACAATTAGTATTTGATCAACAATAAACTAGCAACAAAAACAAAGAATTATGAAGAAAAAAATTCAACATTTTAAAAAAATCATGAACCAAACCCTAAAGCCCCACGATAGACATTCACCGAAACAATAATTCGAGTAAAAATACAATGGATCATGAAATCTAGATAACTTACCTTAATTATAATCATAAAAATGAAGTAAATTCTCTTTGAATTGCCGAAATAAGTTTTTGCAAGGGGAGTTATGGTGTGAGAATGGAGAACCTTCTTCAACAGAGGAAGGGGAAATGAATTGCCGCCAAGCCGCCAATACAGAAGTAATGAGACTTGATAATTGGGCTTTTTTCTCTTTTTTTCTTAAAAAAATGATAATTGGGCTTATTTCATCAGTTTTCAAGGCAAATGCAACCCATATTAATCATGACAAAAGGAAGGGACTAAAGTTTTTTTTTAACCAAAGGGACTAAGTTTTTTTAACCAAAGGGACTATGTTTTTTAACCCAAATAGCTTTACTTTTTGACTGAAAGTTGGTCTCAGTACTTAAATGATGAAAAAATAACTTAGAGTCCCTAATCGGTGAAAAACACCAAAACATAGGGCCTAAGTTTATGCTTAACTCAGAGTTTTGAGGGTTTTGAGTTTTGAGTTTACACGTCCTTTTTAGTTTTCTCTTCTCAATTCTATTTTTTGTGTTTTTTTTTTGTTTTTAATTGCTTTTACCTTTTCTTTTTCTCTTTCTTCTAATGTATACCTTACTTAGGCTATGTTGTTTTGGACTGAATAAATGAAAATTCATTTCAGTTCAGTTCAGTTCAGATCATATCAGTTCAGTTTTATTCAGTTCAGACCATTTCAGTTCAATTCAGTTCAGACTACAACTTATTATTATTATAATAATAATAATAATAATAATAATAATAATAATAATAATTATTATTATTATTATTATTATTATTATTATTATTATTATTATTATTATTATTATTATTATTATTATTATTATTATTATTATCATTGGCAATGTCACTTTTAATTTAAGCTTTTTAGAGGGTATTTTTTGACCCATTGAATATAAAATAAGGGGGACAAGTGATAAAAAAAAGTAATTATTGTTGAAAGAAGCGAAAGATAGAAAAGTAATACTCCCTCTGATTTATTTTGTTGTTCCTATTTGAATAGTTTTGTAAGACGAAATTGGTTAAAGTAGGAAGAATTTTCGGAAACGGAGGAAGTATTACTTGTGTATATATATATATGTTTGGGAGACACAAACAAAACCTAGAATATCATGGAAGAGAAGAAGCAATAGCACCGGAGGAAAATGCGATTTTCAAGCAATATTATAGCATATTCTGGTAAAATCCTAAATTCATCAAAAAAAAGTGGGATTTTTTTTCGAAGATATTATTCAAGGTTTCCTGATAGTAGCAAGTCTTCCCTAATTGTAGCAATATTCTAAAAAAAATATATATATATGTCAAATATAGTTTTGTAAATATAGGAGTAGTCAAATATATGTAAATATAGTTTTGTATTTTGTAAATTAGGCAAGTCATATTCTGTTGCTTAGAATTAGGAGTCATGCATGCTAGTTGCTACTGTTACTGTTCTACGGATTAGGCGTGAAACATGCTACTGGTTTTGTATATATTGACTTGCGAATAGCAATCTTGGAGGAAAATATTATATTAATAATATTATTACTTCATATCATTATTATTCTACTTGTTATTATTAACATTACTCAATTCATAAGAATATTATTATTATGCATATTATCAGTATTAGTATTAATATTATTATTATCAGTATCATTAATATTATTAATTATTATCATTATCAATGATGATAAAAATATTACTCTACTTGTAAGTATTAATAATACTCAATTCAGTTAAGATCAATTCAGTTAAGTTCAGATTAGTTCAGTTCAGACTTATTCATTTCATTTCAGTCCACACTAATTTAGTCTAAAAGAACAGAGCCTTAATATTTTAAAAGAAATGCTTAATACTACCTCCATCCCAGAATAGTCTGAACACTTTCCTTTTATGTTTGTCCCAAATTAGTTTGAACACTTCCATTCTTGGCATGGTCCCACCATTAATATATTATTTCTTTTACACATCTATGACCCACACTCTACCTTTTATCAATAAAAAGTTACCCAACTTTCTCTCTCCTCTAATAAAAAATGCCCCACCAACTCCTATCATATCTACTTTTTAAATAAAATAACATTTGATAATCACACCACAACTTATCACCTTAAACCGCGTGTCCCAACAAGTGTTCAGATCTTTCTGGGACGGAGGGAGTATTATTTTTAATATATATATAATAATTTTTTAATATAAATAATTTTTTAATATAAAATAAAATCGAGCTGTTCACGAGCTTTTCGAGCCGAGCTTTGCCTAGCTCGGCTCGTTTAAGTCTCGAGCCGATCCCGAACTCGAGTTGAGTCACAACGAGTCGAGCTTTGACCGAGCCGAGCCTGAACTGTTCGCAAACATGTCAGACTCATTATCTTCCCTAGTCGGTACGGTGACCTCTAGTTCTCGTGAAATAATAGCCCTAATTTGCCGCTATAATTAGTTTAATGGTTAATTAGATAGTTTCATTAAGGAGTTTTGGTTAACAACATAGAAATACCATTGTATTTTTTAGGTAATTAAGATGAATATCCCTTGCAAGTAGGGGTGTGCAAAGGGTAGGGTTGGACCGGAATTCGGACCGGACCGGACCGAGGATTCCGTGTTTGGTCCGCCGAAAATCAGGTTTCCGGGTTTCCGGTCCGATCCGGTCAGGTCCAAATCCGGAAAATTCTAATTCGGACCGGTGGGTCGGAATTTTTAGTTTAAAGGTTATAAAATTTCAAAGTTATAAAGTTAGAAAGCTAAAAACCTAATCTTTATTAACTTTAAGATTATTTTTGTTAGAATTATAAAATTTTAATATATATATATCTAATTTATAAATATGTATAAATCTAAATAAAAAATATATTTTTTTCAAAAAAATGCAGATTCCGGTCCAACAAGTCCAAAATCGGACCGGACCGGAATTTTTCCGGTCTGATCCAGATCCAAAAAAATTTCAGATTCCGGCCCACCGGTCCAACCGGTGCACACGCCTACTTGCAAGTGGGAGGGAAGGAATTTGGGGATTCAAAATTACAAAGGGAAGAATCAAGAATCAAACCATATCACAAGGATGGAAGAAAGGCCTTCAACCAACTAGGCCAACCCTAATTCTCCGAAACTACCATTATATAGCAAAAACATTTCCACATTATGTGAGCTATTTCAGTGTGTAAGTTGTAACCCCAAGTTCCCAAGCTTCAGGGAGAGGAGGTGTGCGGTTGCATGGTCCCAAAAACAAATAAATGCAACTTATACAGTTCACTTCAAACAACTTTTTAATCAAACCCAAACTTGCGAACATATGAACCAAGCACGCCTTCCTATGTTCGATACTTCATTCTTTAGAGGGTTTCAAGAAATCGTAGAAGGTTAAATTTATTCGACGCGATACAATCAAAACATTGTCTATTATCAAAAGTATTCGATTGTAGAGAATTTAAAAACAAAAATTGCACTTTTTTTACATCAAGAAAATTAGCATATATTAAAAGTCGGGATGACAAACTGCGAACATATTGTACAAACGATAAACATAAGCTAACCAAACACTAAACGGAGTTTATTAGCTTTTATATATAAACCTTATAAGGTAAGACCAACAAGTAAATCTGGTCAGTGGCGGATCCAGGAATTTCAAAATAGTTGGTCAACCTAACGCAAATATGCAATACAATAATGATAAATACATTAATTTGAGGTGGTGAAAGATTTTGGAGGAGGAGAAGGTGGAGGAGATCGAGGAGGAGAAGGTGGAGGTGGATTTTGAGTTGGCGTTCTTTTAACAAAAAAACTTGAAATATCCTTCGTTTTTTCCTTTTCATTCTGAAAATTAAATTAATAATTTAAATGAGATTAAATAAGTCGATTGAAAAGGCCAACACAATACAATCAAGCACATAATACATGATACATCATTCAAAAATGATTTCTAAAACATTCTAATTCCTAACCTTAGTAACATAATTCCTAAGTCACAAATTCACAACACAATCATTTGTCAATTTCGCATCCTAATCTAATTCCTAAATCACAACACAATCGTAATGAAATCCAAGATTTTCAACGGAAAGGATTACAGATGGTGGAAGGCTAGGATGAGGATCTACATCCAAGGATCGAATTATGAATGTTGGAAAGTCATAAGAAAAGGACCAATCCTTATCCAAGCCAAAAATCTTGAAGGAAAGGTGGTCGACAAAGATGAAGACGACTACAATTCGGTCGACTATGCAAAAGCCGAGAAGAACTTCAAAGCTATGAGTATTCTCCAATATGGAATTAGACTTGATGAATACTCAAGGATCTATGCGTGTTCTACAACAAAGGAGATATGGGACACTCTAGAAATGGCCCACGAAGGTACGAATGAGGTAAAACAATCTTGAATCGATTTACTGGTTCAACAATATGAATTGTTTACTATGAATAATGAAGATCGATTAAAGAGATGTTCACCCGTTTTACACTAATCACTAATGAATTGCGTTCTCTAGGCAAAACCTGTACTTCGGAAGATTGAAAGGTGTTAAGAATTTTAACAAATCGGTGGCTCCCTAAAATAACTACTATTAAAGAAGCTAAAGATTTGACAAAACTCTCACTAGAACAACTTATTGGATCATTTATGACTCATGAACTTGTTTTAGATCCTAAATCTAATGAACCAAAAAATAAAGGTCTAGCCTTGAGAACTAAATTGAAAAGTGAAGATAGTGATAGCTATGATGATGTTGATCTTCTTACTAGGAAATTTAAAATTTTTCTCAAAAAGAAGAAAAATAACAATCCTAGAAAAAGTGGAAATTTCAAAGGTAAGAGCACTACCTCTAACTCTAAGAAAAGTGCTACTAACTCCGGGTGTTTCAAGTGTGGAGAGTTCAATCACAGGATAAAGGAATGTCCCTTATGGGAGGATGAGAAGCCTAAAGAAAAAAGGGAGCAACCAAAGAAGGAGTTCAAGAAAGCAATGATTGCTGCTGTTTGGGGAGATTCGGATTCTGAAGAAGAACAGTCAGAGGCATAGTGTCGTGAAGCAAAATTATGTCTGAATGCTGTATAGACAACTCAGAAGAAGGCATAGTGCCTGTACGACTCTCACTTATGTCTTATGGCTAAGAATTCGACCTCACTTAATGAGGAGGAAGACAACGAGGTAAGTCTTCTTTCTCTAAAACCTTCAATACATCTTCTCTCTAAAAACCAACTTGTTACTTTGCTTGGAAATCTCATCGATGATTGTCAAGAAATGAATGATAAATTTTCAAACATGAAAAAAGATGTAAAAAATTTAACTAAGCAAAAGATTAGGTTGGAATTGGAATATAAGGATTTATTAAAGGATTGATGAAAAAGAATAATGAAATTGAAAAAACTGTTGAAGAGAAAAATGTTGAGTTAAATGCTTTAAGGTACGAAAAGTCTCTCGCAAAAGAAGTTGTTAACAACACTATGCCATACATGCACGCTAAAAATTTGGATCTTGAAAATCAAATTAAATCTTTAAAACATGAGTTAACTGAGTTGAAAGAATCTAGAAAGATCCAAAATTGTTCCACTTATGCTACCTCATGATTAAGTGATGAACTTCATAAAGTTAAAAGAGAATTGGAAATTTCGAGAAAAAGAAATAGCGATCTAAACACCTCTGTTGAATTCTTAAAATCACAATTGACTATTGCTCGAAAAATGTATGAAAAAAGGTCAGTTGGTCAAAAAGCCCTAGACTATATATCCAGTACAACTAGCAATCAAAACAGAATTGGTTTAGGGTATACAGACCAGAGGCACAGTGCCAAAAATTTCGAAAGAGACTTTCGTAAAAGAAAACATGTCGATCTAGCTGAATATTTGATTTGCAACTTCTATGGAAAGAATAGACACCTTATGGATAACTGTAATGTCAAGAAAAAGAGTATTGCAAAAAATATAAAGTATGTAAATCAAATAGCTCAACGAAAGAAAAAGGGACCCTAACAGATTTGGGTTCCTAAAACTAACAAGTGATCTTTTTGCAGGCAAACGTGAGGAGAAGCAGCTTATGGTATCTCGACAATGGCTGCTCAAAACATATGACTAGTGATAAATCTCAATTCCTCTCACTAGTAGCCCACCATGGAGGGTGTTTTACATTTGGCAACAACAAAAAAAAGGGGAGAAATAATTGGTATTGGAAACGTCGACAAATCCCTAATACGCTCCATAGAGAATGTGATGTGGGTAAGTGGTTTGAAATACAATTTGTTGAGCATATCATAATTGTGTGATCGAGGTAATTCTGTTGAATTATATGCATGAGTGTTTTACAAGAGAATCCTTGTCTTTGGCATAAAAGACTTGAACTTGTGAGCTCAAGTTTGCTTAACTAATTGAGAAAACTGGAAATTAGTTGGGTATTATGCTTGTCGTTCTTCCTTTGCTGTGTAAAATTGGAGTGTTGATGCATGTTTGTGTGAAGCTTTGTGAGTAAAGGTCTACTTGATATAAAAAGGACTCGTAATGGTCTAATGATGCTGTCCTAATGTCATGATCCTAAGTTAGTTGTCAAACTAATGAGCTATATGATCCTAAGTTGTCGAATTATTGAGCTATGAAATGTTAATTATTTCTCATATGGCAAGCTTGATCCAAAGTTCAACAAGTGCTTTTAATCTTGATTCATGATATTCTGATTTTCCGTTTATGAGTTTGACATTTGTGCTTCATTATTTCTTTCTTTCATATGTCTCACCTTATCGTCATTTCCCTATTATATCTTTCTTTTATTTACCCATTGCTCCAAAGTTCAACAAGTGCTTTTAATCTTGATTCATGATAACCTATGGGGAAAGAACATCTTAATAATTTGATGGAAGAAAAAGACGCATCAATTAAGGGGGAACATGAAAAGTTTGGAATGAAATACAAATATGTGAAAGAATGAAAATTACTAATTCACACAGTGTAAGGCACAGTGCCAGGAGATAAATCAAAAAGAAAATGAGGTCCGAATTAACTTATTGTCTTTGATCTCTTATTGATTGACTCTAGTATTATTGTATGCTCTGACTCTCCTTTAAAAAAAATAATAAAAAAAAAGAAGGAAAAAACATGAAAAGAAAACGAAAAGAAAAGAAAAGAAAAGAAGAAGACAAGGAGAGTAAGACACTTGTGTTAGTTAAATCTTAGAGTTCAATTCACAGATCAAAGTTTTGAAGATCATCATTTTGGATTCCAATATATCCGAAGATAAGTTATATCTGGAAGGGAATAGATTTTTCAGTGGCACAGAAACACACACAGTGTCACAGTGAAGAAAGTCCTATGATTTTTTATTTAAGGAAGTTGAAAATCTGAAAAGAAAGGTTTAAGCATTTGTTGAGCCAATTGCCATTTCAAATCTTCAAGCTTGCATTACCTATCTTTTTCTTACTTTCTTATCTATCAGCCATGATCCTTCATGATTATTTCATGCTTCATAACTTCGGATTGTGAGTTGGATTATTTTTTTTGCTTAATGACTTCGGATTATGAATTGGATTATGACATAGCACCAACATCCTTAGTATCAATTGCTTGAGCTACTTGCATTATTTTACTGATTATATCTCACTTTGACTTGCTAAACATGTTGATGCTCTCCTTTTTTATAATGTCAAAAGGGGGAACATGGGTATAATACTTAGACTAATGAATGAAATTTTCTCATGTGTAAGTATTTGGCTATTTGGTTATCTTGGTTACCATGTTACTTGTCAATGTATGTCAATATGTTGAGTTATTTTAATGGTGCATAATTTGAGGGAGAAGTATTATGTGTTTGTCATCATCAAAAAAGAGGAATTTGTTGTGACTCTAAGTCTGAATTTATTTTGATGATGATAAACACTTTGTGCTATAACATGTATTTATGTAACAGTGATCTAAGAAAGCTATCAAGATTGGATGTTCATGAAAGCTCAAGAACTTGAAGATATGGAAGCTTAGGTCTAGTTATGTTCTTAGTCATGTTCGTGCAATATAATTAACGTATTGGAACTTTGTGCTAAATTAGAAATATGAAATTAGTATGATTAAATATTTTCTTATAATTAAGAAAATAGGTAATTATATAAATTTTATGTTTCTATATTTAAAAAATATAAAAGGGGTGTTTTTAAGTTCGAAAATTAGTTTTGAAAGGAAAATATTTTTTATAAAGATTTTCGAAAAAGAGTTTTGTAAAAACTGATTTTTAAAGAAAACTTTTTTTTTATAAAGATGTTTGAAAAAGAGTTTTAAAAAACTGATTTTTATATAAAAAGTTCTTGATAATGATTTTCAGAAATATTGGTTTATGAAATCTGATTTTTTTAGTTGGCAAAAGATAAGGAGGAATCTTTATCTTTTAAAGAAAGCAAAAACCAGTTTTTATTAAGTAAAAGATAATCTTTGATTTTGGAAAAAGAAAAGTTTTTATCCCTTGATTTTAGGAATAAAAATCATTCAAGAAGATAATCATATCTTGGAGAATAATTCTTATTCAGTTGACAAATTATATAAGGGATAGAAATCAGAAGAACATCTCACGTTTTCAGATTTGGTTTTTGATAAATTTTGAGAGCTGAAAACGGATCCCCATAGCATAGGGTATAGCACAGAGTTCCAGTGAGTTAAAAGTTCTATATAACGTTTGTAACGTTTCTCGATTTGCTTATTAAGAAGCACGCTTGTGAGGACTTAATCTTTCTGTAATTTTCATTATTATAGAGAGTAGCAACACTTAGGGTTAAGTGTTGGGGTGCACTACTAGAGTTAGTAATGAGGGAATCATATTGTATCAAAAATTTGGTATTTTAAGATTCAAATAATAAAAGAGTAGGTAGTGTGGACGTAGATCTCAGAGGTGAGATTGAACCACGCTAAATTCCTGTGTCTTGTTATTTGGTTTCATTGTTTTTAATTTTGATACAACTTCGTCTTAGCGAAAACATTAAAAGCGCGTTTACGAGTGAATAACACAGTGTAAGGCACTGTGTCATATGAGTGTTTTTGGGAAAATCGTTTAGATTTTGTCACTCAATTCAAACCCCCCTTTCTTGACTGTCACCTTGTACTCCAACCACATCCTACCATCTCTAAATCACCTTCAATTTCGCCAGAAACCACCAGCAAAAGAATTCCCCAAATCCCTCTTTACCACACACTCTCCTGCCTCTGTTTTACTTAAACTGCACCACCTGCTCGCCCCACCACCTGTCACTCTTCGAACCACCGCCTGAACCACCTGTTCCCACCACCACTACCTACCATAGCCACTGATCCAGCCCTGCATCGCACCCCCAACTCTCATCTCCCGCTGCTCTCTCTCCTCCCTTGCTCTTGCTGCACCTACCTCTCCTGGCCTCTGCCCGTGTCCACCGTTGCAGTGTTACTACCCCAACGCTGGAACCCCATCAAGCCTTGCGCCGCTGTCCCACAGCTGCTTGTCGCGCCACTACCTTGAGCACTTCCCCCCTGCTTCCTTCGTGAAGTTTTCATCAGGTATGTTATAACATACCTTTATTTTGTTTTGAGCCTAAGTAACTTCTAGCACAACTAACTATTGGGCTTAAGATGATCTAATGTTTAAGTGTTGGGCTAATTCATAATTAATAATTTTGGGCTTAACTAACAGCTAAACATGACCTTAGAGTAGAACCAGCGGTTGGTCCTTTGACAGTTTATGAGGAGAGAGAGAGCTAAAAGAATAATAAGGAATGAAGAGAGAGAAAAAAAGAGAGGAGAGAAATGGATGCCCAGTTTACTAGGATGGACCGTTTACAAAAAAAAAAAAAAAAATTGACATGTATCACTTGGGTGTGATAAGTGGCAAAATATTATTGGTTCATGGGAATTGTGTATTTGATCAAATGGTTGGTAATTGATTGTGGTGAATGGTTGAGATTGTTCAGAAATTGTTTATGCTTTTTTTTACCCTTTTTAAAATAATGGTCATATTTAATAATTAAAATTTTTTTAAAATTTTTTTTTACCAACATCTCTAATTTTCTCTTCTCTATAAATAGAGCCCAATATTGAGGTATTTCCATACATTTTTCATACACCTCTTTTCATTAAACACTTATTTAAGATATGAAACCAAAAAATGGGAGGAAAAAAAACCAACAAAAATCCAAAAACACTCCACAACCCCAAAATAATCCAAATTTGCAATCTTTTTATAATTCTCAAATCGATCTGAATAATTATGTTGAACCCAATTCACAAAACTTTCCACAATATCCAAATTATGGAATGCAAAATATGAGTTATGCCACTCAGTATTCCCAACTATATCCGTCACAAAATATAAGTTTCTCTAATCCTAGTTCTTTCTCCCAATTTCCAGCTTATTCACAACAGAACTATGTTATCCCAAATCATATTTCTGTAGATGAAACAATTTTTCCTACATCCCAACATTTTCAAACATCAGAAGGTGGAGGTTCACTTCCGAATTTCAATACTTCATATCATACCCGTGCTCCATCTGTTGAAGGTGACGACGTTGATGAAGAAGAAAGAAATGAAGAAAATGATGCTGAAGGTAGAGAGTCGCAAGTCGAAAAGGGACTAAGAAAATATTGGTCTGTAGCTGAAGAGGAAGTCCTAGTGAAGTCTTGGCTTCAGGTGAGTACTGACAAGTTTCAAAATACTAAACAAAATGGAGAGACCTTTTGAGGTAGAATTACAAATATGTATGAGCAGGTTAGAGTATACAGAAACAAAATGTGGGCAGAGGGAGCTGAAAGGATGAGAGAAACTTATCTATTAAAAGAAAGGGAATTAGATCCTCTAAGAAGTCGTTGGAAACGAATAAATGCTAGTGTATCAAAATTTGTTGGTGCATTTGCTCAAGCAGAGTCAAGGAGGAAAAGTGGTGAATGCGATGATGATGTTATGAAGACAGCTTATGCTATTTACAAGAGTGATAACAAGCCTCACCATAGGGATTTTAATGACCGACATTGTTGGGAAATTCTTAAGGCTTGTGATGTATGGAAGCCTTATGGGGATATTGTTAATAAGTGTAAGAAGAAGGCAACAACTCAAGAAAGTGGTTCAAAGAGGTGGAGGATTAATGAAACTGGAAACTACTCCACTTCAACTGACCCAAATACACTAACCAGTGGTGATATAGGGTGTTCTGTCCAAACTCCAAGCGATGGGTCTACTAAAAATAAGGGGAAGGGAAAAGTTGTGAACATGCTATCAGAAGCATTCCAACAATGGGTGGATAATATTGAGAAAATAAATTTGTCAAAATGATGTGGAGCGTGCATTTGGAGTATTACAAGCTCGTTTTGCAATAATTCGTCAACCGGCACTAGCTCGTGATAAATATATGCTAGGAAAAATAATGTTTGCTTGCATTATAATACATAACATGATAACTGAAGATGAACAAGATTCGTACTCCCTTTGTTTTGATCCTCAGGATTATGACCAAGATTTTCGCCCATCCTCAAGCCGACGACAAAACGCTGATGAACCTTTTATATATCACAATAGTGATAATCGCATCGGAAATTTGCAAACATTCATGAACAATAGAGATCGCGTCCGTGATCAAGCTACGCATAAACGACTCAAATTGGATCTCGTAGAAAATATTTGGCTTAAGTTCGGGCAAAACAACCAGCAAACTAGTTAAGGTGTTGTCTTATTTTTATTTTTAGGCCCTGTTCTTTTGAACTTGTTTTGGCTGAACTGAACTGAACTTATTTTATTTTTGCTGAACTGAACTTATTTTTGCTGAACTGAACTTATTTTTACTTATTTTTGCTGAACTGAACTTATTTTTGCTGAACTGAACTTATTTTTACTTATTTTTTGCTGAACTGAACTTATTTTTACTTATTTTTGTTGAACCGAACTTATTTTGGCTGAACCGAACTTATTTTTTTGAACTAAACTGTATTAACATAATATTATCAATACTCATTATTATAATAGTCAATAAATATTAACATAATATTATCAATACTTATTATTATTATTTTTTTATTATTTTATAATAATAAATAATAAATAATAATAATAAATAATAATAAATAATAAATAATAAATAATAAATAATAAAT
The DNA here is from genome assembly GCA_947646795.1 of Beta lomatogona. Lineage (NCBI taxonomy): Eukaryota > Viridiplantae > Streptophyta > Magnoliopsida > Caryophyllales > Amaranthaceae > Beta > Beta lomatogona. The sequence continues at coordinate 917,537 of CANSNZ010000637.1, forward strand.
AATAAATAATAAATAATAAATAATAAATAATAAATAATAAATAATAAATAATAAATAATAATAATAAATAATAATAATAATAGTAATAATAATAAATAATAGTAATAATAATAAATAATAAATAATAAATAATAAATAATAAATAATAAATAATAAATAATAAATAATAAATAATAAATAATAAATAATAATAAATAATAAATAATAAATAATAAATAATAAATAATAATAAATAATAATAATAATAATAACAATAATAAATAATAGTAATAATAATAAATAATAAATAATAAATAATAAATAATAAATAATAATAAATAATAAATAATAAATAATAAATAATAAATAATAAATAATAAATAATAAATAATAATAAATAATAATAATAATAAATAATAGTAATAATAATAAATAATAAATAATAAATAATAATAAATAATAAATAATAAATAATAAATAATAAATAATAAATAATAAATAATAAATAATAAATAATAAATAATAAATAATAATAATAATAATAATAATAATAATAATAAATAATAAATAATAATAATAAATAAAAAATAAAAAATAAAAAAATAAAAAAATAAAAAAAATAAAAGAATAAAAGAATTAAAAAAATAAAAAATAAAAAATAAAAAAAATAAAAAAAATAAAAAAATAAAAAAAATAAATAAAAAAAATAAAAAAATGAAAAAATAAAAAAAAAATAAAAAAATAAAGAAAGTAAAAAAAATAAAAAATAAAAAATAGAAATTCATCATTATTATAATTATAATATTAATAATAATAACAATATTAATAGTAATATTGAAAATAAAAATAATAATTACAACATTAGATAAGACTGTACTTATTTTTGCTGAACTGAACTTATTTTTGCTGAACTGAACTTATTTTTACTTATTTTTGCTGAACTGAACTTATTTTTACTTATTTTTGCTGAACTGAACTTATTTTTGCTGAACTGAACTTATTTTTACTTGTTTTTGCTGAAAATAAGTCCAAAAGAACAGGGCCTTAAAATATGGTGTATCAATCTTTATTTAAGAAAAGTCGGTAATGTCTAGTAAAACATCTATGTATTAATGTTTGATTAAATGAAATAATTTTCTTGTTCTTAATTTCTGTGTTCATATAATTTGAAGAAGGTTTTAAAATAACTTCGATTAACATAAATAATTAGTTATAATACAAATACAAAAATTAAAAAATTATAACAGTTCATCATTAGTGTATTTTAATTACTCCAAAATGATAAATATGGTGAAGAATTGTGATGAATCAAATTAATAAGGAGATAAAAAATATAGTGGGGTATAGTAAATAGTAGTAGAGAGAATTTGATGACCCCAAAAGTTGGTCTAACCATTGAGAGGAAGAAAATAGAGGTTTTTGAGTAGATTGGGTATGAGTGATGTGGAGGAGAGATAAATTAATATAGTATTTGATAAACCCTTTAAAGGGTCTAACCATTGAACATACACTTAATATATATATATATATATGTATATATATGTATATATGTATATATATATATAGGGTTGGGTTCTAATGAGAATCCTCTTATGTTGAGAACCACTTAAAATGAGCAAAAACTTCATAAAATGAGAAAAAAAAAAGTAAAAAATGAGCAAAAGCATGAAATGAGTAAAAAACATTAAATGAGCAAAAACGTGAAAAGAGAAAATGTAAAATGAGAAAAACGAAAACTAAGCATTAAAAGTTAAATGAGAAAAAACGTAAAATAAGTAAAACGTAAAATGAGTAAAAACATTGCGAAATGAGCATAAAAATGTTAAATGAGCAAAAACATAAAATGAGCAAAAATATTGTGAAATGAGCAAAATCTTCGTAAAATGAGTGGTTCTCACCATAAGGGTGGTTCTCATATGAACTTGAACATATATATGTATATATATGTATATATATATGTATATATATATACATATATATATATATGTATATATATAGAAATGCATAGTTACATGAGAAATGAGAATTACGCGCTATAACTCTAATGAACAAGTGATATAACTCTAATGAAAAAGTGATGTAACTCCAACAAAAAAAAATATTAGAAAAACAAATTTGGCTCGAAGTTTTTTCGAGGGTATAAGTATAACTTTAATGAACCAGTGTTGTAACTCTAATCTAATCGTGTGGTTGAGATTCATTCTCATTTCTCATATAAGGAGGCATTCTCATGTGATCCTACCCCTATATATATATATATATATATATATATATATATATATATATATATACACACATATATATTAGTTTAAATTGTTAATGTTGGGCTAGTAAGTTAAAGCTATATCATATTACTTGTTAATGTTGTATTAGTACTTGAGGCCCTTGCTTGTATAGTTAAGAATTTATCTAAAACTTGCTAAATGTGCTTCATGTAATTATACGGTTTTTTCACCATATACCCCTGACTAATTTTTTTTTGCACCATATACCCTTTTAACTTTCCAAATTCACCATATACCCCTCACGTTTGAAAATATACATCCACTTACCCTTAATGACTAACGGCGTTAAACTCCGTTAGTCATTAACCCTTAATCCCCCATCTAACCTAATTAACTAACCTAAATCTACCCCTAATCCTAATCCTAACCCTAACCCTAACCCTAACCCTAACCCTAACACTTAACACCCCCACCCCCCACCACCCCCTTACCCCAGCCCCACCCCACCCCCCACCGCACCACCACTCTTCCCCGGCCCCCCCTCCCTCCCCCGCAACCCCCTTCCCCAGCCAGAACCCCCCCTCTCTCCCCTCCACCCTCCCCCGCCCCCCCTTCCCCGCGCAGCACCACCCTCCCTCCCTCTCCACCCTCCCCCCCTAGCCCCCTTCCCCCGCAAGACCCCCCCCTCCCTCCCCCTCTACCCTCCACGCACCTTTTCTCCCCCTTCCCCTTGCCGAATCGCGCGAGCCCTCTCCCTCTCCCCCTTCCCCCGAGTCGCGCCCCTCGAGGCGCACCCTCTCTCTCCTCGTCGCGCAACCCCCTTCCCCCGAGTCGCGCCCCTCGAGGGCGCACCCTCTTTCTCCTTGTCGCGCAACCCCCTTCCCCGAGTCGCGTCCCTCTCTCTCCCTCGCCGCAGCCTCGCCGTTGCCTCGAACGCAAATTACCTCGGGGTTGGCGGTGAAGAGAGAGCAGGGTGGGTTTGCATGTGGTGTCTTTGCGGGATTCAAAGGGTAGGGGGATGGCTGTTGGGCTGCGGGATTCGAGGGGTGAGGGAGGAGAGGGGGTTCGCGACGCAGGGGAGGGGGAGGGGGAGGGGGTCACGCGGGGAAGGGGAGAGGCGACTCGCAGTGGGGGGGAGGAGGGGGCTTCGGGGATGGTGGTGGGGAGGGGGTGGTGGGGCAGTGGAGGGAAGGGGTGGGGGTGTTAAGTGTTAGGGTTAGGGTTAGGATGTTAGATTATGGTTAGGGTTAGGGGGTAGATTTAGGTTAGTTAGTTAGGGTTAGAGGGGATTAGGGGTTAATGACTAACAGAAGTCTAACACCGTTAGTCAAAAGGGTAGTTTGATGTATTTTTTCAAACGTGAGGGGTATATGGTGAATTTGAAAAGTTAAAAGGGTATATGGTGCAAAAAAAAAAATTTGTCAGGGGTATATGGTGAAAAAACCGTTAATTCTTTAATTTCACAACTATTGTATTACCTAATTCGATTTATGTATGACAACTTCTGTTAATTATATGAACTTGAGTTATAACTAATAATATTGATCATGTTCAGCTAATATATCATGATATTCCTAATGCTTAAATAAAGTGGTTACAATGGTTATATCTATGAGATAAGTGATTAAATGTTAATAAAATTAATGACAAGTCTTTATAATATGTACAAATCTCCGTTTCTAAATAAGTGCAACATAGAGAAACGGCAAACATACCAAGGATTTTAGAGAGAGAAAATTGGGGACCACAATTAGGTAAAAGACAATTTAATTAAAATACTTCCTCCATTTTTTTTACATGTGACACTTTCCTAAAACGGAATGATGCAAATTACATGTGACACTTTTTTTTCTTTCCTAAATTAGTAAGTTTTACCTTATTAAATTACCATCTTACCCTTACTTATCACAATTAACCAAAATAAAACCTACTTAATTTAACCTAATTTAACCAAAATTAACAATTAACAATTAACCACCACCCCTCCCCCACCCACCAAACCCCCACCCAAGCCCAACCCCCACCCCTCCCTCTCCCCTCCCCTCCACCGCCCCTTCCCCGTGGATTTCCCTCTCCTTCCACCACCGTAGCCCCTCCCCTTCCCGTCGATTTCCCCACCCCCTCACCGACGAAACCCCTTTCGATTCTTCGCGAAAATCGTATAATACCGACGAAACCCCCTTCGATTCTTCAACATCGACGAAACCCCCAACCCCTTCCCGGAAATCCCCTTTGATTCTTCGCGAAAATCGTCGCATCACCACCGCAAAATCCGCGATCCGAAGAACCACCGCAAAATATTATTAATAATTATCAAGATTTATGATTTTCGCGAAGAGGGGGGGGGGGCCGGGGAAATCGACGAGAGGGGGGGAGGGGGAAATCGACGGGACGATGGGGTGGGGGAGGGATGCGGCGGTGGAAGGGGAGGGGGAAATTGACGGGGAAGGGGCGGTGGAGTGGAGTGGAGGGGAGAGGGAGGGGTGGGGGGGGCCGGGGTGGAGGGGAGGGAGGGAAGGGGTGGGGAAAGTGGTGGGGGAAGCTAGGGTGGGTGGGGGAGGGGTGGTCCCCACTCCCTTTAATCCCTACCATTACTTTTGCTTAATCCTCACTCCAATTTTTTTCTAGGTATCCGTGTTTTTCAAAAGTGTCACATGTAAAAAAAAACGGAGGAAGTAAAGCAATTAGATTAAACAACTAATGTATCTATTCATCCACCTACCCACCACCTACCCACCACCCACACACAACCCCGACGACCACCAAAACCACTGCTGTTGTCGCTATTCTTACACGAACACCACCAAAACCACCGCCACTTCCGCCATTGTCTTCCTAGTCTCTCTCCTCAACTATCTTCCGCTCGAGCTCCATTTTCTCAGTTTCTCTCCACCAACCCTATTGGTTCCATTGCCACCAGCATTCAATTCCTTATCTGTGCTTTTTTAGGTCTTGTTTGAATCAATGAGAAATATGTGCCATCAGAATTCCAATACTAGAACTCGCGATGCTGCTATAATCGCCTTTCATTTACAATTATGTTGAATTGTTTCTATGTAAGCAGCAAAGCAATTAATGGCGAAAATGAAGGCGAAATTGAATTCACGATCAAACACCAGTAATTCATAGTATACATCAGAAAATTAGGTTTACGCCAACAATATTGCAGCAGAAAATCGTCGAATTTTGAAGTTATTCTTCAAGAAAGGTAAAGATATTGAGATGAACTTACGAACTAGGTTTAGATGAACAATTTGAAGTTCAATTGTTTCTCAAATTAAAATCTTAGAAGATAAGAAGAAAGAAGACGAAGAATGGATTAAGGTGATTGTATGAAAATAACTTACATTAGTTAGCTGGGCGTTGAGAGGTGATGGGCTGGTAGCGCAATGGTGTTAGTAGTTGGCTTGAGTTCAAGGTAGAGAGGGGTCGCAGAGATGAGGGAGGGTGGTTGGGTTCAGTTGAGGAGAGAGGGAGGGGTGGCTGAGAGGGTGTTGTTTAGGTTGGTAGATGATAGATTAATTTACAGTGTGTTTGGTTCATTTTTAGTAAAGGAAAGGAAGAGAAGAGAAAGGAAGGGAAGAGAAAGGAAAAGAATGGAAGAGAAAGGAAAAAAACCTTAACTTCCCATGTTTGGTATTAATTTTCTCTTTCCTCCCAAATTCCCCCACTTTTGGGTAGGGGTGAAAGTTCAGTGTACGGTTTGGATTAGCAATCCGATCCGAACAGAATTTGGATTATAATATTCCAATCCGAATCCAAACCAATTAGAGTTTGGATCAAATCCAATCCAATCCAAATTTTCATACTCTATATTGGATCCGATTCGAAAATCCGATTTTTTAAAACTCTAGTTTTTCGATGAAATAAATTAAGCACAACAACATCCTAGTAGATTTAGGAAATGAGGAATTAAGTGCTGTTAGAGTTTTAGGGGAAGGGTTGAAGTGCTACACCTACTGGGCTAGGGAGTAGGCTATTTTAAAAAAATATCAATCAAGCACTTAAGTCCAATCCATATACGTAATACAAGGCATATTACTATTCGGTTATATTGGATTTCTGGATCCAATTACCCTCAATCTAATCCGATCCAAAAATCCATTTTTTAAAAAATCTCAATCCGAATCCAATCCGAACACAGTTTGAATCCGATCCGAATTACTAATTCGGATTGGATTGAATTGGATTTTGGATTTTATCCGAATAACTTTCAACCCTACTTTTGGGAGGAAAGGAAAGTGAGATTTTATTAAAGAGACTTTCCTTCCAATTCCTTCCATTTCCTTTCACTTAATTTTTTTGAATGAACCAAACATTGGAAAGCAACATATTTCCTTCCACTTCCTTTCTTTTCCTTCCAAATCCTTTCTACCAAACGAGCTGTTAGTTGTGGCGGGGATTAAATAATAGCATTTATGTAATCAATAAGAAAAAAACTTTCTAAAAAGAGCTTGATAGCACTTATTATGACATTTCCTAAAATGGGAAATGTTGCACTTATCTAGAAACGGGGTAAGTATAATTTAATGGACTCTTTTATGATAACTTTTAATTGAACTATTATGCTAATGCTAATAGCTTTAAATTAGTAATGTGTATAATTAGTAGTAAAGGATTAATTAATGTTAACGTCGGACTCACATGGTAATCACTTTAATTTAGCATAATAAAGTATTATTAATACAAGTTGTAACTATAAAATAGTTGATAATTCTAAAATGAAAATCAATAGAAAATACATTTAGTTACTTCACTTATTAGTTGATTAAAGAATCACTTTAATAAGCTAAGAACAAGTTAAATAATAACGACTATGGATCTTCTTATGACTCAAAGTACATGACCAAGTAGACATATATAATTCTCCGAACCAAGGATATGTTGGCGGAATTTTGGACTTAAATAATTATAAGCTACAATTAGGCTCTAAATAATGCTAAGCTAAGCATTATAGGATATTAATATCACAATTCTTAGCTAGATTAAAAAATAAAATGGATATTACAAGCCTCCCTCGTCTATCCAAGTTGCAAAGCAGGAATCCAGGTAACGTCTACTGCTAACACCCGCACTTCCCTTCCAACTATGTTTTATATGATGCGTTTATATAATATTTATACAATGTTATTTATGATGTGTGGGATATGAAATGCTGCAATGGAAATGATGTTTCTAAATGATTTGATGCTATGAAAAGTATGATCCATGTATGTTTCCATGAATGGTTTGATATGACGTTTCAGCAATGCATTTGTTATATAATTTCTGAAAAGTACATAAAAGGCACAAAACATGATAAATGAAAAGAAGTTCTGGCAACATAGTAATGAAATGCATTGTTCGCGGTATTCTCCAAAAGGGATACCGCTGTTGAGTCATGTAGTGTTTTGATGATTGTAAACAAATGATGATTATCTAACTAACATGTGTGTTTGAGATGTGCATATTACATTAACATGAAACAAGTCATGGAAGGTTGAATATATCACATCATGAAGGACTTCCAACAAGTGAAGTTCCTAAAAGAGTTCCTATAAGGAACACAAATAGAGCGGTTCCTAGGTACATCCTAAGAGGAACATTGAATATGAAGTTCCGGAGCAGTTCTTGAGTGGGAGCAGCAAGATGACGTTTCAGAGTTGAAACAAGAAGTTCCTAAGCAGGAACTATGAGTGCGAAGTTTCTTAAAGGAACCAGCACACCGAAGTTCCAGAGGTGGAGCTATCAACATGCGGTTCTTAAGTTGGAGCAGCATGGAGCATGAAGGCAGAAAATATGAGTTTATTTTCAAGGATTCATGTAAGTATGTGGAAACGTGAAAGGTAATAGAACAAGGTCAAAAGGAACTCGAGGAACTTAGAGTCAAAAGTATTTAAGAGTCAATAAGTTTGATGCGTATTATTATCTTAATCTATAAGAATTTATTTAGAGTTTGTTTCTTAATAAATCTCTACTTGGTTAATTATTTTTAGATAATATGCATTAGTTGTTTTAGGATAAGTTTTAGTTTAAAAATAAAAGATAAGTTTTAGTTTTAATAAAATTGATTTTTTTAGGAATCTGATTTTAATTTATTTAATTTTATCTTTTCAGTTTTTGGAAAATAAAAAGCCTAGATTTATAATACGTATAATGAGTTTTTGTAAAGAAACTGTCTGTCTGTTCCTCTCTAAGGAACAGACGTGCTAGTCCTATTACTCTAAGTTAAAGGAACGAAGCAGCAGTTAACGGAACTAGGCGTGTAAATATTGTGCAACGCTAGCGCTTAAAAGGAATTTGTTGAGTTTTTAAAGGCTATATTTTAGGAAAATGATTTTATGTGGTTCAAAACTAATATAAAAAAAATAAGGAAGGGAAAAGATTTTATCTTTATTCCAAAATAAAATCATTTTCGGATTTAAAAGAAAATCATTTAAAGATATTATTTGATAAAAAGATTTAATTTTGGTGTTATTAATTAAAATAGTTTTTAATTAAAAACCAAATTTAAAATACTGTTGCATAAGTAAATGCTAGATTTTAGGAAGCAGTAACATTTCCATCTGCCACGTTCAACTGAGACCGTGGAGATCATGGGTAATAAAAGGAACGTGTCCTCTAGTTGAGGAACATCATGGGAAAATGGTTTACCCACTAACACATGATTAAGCCCACATTCGTTCTAAATGACTGCTATAAATATACAAGTTCAATTAAGTTTCAAATTGTCTGACTGGTGTCACTTCATAGGGTGTGACTTGTGTCATTCCATAAGGTCTGGCTTTACGAATAATGTTACAAAAGAATTATGTTTTTCTATTCCTTGTTTTGAGTCAGTTCCTATGAGTTCCAAGTTCCTACGAGTGCCATGTTCCTATACAGTTCTTCAGTTTCTACATACTACACTACAAGAAAATCACAAAATAACGACGGCCTATCAGCGACGGCAATTAAAACCGTCGGTAAATCCACATTAAGCGACGGCTTTAAGCCGTCGTTGATTACCGTCTGCTTTTATATCATATAACGACGGTTTAGCTGTCGTTGATTAATAACGACGGCTATAAGCGGTCGTTTTATTTGCGGACTTAAAGCAGAATGTTTTTTTTCTTGGGCGACGGTTATAGACGGTCGTTGATTGTCGAAGGGTGGGGGGTTTAATTGAATCTGGTGTTTCATCGGGTTTTAGTTTCAACAAAAAAAAAAAAGGAGGGAAAGACCTTGGGCGAGCACAAAGAAGCGACGGAACCACCTCCACCTGCCTTTCCTCCTTCCTCCAGCCACCGGCAGCGACGAAACCCACCTCCACCTCACTTCGCCGGCGGTAAGCTTTAATTTCTCCTTTTTTTTTTAAAATTTTTGTACTCATGAACCCTAACAATTGGGTTTCGTTACTCGTGAGAGAAGTGAACTTCGAGGGCGACGACCTTGGGCAACGAAGTTGCATCGACTCTTGCCGGACCTACATTTCGCCGGTGGTAAGCAAGTGCCAATATCTTTTTTTTTTTTTTTTTTTAATAATTTGTGTACTCATGAAACTAAACCCGGAAAATTTGGTTTTTGCTAATTCTTGTTATTTGTCCTAAAAAATCGAATCTTGTTTTTGTCGTTTTTTACTCACATTTTGTTAGTCTTGCTTTATTTTATGTATATTTCTTCATTTAAGTGTTTGATCTTATATTAAATCATTTCTTTAATCAAAGTTCATACTACTTATTATTTTTTCATATAATTTCATAGTCGATTTTAGTGATTTGGTGTTGCTCGTTTAGTAGAAATTGACGCTTAATCAAAGATTTTAGTGATTTCTTTAATCAAAGTTCATAGTTCATTTTAGTTACTTATTATTGGAGTTGCTCGTTTAGTAGAAATTGACGCTTAAAGGTGCCGTTGAATAATTGATTTTCTACATGATGTAGGATTACGTAGCACTTTGGTGTTTCTCTTTGGCTTAATTGTAAGGTTAGTAGCAATTTTTTACCATATTTTGTCTTCAATTTATATTGTTTTCGTTCATGTAAATTATAAATTTTAATTTTTGTGTAAGTTTTTCATCATGAAATATAATGTATTAAAAAAACGTTTGTTTAGAGAATGTTAAAAACTATATAATTTTTTAGTTTATATTACTTTGAAGATTAAGTTACTTTAATTGTATAAGTTTAAGTTACTATATAATTATCACAATAGTTTTTATAGTGGTTCGTTTATTAAAGGTTATAAAAGTTAAAAACTATATAATTATGACAATAATTTAGTTATTGCACATTCCTTTATCTAGTTTACACTATTTAAATTGTTTATATTGTTTTTGACATATTTGTTTTCGTGGAAATAGTTTGGATGAGGTTATAAATTAAAGTTAAGTGTTTACATAAATATGTTTGCATCATCATGTGCCTAGATACCCGTTCAAGGTATACTCATTAGGAGTATATCTTGAATAGTCCCCGATTGGGACTCGTTCTTCGACGTTTGACCTCACTTAGGTGGTGAATGTATGCCTTTTGTTCTATTCTATGTAATTTCCGGTGATGTTGTTTCTCTATGTTGTTCTCTCGGGTACATATGTAAGCTTTTACGAAGCCGACATTGTGTACTTGGAGAACTCATGGGAAATGCTTGCCGGAATTTACGTAGAAGCGAATAATTGGCATACATTCACTAGTGGGGTTAGACGTCGAAGAATGGGTTAGGTTGGAGTGATAAGGACCTTTGGACATCATTTTAGGCCCTATATGTATTTCACAAATATGTTTTAATTGTACGTATGTTGGTTGTTAATGAGTATTGTCATTGAAATGGTTTAGAATTGTAGAATTGGTCACCATGAAACGGAAGGAGCGTTGGTGGATGTATGATAGATATGACAATGTGCGTAACTTGAGGCCCGAGTTCTTGAGGGGGGTCGATGAATTCATTGATTTTTGCAAAGTCAATCCCGAAACCCCGTGTAAGGATGAAGTTAGGTGTCCGTGTCCGAAATGCAAGAACAGACGTATGCATGCATGACGCACACACGGTTAAAGTGCATTTGTATAGCAAGGGCTTTATACCCGATTACTACGGTTGGTATTCTCATGGTGAAGAGTTACCTCAACCCGCGTAAGAGCTATCTAATCCGTACCGTGAAATGGTTTTCGATGCTCTTGGGAATAACCCGGAACCGTCCCATTGTTGAAGAGCCTAGTGGAATGGAGGAGGAGCCTAATCCTCAAGCAAAGGTGTTTCTTGACCTATTAAAGGCTTCTGAGGAACCGTTGTACGATGGGAGCTCCATGTCTGTGTTGGAAATGGCATCTAGAATCGTATCTTTGAAGTGTGAGTACAATTTGCCACATAGGTGTGTTGATGCTTTTGCTTCATTAATGAAAGAAGCAATACCTAGCAACAACAACATGAGTAACACATTTTACGATACGAAGAAGATCTTGGAGGGATTAGAGCTTCCCCACGAGAAGATTCATGCTTGCCCCAAAGGTTGTATCTTTGTTTTGGAGAACCGATGCACACTTGGACAGATGTAGAGTGTGCGATAGCGGCAGATACAAGAGGACTTCTAAGGGGTCTTTAGTTCCAATGAAAGTTTTGATTTATTTCCCAATCACACCGAGATTGCAGAGGTTGTATGCAACAAAGAACGTTGTTGAAGAAATGACATGGCATGCCAAAAATCCAAGAGTCGAAGACAAAATGGCTCACCCTAGCGATAGTGAAGCTTGGAAGCATTTGGATGGATCATTTGGTGAATTTGCATCTGAGCCTAGGAATGTTCGGCTCGGTTTGTGTACCGATGGGTTTGGTCCACATGGAAAGTTTGGGGGTCAATATTCATGTTGGCCGGTCATCTTAACCCCGTACAACTTGCCGCCATCGATGTGCATGAAAAAACCCTTCATGTTCCTTTCGTTGCTCGTTCCTCGGTCCTAAAAATCCGAAGGGAAACTTGGATGTGTACATGCAACCCTTAATCGAGGAATTGAAGCAATTATGGGATGTTGGAGCAACTACTTATGATATTTCTAGGAAACAAAATTTCAATATGCGTGCCGCCATTCTTTGGACAATAAATGATTTTCCCGCTTACGGTATGCTATCCGGTCTGGTCTACCGGGAAGAAGGCTTGTCCTTATTGTATGGATAAATCCAAAGCTTTTTGGCTCGAGCATGGGGGTAAAGTTTCTTGGTTTGATTGTCACCGTCAATTTCTTCCCGAAGATCATCCTTTTCGTAAAAACAAAGTAGCTTTTTGCGAAATAAGGTTGAAAAAGGGTCTCCACCACACATCATGTCCTGGGGGAAGAGTTGTGGTCATGTGTTAAAGACTTGCCAAAGGCTACAGATGGACCGGATGCACTTAACGCTTTGAAAAAGTTGAAAAATGGGTGGTTCAAACAAAGCTGTCTTTGGGAGCTCCCATACTTGGAAAGATCTGCATCTTCGTCACAACCTCGACGTCATGCACATTGAGAAAAACTTCTTCGACCAACTCATTCACACAGCTTATGGATGTGAAAAAACAGACACAGCAGACACCGTTGCATCTAGAAAAGACATTGCTAAATTGTGCAAAAGGCCTCAACTTCATGTCACCAAGGATGCGAATGGAAAAGAAACTCCACCAAAAGCACCTTTCGCACCGGACAAGTCCCAAAGGAAAGTATTATGCAACCGGGTCGAGATTTGAAATTTCCCGATGGCTATGCTTCCGACTTAACAAGATGTGTGGACATGCAGTCCGGTAAGCCGCACAAGTATGAAAAGCCATGACTGTCATGTCTTCATGGAAAGATTATTGCCGATTGCATTAAAGGAGTTGCTTCCGGTTCATGTGTGGAAAGTTGTCACCGAGATTAGCCTTTTTTCCGTGATTTGTGTTGCTCCACCATCACAAGTAAGTGACATGGAAAGGTTGGAAAAGGACATAGCCGAGATCCTTTGTAAACTCGAAAAGATTTTCCCACCATCATTCTTCAATTCCATGGAACACTTACCAGTTCACCTTCCACGCGAAGCTAGGCTATGTGGTCCCGTGCAATACCGTTGGATGTATCCCTTTGAAAGGTACCTTATCCTTCATTTTCATATATCCTTTTTATTGTTGTTCGCAATTGTGTAACTCTTTTTATAACCACCTTCTTAGGTTCCTCAATCATTTGAAACGCAAAATTGGTAACAAGGCTCGTGTGGAGGGTTCTATTTGTAATGCGTACTTGTGTGAAGAGATTGCAAACTTCTGTTCAAACTACTTTCAAGAAGGAGTGGATACTAAGACACGAGATTTAGGCCGTAATGTAAATGATGAACTTGATAGGATGCTCGACGAAACTGTCCCGCAGCTATTCAGGGGTTAATTGTGGTCGGCCGTCTAATGCGGGAGGAACACGATTTTTAACCGAAGTGGAACTACAACGTGCACACCTATATGTGTTAGCAAATACGGGCATCTTACAAGAATTTGAGAAGTAAAACACTTGTTATTAATCATATTATTTATAAATTTAACTTTCATTTTAAATTTAGACATTAACAATTGTTATGTTTGTAAGGGATTTCGAGGACCACATTCTTCAAATTCGACCTACTCTACGTAGGGAAGATGTGTGGGTGCAACATGAAGCGGAATACCTTGATTGGTTTAGATCGAAAGTGAGTTTGTGTGACTATAGGTTATTCAATAGGTTATTAAAGAAATGTTAATGTATTAACAATATGAATGAATTTCAATAGGTTATTCAAGACAAACCCAATGATGATGTATTGTTTGCTTTGGCAATGGGTCCTTCGACATTAGTTCGCACTTGGAATAGATACTATGTTAATGGATACAATTTCCAAACAAAAGCATCAAGCAACCACAAATCCACCATGAATTATGGAGTGTGTGTGTCTAATGACGGTGGGAGTGATTTCTTTGGGATTCTAGATGATGTTATAGAATTGAAGTTTACCGGTGCTCGTAGTCAATATAGCACTGTTTTGTTCAAGTGCAATTGGATGGACAATGTGAGGGGAATGAACATCGATCAATACAAGCTAGTTGAAGTCAACCACACCAAGAAATACCCCAAGTTTGATCCCTTTGTGCTATCATACCAGGTTAGCCAAGTATATTTCGCACCGTACCCAAGCTTGAAAAGAGATCGTGCTCAATGGTGGGATGTGTTTAGGACAAAGGCAAGGTCCGTGATTGATGCTCCGGTTGACTTCGACTTCCTTCGGGAGACAAGTGTTGGGACTCCAACGCTTTGTGATCCAAACGATATTCCCGATTATGAAGGTGGTAATGATGTCGAGTGTGGTGAAGGAGATGACGAAGAAATTTTGTTTGAAGCCCCATCAGGTGATGATGAAGAAGAGTCTAGTTTCGAGTCCGGAGAAAGCGAGGATGATGACGATGACGATGATGGTTTTTGGGATGACGATAGTGATGATGAACTAAGCGAGGATGGGAATTCACTTTGATTTGTTTGAGTATATCATAGCTTGTATTAAGGACAACATTTCAATAAAAATATAGGACTTTTGTAATGAAATGTTGAAGATTACTTGTTATGACATTTCCATCTATAGTTTTTCTTACTTGTTGTTGAGTAACATGATCCATTCTCGCATTAATATTTATGTTTCCTCCGCCTTGCTTTCTCCCCACTTCAAACCTAGTAATTATTATACAGGGGACACAAACTTCTTTTGTTTTTTGGATTAAAAAGCTAAAACATTGATTACATAACTTATATAGGACTACTTCATAATCTACCCTACCGACTTTGTTTTTTGGATTAAAAAGCTAAAACATTAAAAAGCGGGCGAGGAGGGGAGGGCGAGGGGGGGGGGGGGGCGAAGGGCGGGGGGGAGGGGGGAGGGGGGGGGGGGGAGGGCGGCAGGGAGGGAGAGGGGGGGGGGGGGCAGGGGGAGGGAGGGGGGGGGGGAGGGGGAGGGAGGAGGCAGGGGGAGGGCGGCAGGGGGAGGGGGAGGGGACTGCAGCAGGGGAGGGAGGAGGGAGGGGAGGCAGCGGGGGGAGGGAGGGGGACTGCAGCAGGGGGAGGGGGGGGGGAGGCGGCAGGGGAGGGGAGGGTGACTGCAGCGGGGGGAGGGAGGGGGGGGCAGGGGGGGGGGAGGGAGGGGGAGGGGAGGGCGGGGGGAGGGGGGAGGCGGGGGGGGGGGGGGGCGGGGGAGGGGGGGGAGGGGGACTGCAGAGAGGGGGGGGGGGGGGGAGGGCTGCGGGGAGGGGGAGGGGGACTGCAGCAGGGGGAGGGGAGGGGGACTGCAGCAGGGGGAGGGAAGAGGGGGAGGGCAAGCAGGGGGAGGGGGAGGGGAGGGCAGCAGGGGGAGGGGGGGAGGGGGGCTGCAGCAGGGGGGGGGGGGGGGGGGGCAGGGGAGGGGGAGGGGCAGCAGGGGGAGGGGGAGGGGGGGCTGCAGGCGGGGAGGGGGGAGGGGGAGGGCTGCAGGGGAGGGGGAGGGGGGGGGGAGGGGGAGGGGGGGGGGGGGGGGCGGGGGGGGAGGGGAGGGGGAGGGCTGCAGGAGGAGGGGGAGGAGGGCGGCAGGGGGAGGGGGAGGGGAGGGCTGCGGGGGGGAGGAGGAGGGCGGAGGGGGGGGGGAGGGCGGGGCAGGGGGGGGGGGGAGGGGCTGCGGGGGCCGCGTTTCTACTTTCTTGCATTTTACGCGTTTCTACTTTCTTGCATTTTACCCTTGAAAGAAGTATCTTACGCGTTTCTACTTTCTTGCATTTTAGGTAATCATGTCTAATCCTAAGGGCCGCGGAGGTCGAGGTGGCTTAGGTGGAAGCCAAGGCCGTGGGACTTTGACTCCGAGGGAGCTTTTTCAGTCACCACCTGTGCACAAGGAAGCGGAACCCTATGTCAGAGACACAGGGAGATGATTCACAGGCACGTGACATTGGTGAGCACGTACCGGAGACTCCGATGACTCATACGGAGGAAGGTGAAGGTTCGAACCGTGTACCAAGAAAGGTTTTAAGCCCTACTGGATTGTGGTAAGTTAGTAAACCTTCATTTCATGATATTTGTATGCAATGATATTCACAATTCACGTGTTTGTTTGGTTTTCAATTCAGGTTTGATGATAACAAGGTTAGTGGGTCCATCACTGACATTTTCCAGGGCCATTTTCGACAACCATGGTTCAATTACAGTGAGGTCGATGATGCAACAAAGACGCATTGGTGGAACATTTTCACAGTATGTATGAATCGAATTATGAAAAATGAAATTGATTATATTACTTTATTAATATCTTTGTTTAATGTTTGACTAAAGGGTATTTACGAATGGCCTCCTGAGTTAGAAGGCCTAGTGAGGAAGGATTACAAGAAAAAAGCTTCATCTCGTCTGCGAGACTTGCGATACTTGGGTGGTTAAGAAAGCCAAAGAAAGGCCAAAATGGTTGGGGGAGACGATATACGAAGACATGAAGAAGAGAAGTGAAGACCCAACATTTCGGGAAAAATCTGAAAAGGCGAAGAAGAACCGAAGAGGTGGCTCCCTGTCTAATCCAATTGAGCCGTCACACTTTCAGGGTTCTATTTCGGCGGCACAGCATGCTAGGAAGATGGTAAATATGTTTCATATCTACTACTTAGTGTAATTTACATGAATATGTTCCATAAAGCCTTTGTTAATTAAACAATGTCTACAGGCAAAGAGTAGAGGAGGAGTACTCCCTACTGCTCCCGAGTTGTTCTTGAAGACTCATTTCAAGACTGCTCCTGAAAAGGAGAAATTCCAAAGCAAACAAGAAATCAAAGCAAATCTCGGTACATACTTCTAAACATGATATATGTAGTTAGTTTAGTGTATTTATAAGTTGTTTTGATTGAAAATACACAAAGTAGGAAAGTTAGAACCAAATGTAGGCCAATATAGGCCTTTTTAGGCCTTTTTACTTGAAATTGAATGAATACGAGTACTTTGATGCTAGTTTAAGTTATAACCACCTCAAACATCATATATGTAGTTAGTTTAGTGTATTTATAAGTTGTTTTGATTGAAAATACACAAAGTAGGAAAGTTAGAACCAAATGTAGGCCAATATAGGCCTTTTTAGGCCTTTTTACTTGAAATTGAATGAATACGAGTACTTTGATGCTAGTTTAAGTTATAACCACCTCAAACATGATATATGTAGTTAGTTTAGTGTATTTATAAGTTGTTTTGATTGAAAATACACAAAGTAGGAAAGTTAGAACCAAATGTAGGCCAATATAGGCCTTTTTAGGCCTTTTTACTTGAAATTGAATGAATACGAGTACTTTGATGCTAGTTTAAGTTATAACCACCTCAAACATGATATATGTAGTTAGTTTAGTGTATTTATAAGTTGTTTTGATTGAAAATACACAAAGTAGGAAAGTTAGAACCAAATGTAGGCCAATATAGGCCTTTTTAGGCCTTTTTACTTGAAATTGAATGAATACGAGTACTTTGATGCTAGTTTAAGTTATAACCACCTCAAACATGATATATGTAGTTAGTTTAGTGTATTTATAAGTTGTTTTGATTGAAAATACACAAAGTAGGAAAGTTAGAACCAAATGTAGGCCAATATAGGCCTTTTTAGGCCTTTTTACTTGAAATTGAATGAATACGAGTACTTTGATGCTAGTTTAAGTTATAACCACCTCAAACATCATATATGTAGTTAGTTTAGTGTATTTATAAGTTGTTTTGATTGAAAATACACAAAGTAGGAAAGTTAGAACCAAATGTAGGCCAATATAGGCCTTTTTAGGCCTTTTTACTTGAAATTGAATGAATACGAGTACTTTGATGCTAGTTTAAGTTATAACCACCTCAAACATGATATATGTAGTTAGTTTAGTGTATTTATAAGTTGTTTTGATTGAAAATACACAAAGTAGGAAAGTTAGAACCAAATGTAGGCCAATATAGGCCTTTTTAGGCCTTTTTACTTGAAATTGAATGAATACGAGTACTTTGATGCTAGTTTAAGTTATAACCACCTCAAACATCATATATGTAGTTAGTTTAGTGTATTTATAAGTTGTTTTGATTGAAAATACACAAAGTAGGAAAGTTAGAACCAAATGTAGGCCAATATAGGCCTTTTTAGGCCTTTTTACTTGAAATTGAATGAATACGAGTACTTTGATGCTAGTTTAAGTTATAACCACCTCAAACATGATATATGTAGTTAGTTTAGTGTATTTATAAGTTGTTTTGATTGAAAATACACAAAGTAGGAAAGTTAGAACCAAATGTAGGCCAATATAGGCCTTTTTAGGCCTTTTACTTGAAATTGAATGAATACGAGTACTTTGATGCTAGTTTAAGTTATAACCACCTCAAACATCATATATGTAGTTAGTTTAGTGTATTTATAAGTTGTTTTGATTGAAAATACACAAAGTAGGAAAGTTAGAACCAAATGTAGGCCAATATAGGCCTTTTTAGGCCTTTTTACTTGAAATTGAATGAATACGAGTACTTTGATGCTAGTTTAAGTTATAACCACCTCAAACATCATATATGTAGTTAGTTTAGTGTATTTATAAGTTGTTTTGATTGAAAATACACAAAGTAGGAAAGTTAGAACCAAATGTAGGCCAATATAGGCCTTTTTAGGCCTTTTTACTTGAAATTGAATGAATACGAGTACTTTGATGCTAGTTTAAGTTATAACCACCTCAAACATGATATATGTAGTTAGTTTAGTGTATTTATAAGTTGTTTTGATTGAAAATACACAAAGTAGGAAAGTTAGAACCAAATGTAGGCCAATATAGGCCTTTTTAGGCCTTTTTACTTGAAATTGAATGAATACGAGTACTTTGATGCTAGTTTAAGTTATAACCACCTCAAACATGATATATGTAGTTAGTTTAGTGTATTTATAAGTTGTTTTGATTGAAAATACACAAAGTAGGAAAGTTAGAACCAAATGTAGGCCAATATAGGCCTTTTTAGGCCTTTTTACTTGAAATTGAATGAATACGAGTACTTTGATGCTAGTTTAAGTTATAACCACCTCAAACATGATATATGTAGTTAGTTTAGTGTATTTATAAGTTGTTTTGATTGAAAATACACAAAGTAGGAAAGTTAGAACCAAATGTAGGCCAATATAGGCCTTTTTACTTGAAATTGAATGAATACGAGTACTTTGATGCTAGTTTAAGTTATAACCACCTCAAACATCATATATGTAGTTAGTTTAGTGTATTTATAAGTTGTTTTGATTGAAAATACACAAAGTAGGAAAGTTAGAACCAAATGTAGGCCAATATAGGCCTTTTTACCCACTTTATTTTACTTGAATTTGAGTATATTTAACCAAATGCGGGAGACGTACAAGAAGAAGCTGGATCATTGTACCACTCGGGGTCACAACCAACCCCGATCTCGTTGTATTGGGAGACAGGTTGGGGGGGAGGAACCGAGGAAAAGTTCGGGGGTTGGGTCGGGGAGATCATTTGTACTACAACTCTTCATCGGGCGAGGAGATAGCGGCTCTTCACAACCATATGAGCCGTCCATTTTATCTCGATTGAGGCGCGGAGTGGAGGCAAAGGTCGCTGCGCGGATGGAAGAGGTGGAGGCAATGGTCGCAGCACGGGTGGAAGCGTCCAAGTCGGGCCATTGTTGAGGAAATGATGAGGAACATGTCTAGTTTCGGCCACATGTCCTCGGGTTGCAACCCGAGCCCCCATCCACATCGCGGACTGACGATGACCCGGGGGTTTGGTGGTGGCGGTAGTGCTACACGAGACACCCTTGACAGGTGTAGTGTTTTTGCTTTCGGCAACTTGGTAACTAACTTTTATGCATTTAGTGTCTATATTTTTCGGCATCTAGCTTATTAGTTTCCAGCTTTGTCGATATATATTTTTTGTAAACACGAGAATTCTACTTTATTTCCCGACATCGGGATCTATTTTGTGTACATAATTGTAATCTATTTCTTGTAATTATACAAGTATCAATGCAAATTGTAATATATATCAAAATTGCATATTTTTGTAATTGAATGCGATGGAGGAACTGACTTTAGTGTGGTCCACAAGCATGCATGTGGCTTGGTACGAGGTTTAATTATTGGAAACAACAAAAATATTTTAAATAATATAATTTCAAAAAAACAACGACGGCTAAACATTAAATTAACGACGGCTAGGCAGTCGTTGCCAGGTATACCATGGACCCAAGGACTTCCTCTTCAACGACGGCTTTTATATAATAGCGACGGTTTATAACAGACGTTGATGTGGCCCATACAACGACTGTTTAAAACCGTTGGGGAATTTACCGACGGTTTTTAACTGTCGCTAAATCAACGACGGTTTCACACCGTCGTTGATTTAACAACTGTTAAAAACGATCGTTGGTTTTGGTACCGGCGTCGGTTTTTCCAAACGGTCGCTGATTACAAGAAAGCCGTCGGTATTCTACTCACCGACGGCTCAGCGGTCGTTGATTCTAAACTCAGCGACCACCGTTGCACCGACGGTCTTCTAACGACGGTTTAGCCGTCGTTGATGTTTCACCGACGGTTTTCCTAATATTACCGACGGCTTTCAGCCGTCGTTAAATTCAACCTTTCTTGTAGTGCTAGAGTTAAACTATATTATCAAATGTCTGTATTTGAGTTTGGGGTTAAAGACTTTGAGTGAACTCTTATAGGGGGACTTGGTTAAGAGTTTGAGTGAATTCTTGTATCAAGTTCGAGTTAGGAACTTGAGTAAGTTCTTGTTGTTTATGCGTAGACTTAGGGTGAAGTCTATCTAGGGGTGAAGGGTTTGAGTAAACCTATTGTAAAGAGTTGTGGGAACTCTTGGAAGACTTAGAGTTAAGTCTAGAGTATAGAGTGGAGATTGTGAGAGAGTTCAAGTTCCGAGGGGAACTTGCGTATGTAATAGGTTGAAACAGAGGATGTTTCCTATTATAGTGAAGAGTTTAAATCCCGAGGAGGTCGTCGTTTTTCTTCTTGTATTGAGACAAGAAGTTTCCACGTAAAAATCTCTCTTGCACTTTCAGTTCCTTATTGCTTATGTTTTAAATTCCGCATTATTTGGGCAATAAGTTTCGCACTACAATTCACCCCCCATCTTGTAGTGTTTCTAATAAAATAACAATTGGTATCAGAGTCAGAACTCAGTGATAAGCAGAAACCCTGCTGAGTTAAGTTCCTGCAAGAAGAAGGAACTCGTAAGAGAAAGGAACTCCACCCTACGTCATTCAAAGGAACAATTGGAAGCTGACTTTTTATTATCAATTTAAAGTCACTCAAGGATTATCAATGACCCCTTTGATGTAAGTATCTCTTACTTGAGATATTCTTTATACGCATACATTAAATTGAAACTTGTTCTTTATAGTATTTCTAATAAAAAAAAATTTTTTGGCTTTGATGTTTTTATAGCAATTTTGGATAACTTTAAAACTGTTTTTTAAAGACAAAATTCAAATTTCCAAATTGTTTTTAAATATCAAAGAATCAGTATACTAGAAATGGTTCAAGGAACGACTTGTATGGAACAATGCATATTTATTACTCTTGGAACTTGGTTTCCCATCTTTAGGGAAATCCATTATCTTTGGCATGTTATATTGTGCTCATATTATTCTTCATTTGCCAAATGATAGTGTTATTACGTATCATGAATATTTGAAAAATATCTTATGTCGATACATGATGTTCCTTGTTAGTAGTAGTAGATATGTGCATCATGAATATGGATATTTTATATTGCTCTTACTAACAAGAAAGGACCCAATATATATTTGGCCATTTGGGTACCAAAAACCATGAACTTGCTTATTTTGCAGGTCATGTGAAAGGAACCTACATATCTTGATGTAGAGGTTGTTTCTAGAAAGTAGATCTAGACATGAGTTCCTCTCACTACAAAAGCTGGAAAAAAGTATGTAAATGGTGAAATACATTTCTCAGGAAATTGGGTAGTAATCTTTACATACTACTATATATCTTGGTCATTATTATATTCAAATATGCTTTTTAATATCCCCTATTAATACATGCTTGTAGAAGGTTATGAAAGAGAAGTTGTTTTTATGGTTTATACATATATATATGAATTATTTCAATCCAAATTCTCTTCAAGTTTTGTGCAAGTATATTTGTATTTTGTAGGTTTGACTATGGAGATAATTAATATTGGTAAAGGAACTTGCAGATGTAATAAGAGAATGATCGTCAGTTTCTCTAAAAGGAACAGACGTATTGGCATAACTAAAATGAACCAAAGGAACTCTAATATAGTCATAGGAACATAGTAATTAAGCATGAATCAACAAATCTATTAATTGATATTCACGTCCTAATGAAAATAGAAGTTTAAGGCTAAAATTTAGGAAGGTTTTAGAGAAAAAGATTTTGACTAAGTTAAAACATTATAAGAAAATCTTTTTGGTTATTGAAAGATTTTATTTTATTTGAAAAATTAAATCTTTTATATTTAAAGAAAAATCTTCTTAGATATTATTAAAAAGAATTGAAATTAAACTTAAGAGAAAATAATAAGAGATCATGCTTAACAAATTCCTAGAATTTAGTAAAGTGAGATACTGGATATAACATGTTCAATTGAACGTACACTAAGTGGGGCATGATGCGTTTGTTTCTCAAGCAAAGGAACAACGTATTCTAGAGCCACAAATCCATGATCCTATGATCTAATCTCACGTTTAATCCAAATGACTATTATATAAGAACTTAATTAATGAAGTTCTAAGTGTGCCTGACTAAGTGATTAAGTGAGTTAAGTAATTAAAGTATCAGTGCTTTTATTCTCTTATAATAACCAATTGTTCCTATTGTCTACTTATTCTATTTCCACTACAATAAATGCATAAAATCAGTTTCTCAATTCAAGAAACATTGACTAATGATTTGAAGGAAGCGGTAGTAAACTAAGATTAGTGGAACTATTAAATGGTATAGGAACATTCCAACTTTTGGCACAAGTTCCAAATTCTTTTGAAATTTATCTTAGTTCACTTGAAAAAAGCAAAAGTTCCTTTTCATATGAGACTATATTTTTTAGGAACTTTATTTCATTTTATGCTTTAACTATATTATCTCTTTTGACTAACCTACTAACATTAAAATGCACAAAGTATTTCTTTTTGGGTTTGCTTTACAGATTACATTTCTTAATTTATGACAACAAAAAATGAAGGAACAAATAATATTTAGCGAGGGGAAACAACTCGTAAGATATAGCTCGACAACGAGTGTTTCAAGCCTATGATGATAGACAAATCAATATTGCTCTCGCTATATGCTTATGATGAAGGAACTGTAGCTTCATAAACCAACATAAAATGGTAAGATTGTTTAATAATCAAATGTTGGTAAGTTAAGTTCTTGTTCCATTATATATATATATCTTTATTGTCGAGTTGAAGCACATTGTGTTTAAAGTTTTTAAAGTTCACTAACTCTGGTTGTTTTGCAATTAAATTGCGTCATCAATAAAAGCTAGAAATGTCATACTTGAAGGGAATCAAGTAGGGAACACATACTTTGTGGATCTCAATTTGGTTCCTAACAACAACATGACATGACTAGTCATTATTGAAGATGATCTACTTATATATTTCAAAATGATAATATTCTAACTTCATCATGGTTGACAAACTTAGACCAAATAACTTGATTATAGGTATATCTTATATCTAGTTCCTAAAGGATAAAGTTTGTTAACTATGTCCATGAAGATAGTATGTGATCTTATCTTCTTTCAAAAAATTCGGTTTGCACCACAAATTCTTGGAACCTTTTCATGTGAATTTGCGTGGCATCTCAAGTGTTTAAATTAAAATTTTGAAGTAGATTTGTCTTGGTTGTAGTTGATATTTATTTAAGGGACACTTGATTCTTTTCTTTTATAACAAAGATGAATATTCCACAGAATGTGTAATCACTGCTAAGAAGATTAAAGGTTTAAGTGGTGATAAATTATTATATTCGAGATCTAACCATGGAACCAAGTTCCAAACAAGTTTGATGATTTTGCAGGAAACAAGGTATCACTACAAGCTTTCAAAGTGAAGAAAATTATAACCAAAAAGGAACTTTTAGACAAAAGTCGTTAATAATACTTCCCAATCATCAATAAGGATATGGTTACATCTTTGATCAACAAGACATCCTACAAACTTTAAAAGTAGAAGATTCTACTAGGGAAGTTTGTTGATATAAGTGAAGAGGCGATGATCCTGTGATGCGCCTTCAATTGCAAAGCATACCAAGTTTACAACAAATAAAACAATGTGCACATGCAGTAATGAGTGAGCATATTATTTTGATTGAAACTAACTTGTTTGTTCACAGTAAACAGGTTAAAGATGGTTTTCATGTTGAACTCACAAGTTTCTATGGAACTATAATTCCGAACATGAAATATGTCACTCTCAAAAGCAACAATAGCCATCTATATGACCTCATGGAGAAGAGCTTAAAAATGAAGATCAAGTTCAAATTCATGAAATAGAAGTTCAACTCAATAAATATGTGGAAGCGAGTTCCTATGCAATTAGTAGGAACAAAGGAACTCTATACAGGTTAGTTGTTGATAAAAACTAAACAAAGGTATTGAATTTGAGGAAACTTTTATTCATGTAGCTAGGTCATGATATAATTGAATATTATTTTCTTGTTGCTTACATGGGATTTTGATTGTTCCAAATAGATTTTCAATGTGTTCAAAATAAATATTTTTTTGGAAATCTATAAGGAACAACATCAAGTTTCTTCTTGAAAAATGATTTAAAAATTGACAATAATTTTTGTTTTCAAGGGGAATTGACTTAGTAGTTGTACATCGTAATATGGGTAATATTTTTGGTACAACTAACTATTTTATGCAAGGGTTTTTGCTAACCTTATAAGTAAATGTGTACACGAGCATAATAAGGGAACACAACTACACTCTTGGAACATAATGACGCAATGACAAAAACATGTCAAGGAACTTTTGAAGGATGATGAGTATGAGTCAAGTTGAAATGACAATTCCATCAGATGTGAAGATATCAAAATGATGGAAATAGTAGTTCAGAAACTCAAAAGTAAGTCATCAAAATCAGTCCAGTACTTGAGGTAATTTTATATTCATGGTGAAATGTGACTTAAGTTATGATGTTCCTATTGTAAATTACATCGTTAAATTATCAATATGAATACTAACTTTTATAAGTCTTTGTTTAAATTATGTGAAAATATGTTCTTTATGATTTCACCTATTCATGGACTGTTTAGAGGAACAAGACTTGATGAAGTATGACTTGAGTGTAAACATGTTATTTTCCAAAAGTTTTATCGAATTGGGCTCTTACACATATTAAAAATGAAGTGATTATATGCACACTAGCGTAAATATGTTACACTTAATTTTTGTGTCGTAAAGGCATACTCACTTGCCTAAAAGTGTTAGAGGTCTTATAATAGAACTATGGATGCTATCAAACATGAAAATCCTAAGTTACCAAAGGTACAATGAAAGAAACCTTGATGGAACAAGACAGGTAATTTCCCATAATATATTTCTTTAACTTTTAGAGGGAACAAACCTATTCTTAGCCAACTATCATCAGTTCACACCACATTTCTTCAAATACCATTTGATTGATTAATTCCTAATTCCATTCATATCATGTCACTTCAAATCTCACTACTACAAAAAAGGCTTAGGAGACCGGTTAAAAATGGCCTAGGAAACCGGATTACAACAGGTCTCTATCTCACAGGTGTCCTAGGTTAGGAGACCGGTTATAATGCCCGGTTTCTTTTGTTTGTTTGAGAGACCAGTTGACAGCCAAAACCAGTCTCCTAGACTAAGTGTATATGTAATATGTAAAGAGGATAGGAGACCAGTTGACAGCTAAACCAGTCTCCTTAATTCACCCTTCGAAACCAGTTATTGATCACAACCGGTTTCTTAGATTTATTACACTTTTTTTAATTACTATATACATACATTATATATACGTTGTATATACGCTTTTTTTTTTTCTTTACAAATTATAAATAGCTGCAATAATATTATTGAACATAAGTTTACGCTTGCTCTATTCATCATGTTAAAAAAAAATTTGCTCCATTTGATATATATCCAAAACCATCTCTCTCAAAGCACCAATATTCAATGTCTTAAAAGTAAAGTTTCTATAATCTAATGACATTGACTAAAATTAAAATTTAAAAAAATCTAATAATATGTAAACTTGACCACATCCATATTGTCGTCGTCTTCAATCACCATCGTCTTATACTTGGTTATCTAAATATGTCACCCACATATCTCTTAGCTCGTCAATCATCTCTTGCGAATAAGTGTCAGGAATTCCAGAAAAGCACTACAAGATATCATCAGATAATTATAATTAGAACTATGATAAATTTCATAAGCTTCCTATGCATAAATAAAGAACAAGTAGATATATAAACATTACAAATAACTTTGAGGTTGATACCTGGCAATGCTCACACAAAAGTATATACCATTAACTTGTGAGGTTCATGCTTATGGCATTACGAGCAAAAGGCTTAACTATAAGCGAGTTTTCCAGTCGTAAATGAGCCATTTCTTGTCGCAAAAGGCTTAACTACAAAAATAAAGATAACTTACATAGTACAAAGACGTTGCCAAGTCTCCATGCTCCATACCTTAACTAGCTTGCCATCATCCGCCGATACCAAAAACTTTCCCATGTCACTGAAACGTACATCTCTAACACAATCTCTATGTAGAATTTCCTTAGATGCATCTACTAAAAGAGGCAAAACAGCTTTTTCTGCAGTTGTGAAGTAGTTAAAAAAATTCAAAGAATATGGACTACATTCAAAGAAGAAGGTTTCTCCTTCTAAACAACTTCCCACGTTGAATGTGTGCAAATATCAAGTTCCAAGAGATGATGAGATAGACCAAAAGTTTTACATCATGGCAAATAAATTGTACCCGAAAAATATTTTAGTCATGGAGCTGATCCAACTTTTGAGAACAGTAGAATGAGAATACAATAAGTTAAAATTTGATATGACTTGAAAATGAATATAACCTGATCTGAATTTGGAATACGCTGGCTAACGGAACCACATAAGCCCCTCTGCTCCTCTCCTACTTCTGATTCTGGACCAGCTGGCTCATCTGTATGAGCATTCAGATGACAGTGTGAGCAAACATGCAGGCATGAAAAAAGGAACATCTACACAGGAAAGAACTTCCCTATATTCTTCCCTTCCCAATATATTGTAGGTATAATCTCTCGGACTAAACAGTAAAATTTCTCATAATTAGTTTCTTCTTTTAAAAATCAAAAATAAAATAATTTTGTAACATGTCATTATCGGTATGAAATAATAAGGGCCCTCTTCAAGTAATATATCTTGTCAACCTATAGTATGTATAAATTCTTGCAAAGAAAAGGTAAAGGATTGCACCTGTGCTTGTATGAGTTATTTAACTATTAAAGTTAAAAAATTTAAAACTAAATATGTTTAATTTAACTATTAAAACTATATATGTTTTTCAGCAAGAAAAAATCAAAAGGGGCTTAAGTTAGAGAGTAATTCTTTATGGTTCGAACCCTTTTCGTAATAAAATCCAAGTCCTTATTGCCTATATCTTCAGGCAACCAAAAAAGCCTACCTACAACAAACCAAGAATTGAAACAATAATGTCTTAATTAGTACCTTAGTCTAAACACCAGCGCAAATAATCTTCAACTAAACAATTCTTGCTAAAGATGTGTGCCACATCACCTTCAAAGAACCCCACCGCAAAGGCAACCATATTCAGTCATAAGCAAATCCAGTCAACAATAACAATTGAGAATAATCAACCTGAAAACCCAAATTATATGCACCTATGACAATCAGGTACACTATAAAAACACCAACATTGTTAACTAAAACAGCAAGTAGCAGCAAACTTCGACCCATAGTTGCCGAAAACATCCCCCATAAGAGTATAAGACCACCATAAGAGGAAGATTTCCCTACCCTGCTAAACTTAAGCAACATATCAATGGATCATTTCAGTCACTAGAGTCATAACAATAATAGCCATAACAATGATCATAACACGCCCAAGACCTAGAATCTTCATTGTAGCTGGTAAAGCCATATTTTCAACTTCAATAATTGTTGCTGACAAATTAAAGACTGCCACAGAAAATGGATCCCCATTAAACTCATCAAACCCAGATTCTTCATGGCGTTTGGTGGGCAACAAAGGGGAATTTTTATCTGGGACTTCATTTTCTTTGATTTTCTCTCTGTTTTGGACTATATCTTACAAAGAGTCATCTCTATTTTTCCTCTGGAACTTCAAAAATAACAGAAGAAAATCCATATATTGAAATCCAAACAGATTTTTGCAGCAAATAGACCACAAAATTAGAAACATAGAATCAGAATTATACTAAGCAAGTGATCAAAATCAAAATCAGAACTAAAAGATAAGTAATTTAATAAGATAAAAAGAAGTAAGACGGACGTCTACACAAGCTAGTAAAATCAGAACTAAAAAAATAATGCATATAGATCGTACCTGGTAAGTGGTAACCAACTTCGTTGTATCATTCTCTGGTTTAATGTATCCAAAATGAGGTAAAAAAAAACACTTTTTGATAGAGATTTGATTTTGGGAATAACGATATAGAGATTTACAAATTAGAATTTAAAAAGAAAGAAAAAGAATTATAAGCACAAAAGTGATGAAGACTAGAAAAGGGAGGAGCACAGTGATGCGATTGAAGCAGCGAAGTCAATAACCACCTGTTGTATCTCTCACAGAACTCATGACGACAACCATAATCCACCACACGGTACTCTAATCTAAAAATTAAAACAATATGAATACAAATTCATACAAAACCCTAATTTCATAATTCACAGATATAAAAAACGCCAAATTCATCATCAGAAATAAACAAAACCAGATTTCGTTGAAGACAACAATCCTAATCAGATTAGGTTAGATAGAAAATCGTAGAGCAAAATTAGATCTGGAAAAATAAAAGGGGAAAACGAACCAGGATCATCAGAATAACGATCTGGGCGCGAATATGGAGGAGCGTCACGACGAACATCGCCGGACTCGTAATCGCTGCCTCCGCTGTCGGACGGACGAACGACGAGGCTGCTTAGCAGTTATGGGTTTAGCATTTGGCACTTGGCTGCGTCATTCTACACAAGTGGAGTATTATTCTAATCTAATTAAGCATTGACTGTTTTTCCCACATAAAAAAAAAGAGTGGAAAAAAAAAGGAAATCTACCTCCTTTAGCACCAGCACTATGTTGGGAAAAAAATTATTAAAAAAAATAATCAAGGAAACCGGTTTTACTTAGAAGTAGTTTGCTATCTCTCAACAACTATTTTAATAAGTTAAGTAATTAAACTTAAGAAACCGGTTTTGGAGAATAAATGGTTTCACATATTTAAGAAACAGGTTAGTGTACTCAACCGGTCTCTTATTGGTAGTCTCTTTGGCCATTTTTGTAGTAGTGTCTCCTAATTCCCATGTGCTCTAATTTATGACTTTTTATGGTTCAATGATGCATAAAGAGTGATAAATGGTAAAAATATTTTGAGGGGAAAGTTATGGAAGAAGTGAGAAGCAAATATTTTATGTTTTATCAAGTGATGCTTAGAAGGATATATAATTAGATGGAACTAATCATATAAGTTCCTAATGATGAAAGAATGGTAAGGAACTCAGGGGGAATAATGAAGAAATCGATATAAATGTACATTCTAGGGAAAATGCAAAAACTTGTAATGACACTCTTGTTTTAAAAAATAATAATAATAATAAAAAGGAACAAGGGTGATCAAATCTTTATTATTTCCTAGAAGTCAATATTTCATATGGTTGTGAAAATGCTTGCTCATTGATTTGATGATTTGAGAAAAGGAACATAAGTGAAAGATGAAGAACTTGATTACAAAGTGAATTCGTTGAGTAAAAGTGAACTTGATAGATATCTATATATATATATCAAGGTGAATGTGTGTGAGGTTTGGCAGAGATTTCAACGTGTGATGTGAAGTGATCAACTCTAATTATTGTTGAGAACCTCTTATTAAAAGTCTAAACTATAGAGAACACTATATATCTCAAGTTCCCTCTACTCAAATTGTTCCATAAACTTCTTTCATATTTCTTTGAGCCGAATATTACAATGTCCTATCTCTTAATCCATTCTTGACTTTCAAATCTGATTTTTGCTTGACTTTTATTTCTTATTTGTCAAGTTCCTTCGATGGTTTTTGAAGTTGGGTCTTTGGATTGTGATTTGGAAATTCGTGTAGCACATGCATCCTAAGTTTGAAAATTTTAGATTCTTGAGGCTTTTGGGACTAACAAGTGTTTAACCATTATGGTGGTAAGTGTAGCATATAACAATAAGTGTATATGATTTACCTAAAACAAATGTGTATAGGATGATCCTTTTCGATAATGACAAAAGGGGGAAGAATATGTATGATGCTTATGGTCAAGTATTAGTTAAGTCTAAATCCTTATATGATGAAAGTTCTTTGTATGAAGCTTATGGTCAAGTATAGTTAAATCTAAATTCTTATATGATGAAAGTTCTTGTGTGATGTGTTTATCTATGTTGATATTTCCTTCATATACATGAATGACTTGTTAGTTAAGGGGGATTAATGTACATCGTTTATTGTTTAATTTGTGATAAGCATCATTTGTTTGTCATCATCAAAGGGGGAAATTGTTGAGTCATGTAGTGTTTTGTTGATTGTAAACAAATGATGATTATCTAACTAACATGTGTGTATGAGATGTGCATATCACATTAACATGAAACAAGTCATGGAGGGTTGAATATATCACATCATGAAGGACTTCCAACAAGTGAAGTTCCTAAAAGAGTTCCTATAAGGAACACAAACAAAGCGGTTCCTAGGTACATCCTAAGAGGAACATTGAATAGGAAGTTCCGAAGCAGTTCCCGAGTGGGAGCAGCAAGATGACGTTTCAGAGTTGAAACAAGAAGTTCCTAAGCAGGAACTATGAATGTGAAGTTTCTTAAAGGAACTAGTACACCGAAGTTCCAGAGGTGGAGCTATCAACATGCGGTTCTTGAGTTGGAGCAACATGGAGCATGAAGACAGAAAATATGAGTTTACTTTCTAGGATTCATGTAAGTATGTGGAAACGTGAAACGTAATGGAACAAGGTCAAAAGGAACTCGTGGAACTTAGAGTCAAAAGTATTTAAGAGTCAATAAGTCTGATGCATATTATTATCTTAATCTATAACAATTTATTTAGAGTTTGTTTCTTAATAAATCTCTACTTGGTTAATTATTTTTAGATAATATGCATTAGTTGTTTTAGGATAAGTTTTAGTTTTAAAATAAAAGATAAGTTTTAAATAAAATAGTTTTAATAAAATCGGTTTTTTTAGGAATCTGATTTTAATTTATTTAATTTTATCTTTTCAGTTTTTGGAAAATAAAAAGCCTAGATTTATAATACGTATAATGAGTTTTTGTAAAGAAACTGTCTTTTTGTTCCTCTCTAAGGAACAGACGTGTTGGTCCTATTACTCTAAGTTAAAGGAACGAAGCAACATTTAACGGAACTAGGCGTGTAAATATTGTGCAACGCTTAAAAGGAATTTATTGAGTTTTTAAAGGCTATGTTTTAGGAAAATGATTTTATGTGGTTTAAATCTGATATTAGAAGAAAGATCTTTTATGGAAAAGATTTTATCTTTATTCCAAAATAAAATCATTTTCGGATTTAAAATAAAATCCTTTAAAGATATTATTTGATAAAAAGATTTAATTTTGGTGTTATTAATTAAAATAGTTTTTAATTAAAAACCAAATTTAAAATACTGTTGCATAAGTAAATGCTAGATTTTAGGAAGTAGTAACATCTCCATCTCCCATGTTCAACTAAGATCGTGGAGATCATGGGTAATAAAAGGAACGTGTTCCTCTAGTTGAGGAACATCATGGGATAATGGTTTACCCACTAACACATGATTAAGCCCATGTTCATTCTAAATGACTACTATAAATATACAAGTTCAATTAAGTTTCAAATTGTCTGACTGGCGTCATTCCATAGGGTATGACTTGTGTCATTCCATAAGGTCTGGCTTTAGGAATAATGTTACAAAAGAATTATGTCACTAGTAGAATAATTGCTTATTGTTGCGGTGGTATTGCTGTTATATCCATACACAGCAATAAACCACTTGAAAAAAAAAGGTAAAACATAAAATAGACCTATTGCTGCGGTTTCTGCCGGAAACCGCAGCAGTAGATTTCAACGGGAAAATTTTCAAACTTAAGTTGACTTTTTGACCAGTTCTATTGCTGCGGTTTCCCGCCAAAACCGCAGCAATATTTTAAATATTAATTCTTTATTAATATTTGAACCTATTGTTGCGGTTCCTACAAAAAACCGCAGCAATAGGCTGTTTTAAATATAAAAAAAGCATGGCCCAATTAGGGTTTCCTTTTAACAACTAACCCAGCCGTTTTCTCATGTTCCTCTCTCTCCTCACTCTCTCCTCTCTCTCCTCTCTCTCCTCTCAACCTCTCAACATCTCACTCTTCTCTCATCTCGCCGGAAATTCCTCTCCTCCTCTCATCTCGCCGGAAATTCCTTTCATCCTCTCATCCTCGCACGTCGCTCCTCTCACTTCGTCGGCGGCCAAGCCTTGGAGAATGCTCCTCTCATCTTCACACGTTGGCCTACAAATATCGGAGAATGGATTTGGGCGTTCTACTTAATTGACTGAAATCTTAGAACGCCAGCATCAAATCTCGAGGTTTTTTACTTTTTTTTTCGATTTTAGCAAACCGCATTATCATGAGTACGCGGCAGATCTGGGCGACAAATATCCCGATGAATTCCGGATGCTCGTCGGCGTGTAGATTTGGTGGATTTGATTTTTTTTATTTGACTCAATTTTTTTATGTTTATTTTGTTGGGTTGGATTATGTTAATTTTCGTTCTCATTTTTTTTCCGAGAATTTCCTCTTCTCCGGCGAGATTAAGCTCGTGGATCGAGATCGAGATGAGATGAGATTAAGCTCGGCGGTGGCCTGGGTCCGGTCGCCACTTGGTTTTGTGGATCTGTTATTTCTGGTTTTGTGGATTGTACTCATTTTTTTTCAATTTAATTTTTTGTTAATTTTATAGATCTAATTGAATCTGTATTTCAGGTTTATGGTGAATTAAATTAATTTGTATTTTTTTTATATATCATTTATATATATATATTTTTAGATCTTATATATGTGTATTTTCTTATTTCAACATAAAACTTATATAGTCAAATGTATAATGTAGTTATATAATTTGTCAATTAATTTAATGCTTGAATGAATTCCAACAAATTTAGTTGTGGTTTTGAAAATGTTGTGTGGGTTTGCTGTTGTAGTATACTAGTATATGACATTAGAAATGTATAATTTTTTATATAAAAAAAAAAGCAACCTATTGCTGCTGTTGTTTGGTAAAAACAACAACAATAGACTCACATATTGCTGCTGTTTTTACCAACAACAGCAGCAACATGTTACTTTTTTTAATTTTTTTTATATTATGGACACTACCTATTGCTGCGTTTTGGCTAAGAACCGCAGCAATAGGTAATTACCTGTTGTTGCGCCCTTTGCTGCGCCCATAATTGCTACGCGGCCAAAAACCGCAGCAATAGACCACTTAATGACTGCAGTAATTAACCTTTTATTCTACTAGTGTGTTTTTCTATTCCTTGTTTTGAGTCAGTTCCTATGAGTTCCAAGTTCCTACGAGTGCCATGTTCCTATACAATTCTTCAGTTTCTACATACTAGAGTTAAACTATATTATCAAATGTCTGTATTTAAGTTTGGGGTTAAAGGGTTTGAGTGAACTCTTGTAATGGGGACTTGGTTAAGAGTTTGAGTGAATTCTTGTATCAAGTTCGAGTTAGGAACTTGAGTAAGTTCTTGTTGTTTATGCGTAGACTTAGGGTGAAGTCTATCTAGAGGTGAAGGGTTTGAGTAAACCTTTTGTAAAGAGTTGTGGGAACTCTTGGAAGACTTAGAGTTAAGTCTAGAGTATAGAGTGGAGATTGTGAAAGAGTTGAAGTTCCGAGGGGAACTTGCATATGTAATAGGTTGAAACAGAGGAGGTTTCCTATTATAGTGAAGAGTTTAAATCCCGAGGAAGTTGTGGTTTTTCTTCTTGTATTGAGACAAGAAGTTTTCACGTAAAAATCTCTCTTGCACTTTCAGTTCCTTATTGCTTATGTTTTAAATTCCGCATCACTAGAGGAAAAAAGACCAAGGGCTGCAGTGCAAGGGATGCGGTTATCTGAAAACGCAGCCCTTAACCCACCCGCGAAAAATAAAAGAAGATAAGAATTTAAGGGATGCGTTGATTGGGCTAACCGCAGCCCTTTATTATTAATTAAGTGGGCTACGCCGCTTTCAAATGAAACGTTCAGTGCAGCAAACTTGAGCAAATTAAACCTCACAGTCTCCTCTCTCTCTCTCACTTACATTCTCTCTCCGCTCTCACAAAAGGGCTAAGGTTTCCTCTCACAAATCTCACGATCACCACACTCCCTCGTCTGTCCTCTTCACACACCACCAAATCCGTCGTCGTCGCCTATACAATCAACGATTAATTGGCATCGACGGCTTTATGTGTGAGGTCGTGATTCTAAGGTTTCTGATTAGGTTGATTTTGGGCGCGGGGTAAATTCGGTAACTGCTGGGGATTCCGGTGCTACTAGCGCTGGCGCTCTTGATTTTTACGGTGGACTTTAGTTTGAAGAATGATGAACCGGAGAAAATGGAGGTTTTCGATTCTCAAGATGCTACAATGGCAGATTTCGATGCGTTTCAGGGACATTTTGGTAATTCTACTGTTGTGATGAAGCCTAGTTATGAATGCGTTGTTTGTTCTTCTCTCACCTCCACTCGTTGTTCCCGCTGCAAGACTGTTCGTTATTGGTAATTTTCGTTTCAGATTTATGTTTTTTATATTGTTTATTTGGTTTTTGGTAATTTTCGTTTCAGATTTATGTTTTTTCAAAACTAGGTATTCACCTTCTCTCTCTGAATCTCGTTAATTTCCATCTGTCAATTTCTGCAAAATTCGATCATCATATCTGCAATTTTGTTCGTAATTATTAGACAAGTAATTTTCCAATTTCTATAAATTTGTTCATAAATTCTTTTTTGGTATATATGTTCTACATATTTTGATGAATGTTATGATTTTTGACGATCACCAATCTTTTAATTGATATAATGTTACAGAATGACCTAATTCGATATCTGAAAAAGAAAAAATCAAATGTTAAAGTAGAATTAATGATGCAATTCATGCGAAATTATCACATACTGATAGAGATTATCAAGAATAATTATGAGAATATGTTGTTAATTCTGTCAAAATCGGGAGATTTATGGACTTCATTTTAGTTTAAGTTAGAAGTTCCTTGATAAACTTATTGGCTACATTGTTCAAAATCATGCTTATCCATTTTTTCATGATTTAAGCTGCAATAGCTATCTAATGAAGAGGATTCACTTTGGTAGTATTTCTAATTATGTCTATTTATCATACTATAGGAATTGCTTATTATGATGTTCTCGGACTCAAGAGGTCGAAGTAGTATGTTCCTGAGAAATATATGTACAGGTACTAGCTTGCTATTATAGAACAAAATTGGTGTATTAATTTGATGACAGCAGTTTATAGTAATGTCGACCTTTCTTCATGTAATGTACATTAATGCAGATTTGAACTAGATATCTTAGAAATTTTATGACCTAGAGTTGCAATTTATATTGTAATGAGCGATTTATTGTCAATTAAACCGTTGAAGAAGTTTATTTAGTTTGCTTGATAATTAAAGAACACCATAGCACAGCCACCACAACCCCTGTCTTGTTTATCATTTCTAGTTTTCTTAAATTAGTTGCTCAGATGATGGTTGAGGCTAATACTTTTGCTAGTTTTGATTTGGTTTAGGGGGAATACTGATGAAGCTATGCGTGCCTTGCTGATGATACAGGATTTAAGTTGCTCTTTTGTTGGAAGAGGTAAACGTAATGATCAAATAATTCAATTTTGTTATTATCTGGGTGAATCAGTTCCTCAAATTGTTCTATTTTACAAATTATTTCTTGTTGTAGTTGCTGCAATGGAAGCACTTGTTGGGATTAATCTGGAACTTGGTTTGCTATGTGAATGGCGTAAGTTCATTTGAGAAGATGATTTGCTATATGAATGGCGTAAGTTCCCGATCATATGCACATCTTTTTCTCAAACTTGTATTCTGCTTTAGAAGATGATTTGCTATATGAATGGCGTAAATTCATATGAGATTGTTCTTTATACAGGATGTTGGTTTCTTTTGGACTGATTATGACTAGATTTTTGGTTGTAGCCAAGGGCTTCTTTGAAGGATGCCCTAAGAGGAATGAAATTCATAAAATATGAGTATGCTAATAATATGACCTTGTCTATGATACCTACGAGATGCTCAAAGAAATAATGTTTCTAACCTTAAAGGTGTATAAATTAAAGATAGAGTGATAGACATGGTATATTGTGGCTTCAAAGTTCAAATACAAGCTGGATATTGCCATCAAAGTTTCGATACTTATCTACGATTTTGAATTGTATTGCTGTGGCAACTGAAGGTGTGTTGTTTACGAAAACCTGCTTAATCACTTTAATCCTTATTACAAAGTCTGTTAAATATATGCTTTATGGTTGATTATGGAAGGCTTATTTCAATATTAATATCACTTCTTAAGATCCATTTTAAAGAATTATGGCCTCCCCCTTTTGAAAGATAATGAATCAGATCTTTACTATTTTATCTACATGACATCCAAGTGATAGTCTTGGACCAAATCTTTATTATTTACATGGCATCAATATTTTATTTGTCTCTCAGTAGGATCTCATGATATCAAATAAGAGGAATATAATTCATCAATTATGAGTATGCTAATAATATGACCTTGTCTCTGATACTTACGAGATGCTCAAAGAAATAATGTTTCTAAACTGAAAGCTGCATAGGTGAGATTTCATATTTTGGTGCTTATTATTGATGCCTTAGTCTAATCAGTCTATATGACGCCTTAGAGCTTGCCATATTGTGTAGGCAATGCATCTTTGTTATATGGAGTATTCTTGGATGCTAAGCGGGACTTTAATGCGGCAAAGGAGTTGTATTAGAAGGCGATTGCTGAATCGACTAAGAAGAAGGATTTAAGTGATCCACACGTGACATGACTTTGGGGTATGCATTATGTCACCTGAAGAAGTTCTGTTGGCAGCCATGTGTGCTTGGGGGCAGCTTGAGTCACATCTGGGTTAATGGAATATTGTAATTGGAATTTCTTTTGGTTTTTTCTTCTCCAATTTTCACATGATGTAATCATATTTCTAATTGTGCATCAACATAAATTTTGGTGATGCAGAGGAGATAATGACGAGGAATCTGAAGAAAGCAGAAGTTACTAAAAGCTTTGATCTTTGAATCATCAGGGCTGCATGGTTGCCATCACAGTCCTTGTCATCAGTTCTAGTGAAGAAGATCCAGAGGCAGAGTTCGTTGTGGCCTGCTCATTAATATTTTTGTAACTTCCTATATTTTTGTATAAAAAATACAATTTGTAAT
Source organism: Beta lomatogona (assembly GCA_947646795.1). NCBI lineage: Eukaryota > Viridiplantae > Streptophyta > Magnoliopsida > Caryophyllales > Amaranthaceae > Beta > Beta lomatogona. Next base: position 955,413 of record CANSNZ010000637.1, read on the forward strand.
GAAAATTGATACTTTTCTATATATATAATTATTTGGGGATCATTTTGGGCTAAAAAAATAAAAAAAAATAATCTTGGGTCACAAGGGCTACGGTCCGGGTAAAAACCGCAGCCCTTGGTGGGTAAAGGGCTGCAGTTAAGGGCAAAAAATGCACCCCTTAACTCACCAAGGGCTGCGGTTTTGGCTCTTAACCGCAACCCTTTACCCACCAAGGGGTGCTTTTTTTTCTCGGACCACAACCCTTAACGCTCTAAGGGATGCGGTTACTAAATGCCAAGGGCTGCTAGTCCAATGGCTGCGGTAAAAAAACGCAAGACCCTTTTTGATCGCAGCCCTTGGGCTTTTTTCCTCTAGTGCATTATTTGGGCAATAGTTCCGCACTACAATTCACCCCCCTAGTAGTGTTCCTAGTAAAATAACAACCGCATTGTCCGCCGTACTTCTGTAAAGAGTACTACATTTTCCATCGTATACCCGAAAGTCGAAAGGGGATACCGTTGTTCGTCGTATGCCTGAAAGGGATACTGCATTGTTCGCCGTACTTCTGAAAAGGAGTACCACATTGTTCGTTGTATTCCCGAAACGGATACCGCATTATTCGTCGTACTTCCGAAAGGGGGTACCGCATTGGTAGGAGGCGTCCTACAAAATTATATATGCCAGTTGCCAAGTTGCAGAATAATGTTAATGCTAATGACTGATATTATAAGATACATATGATGATGCTCTTTAAATATGTATTATGTTGACGTGATGGTTTTATAAATGTTTTACGATATTCTCTCCCCTCTGATTGCCAATAAAATGAATTTACGATGTTAGGGTAGTATGTTACCGAGCCTCGACTCATAACGTTTTGCTTTTATGTTTTAGGTATGGACGGGAAAGCTGAAATGATAAAGCAGTGAAAATATTGTAAATACGATGGTTATAAGTTCATTTACAATAAATTATGGAACTTTAGCTATGTTTAATTTATATACTATATATGTTCTAATATTAGCTATAGTGTTATATTATGTTCAGTATTCTGAATGTATGTTGCCTTGTACCTTCAGGATGGGAGGTACGACAGTGATACTCCGACTAAATTAGATCTTCCGCTGCTAATCACCGTAACTAGCCTGAAACTGAGTGTGCTATATAGTTCAGCCATAATGATATTGAAATTCCACAGGCCATAAATTAAAGACTCAATCTAACATGAAAACATAAAATACAAGATGCAAACTATCGGAAAATAAGATGGAGAAGAAGTGATGTCATGGACGAGCAGGGGAGAACTTAAGAAGATGAGCTTTGGCTGTGTGGGTTTTCCTCTTCTGTAGACTCTTATTATTCCTTTCTCTCTAGCAGCTTGCTCAAACAAATAGGCTGCACGAATCACCATCGCTTCAGGCCGGATAGCCTTGATGATCTTCATTATTAAAATATTTGAAATTTTTTCTGGTAAATCACGCAATAGTGGACATCTTCCAATATTTGCATCCCGGAGGGAAGGCATATTCCCCACAAATAAGAATTTCAGATTGTGCATATCATAGAGCTCCAACATCTCTAGCTTAGAGAAATTTGTGCATCCGAAATCCAACTTCTCACCCACGTATGCGTCCTTCAGAGTTAATTGTACCAAATTCGGCAGCACTTGAAGGATTTTTACTGGGTCATCATCAATCCTTGAAGACACCAAACGCAGCATAGCCAAGTTCTTGAGGTACTTTACCCAGTCTGGTAATTTCTCCAACCGTCCTTTCAAGTAGAGACGTTCAAGTAGTAAAAGAGGTGAACTCAAACTGCATTGTATATCAAGAACTTCTTCAGGGTTTCTAGATTCTATGCTAAGTGATCGAAGATGTTTCATTTTCTCTATAGTACAACAAAGGCCCCTTCCATATTCTTTCTTAACCTTTGTGATTGCTAGCCTCCTCAATTGCTTCAAGTGTTGCAATTCTTTAATTAAACTAGCTTCATGTACTTCGACATATGCTAACTTTTGCAACTCCTTGAAATTTTCCAACACCCCATCATAAATTTTCACAGCCTGCTTTCTTCCTTCAATGACCCGAAAAGTAAGAAGATGGCGTAACCTGTTACACTGACCAATTTCTCTAGGAAGCTCAACGACTAAACAATGCTTGAGATTTAGTGTTTGTAAATTCCGAAGTTGTCCTATCGACTTTGGTATCACCTCTACCTTGGTCTTTTTCAAGCTCAAATATCGCAAGTGCGGGAGATTTCCAAAATCATCAGGAATATGATCAATGGGAGCGTCTTCAAGGTCCAGTACTTTGAAGAAGTGGGCAACTTTAAGGAGTGAGCGTAGAGAAAGGTCTGAGAGCTTTAGAGGGTCAACAAACCAAAGGAGAGAACGGATACCAGGGCTACTGTTGAGCGTCTCTGAAATATTGTTAATGTTATTGTCACGGATAAAATCAGTATGGATGCTTAATCGTCGAAAATGCTTGGATGTCGGAAAATTGTCCTGAGATAATACTTGACAGAAGCACAAGTTGTCCAACTTTGGGAGGATTATCATCTCACGTAAGATGTGAACCCTGAATAGTCTGCTTTTTTTTATATTTTCCGCCACATTGACTTGAACCAAATTCTTAGTCACAAGTTCATTTAAGTATTCTTCCGCTACTTCTTCGAGAGTTTTGCCTCGCTGGTTTTGTACAAAACCCTCTCTTATCCAAAGCCGAATTAGTCTCATGAAATCAATGAAGTAAGCTCCTGGAAGCACTCCAAAGGACAAGAAACATGGCTTAAGGTAATAAGGCAACTCATGGTAGCTTAAGAGTAGTACTTTGGTGATATTTGAGAAGTGTGGACTACTTCCGAGCTCAAAGACAAGGCCACTGTGTACTTTGTTCCACTCGGAATAAACCTTCTTTCTGGTGGACAAAAGGCCTGCAATTGCTACAATTGCAAGTGGTAATCCTTCACATTTTCTGATTATTTGACGTGAAACTTGTTCCAGTTCTGGAGGGCAAATGCCATGATCAAAAGTCTTATGACAGAAAAGATCCCAAAGGTTGCAGGTCATAGACATGATGAGTATAACCCCCTAATGAAGCCATCCAGTGCAGAGCAATATTTCTATCACGCGTTGTCATCAATATTTTACTGTTATTATTAGTAGAGGGCAAAGCAGCATTAACAGACCTCCACAGCTCTACATCCCAAACATCATCAATGACAACAATATACCTGCAACTCAAAGGAGGAAGATTATTTAACATACACCTCAAATAAGAAAATGATATTGCCAATATATAGCTCCAAGTATAAGTTGGTTACTTGATTTTTTTGTAAAAACAAATAGCTAAAAGAAATTTGAAATGATATGAACCACTTGTATTTTCATTAGAAGCTGTAGGTATCTAATGCATGGAAAAACCATCAAGAACAGATAATACACAGGGAAGATATAAGCTGCATAATGGATAATGTGAGATTACCTCTTATCCTTGAGGTGGTTCCGTAAATCATTGATGATGTTTACTTCATCAGAAGTGTCAAGTTGTAGAGACGGTTGCGCTTGAACTTGCTTAAATATGCTGTTGAGCAGACCCTTCCACTTGTAAGATTTGGAAACAGTGACCCAGGCACAGAAACTAAAGGAGCATCTGACCTCCTTATCCTCATACACTTTACGAACAAGGGTCGTCTTTCCTATTCCTCCCATACCCACCACTGCTATCACGGAACGACGGCACTCTTCAATATGTTGGTGTTGCTTCTCTAAATTCAACCACTTAATTATTTCTGCCTTATGATCTTCAATCCCAAAAATCTCAGAATCATCCGTGAAGAGGGAGCAAACTTGACGGTCTTGCTGATATTGGTAGCTCTCATCACTTCTAGAGCTATCTCTTGAAGCAATGAACATATACCTTTCCCTTCTGCTGCTTATCTCAGATAACTCGGCTTTAATCTCTCCAATTTTGGAGGCTAACTCATGTTTCGGTTATAGCTCTGAGACACAAGCAACTGTTTTACTTAACCACTTACGGATTCTCGTTATCATCAGGAAAAGCTGACTAGTATTAGTGGAAGATCGTTGTCGTTGTTGTTGCTTCTGCTGTTGTGGCAACTCTTTCAATAGGATGTAGTCATCAATGACATCCTAAATCTGGTAACCAATTTCTCTTACTTGTCTCAGCCACTCGTTGATGGTATCATCTCCCTTAGCTTTCTTCTCAGCGTCCTTTAGAACCTCTTTGATGGTTGCTAGTTCATTTTTTAAGGCTGTAACATCTTGTGATAGGCTACCCAGCAACCCTGCCTCCGCAGTTAACAATGTTGCTAACTTCTCTATAGCAAAGCCCAACACACTCTCTGCCAATTATCAATTATGGTCTTTTAAAAGGAGTAGCAAATGAAATTTGTAAGGACCAGTATAATCAACTATGCAAGGGAGTTTAACTTGTCAAGATGTTTAATTCTGTGGCTAGGGAGCCAGACCAAGGAATAGCACTTTCTTACTAGGCTACTCAAAACAAATAAAAGAAAGAGTGTAGTTTACCCAAGTCTTAAAACTATAATTCAGCGGTCAGCATACCCACCTCTTAAAACTACAAGTCCAACATATGACACCCATCTATGAGAAACTCTTGCTCTCTAGTCTCTCCATATCCTTCTTCTAGCTTCCCTTCTACAACCATGTTTACCCACATTCCAAAAAAGATAAAGAACTTTAAGTGCATTAAATAATTCTCTTATATACATGTCAATTTCTATATTGGAGCAAACAAAAAGTAAGGAAAACAATTCAATCTGCTTTTCTTTTGATGACAATTTGCTAACTTTCTTCAGAAAGTTATTCATATAGTATTATTTTATTCAATTGCATCATCACTGTGATTCTGTGAATATAAAGACAGAGCTATTGGTGAATAGAAGAATGAAGAAAGATGCTACCGCAAACCTACTTTGTTGTTATTCTTTAGAGTTGTATCAATGTACTCAGACTTGGTTTTAGGCTTTTAGCTTCAGTTATCAACTTTGGTGTAATATAAATTTATACAACTCCAAAAAAATTGGTATATATTCTATAAAATACCGCCTAGTCTCTCTGGTTTATTTTCACTCTCCAAAGCATATCTGTCAAAGGACCAACTCAACCAAAAGGTAAAGCTGATGGTTAGAGTCACATGAATAGTTTTATACTCTATCACGCCCCCTCACGCGAGAGCCCATATATAAACATCAGGCATAGAAATAGAACCATCAAACATTCCTAATAAACCATGGGAAACCAAAAACTATTCGAATTGAGTTCGCCAAAACAAATCATTTTCCACAGTCTGAAGTACAGTAGTAATAATATTCTTAACATTAGAAGTAGATGTTACCCGAATTGAGGATAACGATGCGAGGCTAGGTTGGAAGGAGAAGAAACCGGGCGGGCCACCAAAACCGGATGGGGTGTGGTGCTGCGGCAAAAGCCTTCGCTGGCCAGCGAGTGTTGGACCACCATATGGTGGCTGCGGTGAGTGACCAAGGGACGGAGAGACGTGCAGGCCATTGTTGGGCAGTCGCGTGGGAGCAGCATCATGAGCCGAGGAGCAGGCCCAGTCCTGACAATTTATGGGCCCAGGGCGAGACGAGACATAGGGGCCTTTTGATTCTAAAAGTATTATTAGTAAATTTTGAATTTTGCATAACACGGAGTATTACGAATAAAATAACATGACAATATAATATCAATTTTTTATTTTTTGGTCAACTTTTGAAGAAACAATCAGCCAAGTTATAAAAAAACTATGGAAATATTATGAATTCTATAAAGAGGATATAAAATGTGTTTTGTGATTGAAGCTCATAATTTATAGGAATTCTTTGATAAACAATGGGAATGTTGGGAATTTTGTAAAGAGGATATAAAAGGAGTAATGTGTACATCTCATATGACTCAACTGGAGTCAGTAATTTAAAAATCAACTAACTTAGCTCGAAAAAAGGTTTCGGATTCAAGACCTAATTTTGAAGTTCAAAAACTACCTAAAAATTCCGACCTAATAAGTTAGCCAATAGAAATAAAGCAAACAGCTATTTACTCATTTTTTTCATGAAGCTATAAAGTTTATAAGAAAGGACCTTATAAAAAAAAAGATTATAAGAAAGGCGGACCTAGCTTGTGATTTGAAATAAATTAAATGTTTGGGTAAATTAGTTACAGTACATGATTTTCCCAATATATGGGTAAAAGAAAAGTTGAAGTGAAACTTTTTTAATGCTAGTGACGTCCAGCAACATGATCCACCAAGTGATCAGCAAGGCAGCCACGTGATCCCCAAGTGAATTAATGCTAGTACCGTAGTACGCCTATCCCTAGGAGAGAGAAATGTTAGTAACATATCTCTTACTTGTATTGTTGTGCATGACAGTTAGATCATAGTATTCAAAAAAATCGATTTTGGGCCCCTTCAGAATTTGGGCCCTGGGCGGTTGCCCCTTTTGCCACCCCCCAGGGCCGGGCCTGCCGAGGAGGAGGCCTCGAATAGGCGATGAGGGGTTGGATGCGTGGGAGTCCACGTGAAGGGCAGCGAGGCCATAAGTGCACCATGTTAAAATAAGGTAATCTAGAAAAATCTTAAAAAGTATAATATAAATCTAAATTGCCTAGAATGATGTAGAACAAATAATTCTAGAGAAGAAAGAAAGAAAAGAGATAGTGCATGGAACTTGGAAGTATAGCCTAGGAGCTTCTAGAGAAATCAAAGAAAATACTACCTATCATGTATAAATATAGGATGTATAGCTTGCAAGTTAGTGGAATGAATGAAAAAGAGTTACTCACTAAAAGTACTTCACCACATCATCCAATTATAATCTCCCATAATAAACAAACCCACATTTACAAAATTACAATACAACCCACTAAACTTTAGTTGTAAAATCCATCAGTGGTATCCGAGCTATATTAATCCTAAAGCCTCAATTACATTATATACCTTTTTATGCACGCTATGCGTGCGGCGATATTTTAAGCATAACTATTGTTCGGTAATAAAAGAAATCAAAAACAAAAGTATGTATCAAGTTCACCTTCATTTGGTGAGTAAGAAAGACTTAAATACTTACAAATAGTATTTAAAAACATTTTAATAAGTAAGTATAAGTGATGAAATTGCATATCCAAGTGATGAAGAACACTGAATTTTTTTTTGGAGTTTATGTTTGTATTTAATTTTGTATTATGGAAAAATTTATTTGAGTCTGAATAGTTGTCTCTATAATGAGCATGCCGTGTTTTTTTATTCTCTGTGGTAATAATTTTTGGTAAGTTATTGATTATGAATTGTTTTTTAGTTGATTGGATGTGAATTTAATTTGATTGAATCTTTTTTATTGGTAAGTTCATGTGATTGACCGTTATATGAGTTGATTGGGTTTAATAGAGATTTGATTGAAATTTTTTTTGGCAAGTTTATGTGTGTAATGGTTTTGCCGTTTTGGATTTACTGTTGGAGGGTGTAGTTGGATTGTAATATTTATGTTGTGGAGGGGTAAATATGTAAATTTATAGGGGCACCATTGCTCCCACCTTGGCTTATATAATAGAGATAAACTATCATACTCCATAAAACTAATACACTAAACGCCACATAAATTATAATGACTTCCCCAAACACTTCAACCTCAAACACGTTTAACTATCCCCAAGTAAATTGGGAACCTACATTTAAGGAAGAAAAATATCAACAATGGTCTATCCAAATGAAATCCATATTTATCTCACAAGATTTGTGGGAGTTAGTACAATATGGTTATGAAAAACCAAACGATTTGATTCAAGAAGCTATTTGGGATGAAACATGACGAATAAATAATAAATAATAAATAATAAATAATAAATAATAAATAATAAATAATAAATAATAAATAATAAATAAATAATAAATAATAAATAATAAATAATAAATAATAAATAATAAATAATAAATAATAAATAATAAATAATAAATAATAAATAATAAATAATAAATAATAAATAATAAATAATAAATAATAAATAATAAATAATAAATAATAAATAATAAATAATAAATAATAAATAATAAATAATAAATAATAAATAATAAATAATAAATAATAAATAATAAATAATAAATAATAATAAATAATTAATAATAGATAATAATAATAATAAATAATAATAATAAATAATAAATAATAAATAATAAATAATAATAATAATAATAACAAATAACAAATAAATAATAATAATAATAATTAATAATAAGAAATAAATAATAGTAATAATAATAATAAATAATAAATAATAATAATAAATAATAAATAACAACAACAATTAATAATATTAAATAATAATATTAATAATAAATAAATAATAATGAATAATAATAATAATAAATTATAAATAATAATAATAATATATTAAACAATATAATAATAAATAATAATAATAATTATAAATAATAAATAATAAATAATAATAATAATAAGAATAAATAATAATAATAATAAATAATAATAATAAATAATAATAATAATAATAATAATAATCAATAATAATAAATAATAATAATAATAATGATATAATAATGAATAATAAATAATAAATAATAAATATTAAATATTAAATAATAAACATTAAATAATAAATAATAAAATAAATAGTAAATAATAAATAATAAAATAAATAGTAAATAATAAATAATATATAATAAATAATAATAAATAAGAAATAATAAATAATAAATAATAAATAATAAATAATTATAATAATAATAATAATAAATAATATAATAATAATAATAATAATAATAAATAATAAATAATAAATAATAAATAATAAATAATAAATAATAAATAATAATAATAAATATTAAATATTAAATATTAAATAATAAATAATAATATTAATAATAATAAATAATTAATAATAAATAATAATTAATAATTAATAATAAATAATAATAAATTGTAATAATAGTAAATAATAATAATAAATAATAAATAATAAATAATAATAATAAATATTAAATAATAAATATTAATATTAATATTAATAATAAATAATATATAATAAATAATAATTAATAATAAATAATTAATAATAAATAATAAATAATAATAAATAGTAATAATAGTAAATAATAATAATTAATAATAAATAATAAATAATAAATAATAAAAAATAAAAAAAAATTAAAAAAATACAAAAATACAAAAAATTAAAAAATTAAAAAATTAAAAAATTAAAAAAAATAAAAAAAATTGCAAATTCATCGTTATTATAATTATAATATTAATAATAATAACAATATTAATAGTAATATTGAAAACAAAAATAATAATTACAACATTAATAGTAATACTGAACTTATTTTTGCTGAACTGGACTTATTTTTACTTATTTTTACTGAACTGAACTTATTTTTACTTATTTTTGCTGAATTGAACTTATTTTTACTTATTTTTGTTGAACTGAACTTATTTTTGATGAACTGAACTTATTTTTACTTATTTTTGCTGAAAATAAGTCCAGAAGAATAGGGCCTAAGTGTAAAAGATGCAAAAGACACACCCACTTTGAAAAAGATTGTTGGTTCTGGCAAAAGGATGAGGCAAATTTTACTGAAAATAAGGAGCCTACAGATCAATTATTACCTGTTTAAATGCTCACCAAGAGTCAAATGATATATGGTATATCAATAGTAGTTGTTCTAACCACTTAACTGGCAACAAAAATTCATTTGTCAGTCTAGATGAAAAACATAAAACACAAATTACTCTTGGTGATGGAAGCAACCAAGAGGTTGCTGGAAAAGGGACAATTGTCGTTAGAGCGAGAAACATCTCCTCTAAATTTATTTAGGATGTTTTCTATGTCCTCGGGCTTGCACAAAATTTATTAAGTGTAGGCCAACTAATTCAACGAGGCTATATGGTGAAATTTGATACTAATAAATGCCTCATATTTGATAAGAAAAAAGTGCAATTAATTACTACTACTCAAATGGCTCCTAATAAAATATTCCCATTAAGAATGCAATTTGAGCATAATGTTGCCCTAAGTTCTATAGTGGATGAGTCCACATTGTGGCATTTAAGATTCAGGCATATAATTTTATCAGTTTAAAACTGTTAAAACAAAAAGAAATGGTGATTGGGCTTCCAGATGTAATTAATGAAAAAAATAATATGTGACGGCTGTATATATGGTAAGGTGCATAGATTGTCATTCCCTACTTCATCCTGGAGGAGCAGAGCTTCTTTAGAGCTCGTTCATGCGGATATATGGGGCCCTACCAAGAATCCGTCTCTTGGGGGAAAAATATATTTTCTATTATTTATCGATAATTTCACTCGTATGATGTGGGTTTATATCTTGGAGCAAAAATCAGAAGCATTTTCCCACTTCATGCAATTCAAAGCCCTCATAGAAAAATAAAGTCGGCATTCTATAAAAATTCTTAGAACATATCGTGAGGGAGAATTTACACGTAAAGAATTTAACAGCTTTTGTAAAGAGCATGGGATTAAAAAAGATTTAGCAGTAAGGCGCACACCTCAACAAAATGGTGTTGCGGAAAGGAAAAATAGAACTATTGCTGAAATGGCCCGTAGTATGATGCAAGCAAAGAATTCGCCAAAATGTTTCTAGGCCGAAGCTGTCTGTACAGCAGTGTATATCCTAAATAGGTCTCCCACGAAAACCGTAAAGGGTAAGACACCCTATGAAGCTTGGCATAAATAAAAGCCAAGAGCGGGGCACCTCAAAGTATTCGGGTGCATCGCATATGCCCACATCCCGAAAGAAAATCGGGAAAAACTCGATGGAAAAGGTGGAAAAACTCGATCGAAAAGGAAAAAAATGTATCTTCATTGGATATCGTCTCTATCAGCCTGAATCGAAGCAATTAATCATCTCAAGAGATGTCATCTTCAATGAAGGAGCACAATGGACGTGGACAAAGAAGGAATCTCAACCACGTGAAGGAGATTTTCTTCCACTAAGCTCAAGTGAAGACGAAAAGGATATTATCGGCCTCAAATGGGTCTACAAAGTCAAGTACAATGAAGATGGCTCCATCCAAAAATACAAGGCACGTCTCGTTGCAAAAGGCTACACTCAGCAACCAGGAATTGACTTCACCGAGACATATGCTCCAGTAGTTCGTATGGAGACAATCAGGTCAGTCCTTGCACTTGCAGCTCAATTAAAATTACCAGTATTTCAATTAGATGTCAAATCCGCATTTTTGAACGGGGAGCTCGAAGAATAAGTATATGTCGAGCAACCTCAAGGCTATGTCATCGAAGGCCAAGAAGATAAAGTATATCGTCTTCGAAAAGCTCTTTACAGGCTAAAACAGATTCCCCGAGCTTGGAATAGCAAAATTGATGGCTATCTCGTCCAAAATGGCTTCACAAAAAGCCCAAGTGAGCCATCACTATATGTCAAGGTCCAAGGATCACAAAATTTTCTTATATTGTGCCTCTATGTAGATGATCTAATCTACACATGCACTAATTCAAAAATGATTAAAGAGTTTAAGAAGGCAATGATGTCGGAATACGAGATGACCGACCTTGGAGCCATGAAGTACTTCCTTGGCATGCAAGTCAAGCAAAGCCCAGGTAGAATATTTCTCTCACAAGAGAAATATGTAGACGATCTACTTAAGAAGTTCAATATGAGTGAATGCAAGCCATTGGCTACACCAATGGCACTTAATGTAAAGCTATCAAAGAATGATGGCAAAGAGAAGGTCGATGCATCTATATATCGAAGTTTGGTTGGCTCTCTCATCTATCTTACATATACAAGGCTCGACATAATACATGTTGTCAACATCGTATCTAGGTTCATGAGTGAGCCAAGTAAAGCTCACCTAGCAGCAGCAAAAAGGATTCTCACGTATGTCAAGGGAACAAAAAATTATGGAAATTTGTACGAGACATAGGAGATTCACAAGCTTACAGGATACACAGACAGCGATTGGGCCGGAAGTATTGACGACAGAAAAAGTAGGAGCGGCTACGTTTTTCAACTGGGAACCAATGCCATATCTTGGTCATCAAAGAAACAAGCAACAATAGCTATGTCATCAGCAGAAGGAGAACACATAGCAGCAACAAGTGCAGCATGTGAAGCTGTCTGGCTTAAAAGAATCCTGGGTGACCTACAACAGCTTACAGAAGAACCAACAACTATCTACTATGACAACATGTCAGCAATAGCAAGCACATCGAGTTACGGCACCATTTCATCAGAGAGTTGGTTGACAAACGAGAGATTGAGCTACAGTTCTGCAAGACGGGGGAGCAACTTGCGGATATCTTCACAAAGCCAATTTCAGCGGAAAAATTCATTTATCTCAGAAGACAACTTGAATTATTTTTCAGATTAAGGGGGAGTGTTAAAATAAAGGTAATCTAGAAAAATCTTAAAAAGTGTAATATAAATCTAAATTTCCTAGAATGATGTCGAACAAATAATTCTAGAGAAGAAAGAAAGAAAAGAGATAGTGCATGGAACTTGGAAGTATAGCCTAGGAGCTTCTAGAGAAATCAAAGAAAATATCATCTCAATTTCGGTTGAAGTAAATCACCGACTACTATCATGTATAAATATAGGATGTATAGCTTGCAAGTTAGCCGAATGAATGAAAAGATAAAATTCCTCACTTTCAAAAGTTCTTCACCACATCATCCAATTATAATCTCCCACAATAAACAAACCCACATTCATAAAAATTACAATACAACCCACTAAACTTTAGTTGTAAAATCCATCACACCATGGCTAAGGGGATGCGGGAAGCCAATACTCGGGGCACCAGCTGTATGGCATGGCTGCGACCTAGACTCAAGGGATGATGAAGGTTGGACGAAACTCGTGGGCGGCAGCACAGAGGCGTGTACATGCGTCGGGGTGGAGAATACATCCGTCGTAGAGGCAGAGGCATGAGTGTAAGCCATCGATGCACAACACAACCTGGATCCGAATTATCAATGGAAGCGGAAGCAAAGAATACGTAGAATAGGGTTTGAGGATCAAAAATAAATTCTTGCTCTTGATACCATGTCAAAGGACCAACACAACCAAAAACTTAAGCTGATGGTTAGAATCTCATGAATAGTTTTATACTCTATATCCAGATTTGAAGCAAAACCCTACTTTTTTTACCTTTCATAAATAGATTCTACTTATCTCATCTCCACTTATAATAGAACATAGTTAGCATTTAAAATGACATGCTTTCTCCGTCCTTTTTTAATCGCAACGTTTTCCTAATTTGGAAGTTTCACATTAATTGCAATATTTTTTTATTTGATAATATCTTCTCTCTATCTCTCTCTATCACATAGGTCCCACTTTTAATCTATCTCTAATTATCTCCTCTTCTCATGGCTTTCTTAAATGAATGTGCTAAAGTGCAATGTTGCAATTAAGAAAAGAACCGAGGAAGTATGATAAAAGAGCATAACTAATAAAAAAACACATAGTACAAAATATCACATGTTAATAAAAAGAACATAAGTCACATATTGTAAAACAACACACCTACTCATATTAAAAGAATTATTATCTAAAACCACCAATAACTAATGACCACCCCCAACTAGAGGTGGCAATTCAAGTCAATAGGTTGGATTTGGCTTTGATTTCAGGTTAATTTCGAATTATGTTGAAAAAATATTAGAAATAGTGCAAAACTTAAAATTATCCTAAAACATGATTAATTACTGGGTTTGGGTTGATCCCAATTGTTCGATTTCGGTTCAGGTTAGGTTTAAGTTTTCAGTAACTTTGGGTCGAGAGAATCAAGTTAGTGATTGTCGGCTTTACCCAACTAAAAGAATAAAAGAAAATCACCCCTATCTCTATTACATATGGCAACAGGGATGTAACACGAAAAAATAGTAAAGGAAAAAAAGAAAAATAAAAAGAGATGTAACTAGCTAATTAATTTAAAAAGTAAAAAGATAAAAATGGTCAAACAAAAAGAAATCAGTTAAAATTTACAACACATAGTCAGTTACTTCCCTCTCAACTAAATTTTTTAAAAAATTTAAAAATATTTGATTTAGTAGAATAAAACTGATTAAAAATATTAGCAATTATTTTACGGGTTTTCACCATATACCCCCTGACAAATTAAAAAATTCACCATATACCCACAATGTTTCAGATATTCACCATATACCCCTGAGTTTCCGAAAACGTTCACCAACCTTTTTTCTAATGAACGTTAACTCGGCTTTTGCATTATTTACAACTTTACTATTATTAACCTAATTAACCCCTCCCTCCACCCTAACCCCCTAACCCTAATACCCTAATTAATTTAAACCCCTAACCCTAATGCCCTAATCCTAACCACCACCACCTGAACCTACCCACCACCACTTGAACCCTCCCCACCCCTACAGCCCCCACCCACCTCGACGAGCAGCCCCTACCCCAGCCGCCAGCAGCCACAACCCCCCTGCAACCCCCACCCCCGCGAGAAGCCTTTACCCTCGCACCTCCCTGCCCTCCCTATCCGCATTGCGTGCATATAAGGCTAGTGTTCTATTATGTCTACCCATACCCACCTATTAACCATTTCCATCCAAAGCCTTTGATTTATTTGTTAAATAATCAATATTTAGTACTAAACATAATTAACTCCAACTTTTTTTTTTCAACCTAATTAATTCTAAAAAAAATTGCAAGATTTGCTACCCACATTTCTCTCTTCCCTCACTGTACCCTGACATCTCCACAACCTTATTTACCCTCTATGTAGCTTATGTAGTTTATAAGATTTGCGGTGAATGTTGAAGGTGTTTCTGTCGTTTGGGATTGGAATTGAATTTCCATCCATGTCTATCGGAAGCTTTTCTCTCCCCTATCCTCAGTAAAAAGAAAAAAGCTGGACAGTTTAAGAGAGATTCGACAATTAATTAGCCAAGTCCAAAGGTGGACGTGAAATCCGGCGATTGATCGAAGATAGAGATTGTATTTTTATAAGATTATAATGAAATTCAGGAAAGAAAAGGATAAGTCCAAAGGTAATATTTGTTGAATGTTTTTGAAAAGAAGGATTGGAGTATATAAGAGGAGAATTTGAGCAGTTGAAATTGGAGGTGGCTCGTCGGGTGGAAGAGAGACTGAAACTTAAACTATAACGTATTGGTATAACAACAGATTTTTCACTTTATACCATCAGGCCTCAATAACTTTTTTTAATCATAAACTCTTGATACTATCATACTAGCATCTAGTATCTTTTCAAAATTCACCATATATTCATTAATATATTTAAAATTTACTATATATCCTTATTAACCAACATGTATCAACTTTTTTTTAATCATAAACTCTTGATTTTGTTACTGCGTTCTAATTAACTCCTATTTGACCCATTTTGCTGTGATAAACCACCTTCGAAACACCATTTATGATTAAAGGAAGAGAGAAAAGAGTTACAGAGGGAGATAGATAAACGGGTCATAATTAATATTTTATTGGTGGTCAATTAAGATTAATAGGTTAAATAGAGGTCAAGTAGGATTTAGTAACGTAATTAAGACCTGATGACTAAAAACAGTTGATGTTCGTTAGTCATTAAGGACAAAAGTTGAAGGATATATTACGACAAAACAAATTTACTAAAAAGTATATAGTGAAAATTCAATAATATTAGTAAGTCTCTTGTCAGACCGTTTGACAATAAGCTTATTGTCATACAACTGACGTCATACATGCTGACGTCCGATTAAACTATTAACCCAAAAATCGTAACTTTTACCCTCAAAACAAAAACTACTAGAGAATATTAACTATAACCCAACATTTGGTCTTATAAGAGACTACCTACTCTTAATTAATAATTAGGCACGACCCAAGCCTAATATAAAAAAGAGAACGGATCATCTTTCTTAATATAATGACTAGTTTAATCTATTTGTGGACCAGTCTGATCTATTTACTCACCAGTTTAGTCCATTTAGTAACCATATTCTTTGGTCCATTTAGTAACTAATTCAATCCATTTGGTAAGACTGTAGGGTTATTTTTTTTAAATTGTCTGTTGTAGTTTGAGAATCAACGGGAAACAAAGGATCATAAGATAAGGGATATGTGACTTGGTTGGTGCGAGATGTCTAGGGATATTGTTGGGTCGTAGTGAGATGGAATGAGCTTGTAGGAGAATGTAGGTTGGTTTTTTCTAATTTTATACTACTAAACTTAGAACGCCTATTATAATAATTTGTGTTAACTCGAAAATCGTAACTTTTACCCCTAAAACAATAACTATAAGATAACCTTAACTATTAACCTAAAAATAGTAACTTTAATAACTATCAGAGAAGCAGGGACATGTGTGCGTGGAGCAATGTGAAACATGATGGTGGATGATGTTGGGCTTGAGTACAAATGGGTCTGGCTTCGTCTGATAGTTAATTAAACGACACGGTTTTATGGAAGAATTTGTGACTGATAATATATTAATAATAACGTTTGAATAACAACGAAATTAATTATAGAGTTGGAACTAAAATAAGTTAAATTACATTAATTGAACATTAGCATACTGAACAACTGAACTTAAATATACAGAAGTGAAATTAAGATAAAAAATAGCATATCCCAAATACCCCCAATATCGACTTCGAATAGGTTGAGGTGATGGAGTAGTAGCATCACTTCCCATCTTATATCCCTGATGTCTATGGAATAAACCTCATGGGACTCATATAAAAAATTCCCCTTATCTCTATTACATAAGGGAAGGGGGGAGCAACGGTGTCCTCTTTTGAACTGACGATTTTGCCACCCTTCCCTTAGGAATCTCAATACCAAAATGGGGGTCAAACAAAGCCACCGAAAATTAATTTTCAACAATCACTCAGAAATCACTTATATGAGGAAACTTTACAAATCACTCATAGAATTGAGAAAATCACGTTGTAAAAATCACACAAATCACTCAAATGATCAGGAAACTTTACAAAAACAAAAAATTAACTTACAAACTAAAACTAATATACTAGGACGTGAATACATACAAAAACATTCACAAAATTCACTTATAAATCATTGTTCTCAATAACCATTCACAATTACATACTCACAAAAATTACCTATAAACACAAATCTGAGAAAAACTTAAGATTTGCGAACTTTCAAACAGGTACATAATTCTTTTAATCTTTAAAGTTATTTCACACTAGTCGACTGTTATGTAGTTGAAAAAATGGAGATAATAGCAATTAGTTGAAAAGGGCTTTTATATAATTAGACTTAAATTTGATTCATTTTCATATCAAATCAGAAAACAAGATGTGTATGAAATTTGATTCATTTATGACACTGATGAAAAAGTTGCAAATTTAGTTCTTTTTTAAAAAAAATTCCAATATAAAACTTTTGCCCAAAACTTTTGCAAAATATCCATGTTCAGAAATAAATTTTGAAAAACAAAACAATATCAAACCTTTTTGCGAACAACTTTTGCAAAAATCCATTTTCAGAAAAAAAAAATATTACATTAATTTGCGAAAACCATTTAATGTGAAATCTGATTGTGTATGAAAAATTTAAAATTTCATTTCAAATATAATTGAAACTCAAAGTGTTAAAATTTAGAAAAGGAGAAAAATTAAAAATGACCATTTCATGCGAAATCAGATTGTGTATGAAAAACTTAAAATTTCATTTCAAATATAATTGAAACTCAAAGTGTTAAAATTTAGAAAAGGAGAAAAATTAAAATGACCATTTCATGCAAAATCAGATTGTGTATGAAAAATTTAAAATTTCATTTCAAATATAATTGAAACTCAAAGTGTGAACATTTAGAAAAGGAGAAAAATTAAAATGATGAAAATTTTTAAATATCAATTTCTGAAATCAGAATTTAGAAGTTAGACAAGGAAAAAAAACTGAAATTGTATTATACTTTTCGGTTACAATTTTGGGATCATAGAGAAATTACTGAAATCCATGATTTAAGAAATTACCTTTCTTTGTTACAAAATCGACCCAATTAGATCTACTGCTGCTTAAGACTTGAATTGAAATGCTTGATTTTTTGATGTTGTTCTTTGACGTTGATTTGAAAATCTACTGTTGCATGTATTTCTTTGATGTTGTTCGCAAATTAGATTTACTGCTTAAGACTTGAAACGTCTGATTTTGTTATTGTATATTGCATACTTGGATGAACTGGGTTCCTTCAAATATGAATCAGGTTCCTTCAAAATATAGGTTGTAGAATTGTAGTGAGAGGAGAGAGAGAATGAATAGTTAGAAAAGTACTGAAATTATACACTGAGAGGAGAGAGAGAATGCATAGTTGGAGAAATGTTTTTTTGTTGGTCTGATGGGTCTTCACTCTTCACCGATTTAAGTGGCAAATAAGTATATGGACCAAATGGTTCCCGGTTAACAAGCAAGATTTTTTGTTAAAAAAATCCTCCTAAATAAAATCAGACAGGCAGTGCACAAGTTTTATTGCTCAAAATAAAAATAGCCCAAACCAACCCATCATCAGTCATTTGGATGGAATTTCAATCTATCACCTTAACTACTAACGCATCATGTGGATAAAAAAAACTACTCTTATCTAAATCAAAGAATTACTATCACAATTTTCCACTAACAAACCACTTATCACCAATTATGTAAAAAAAGTATATTGCAAGTTAAATTATAATATAATATTTATATGACAAGAACACTAGATAATTAATTAGTAAAGGAACATATTACTCCCTTAACAAAAAGGATAATATGTGAAAACAAAATTTTTATGTACTATTTTTTTTGTGGGAAACAATCTTTAATAATTTTTCTCACAACTTAAAACTTTACAACATTTTGTATTTTTCTGCGAGAAATCAAAAACTATTATAAATTACAAAAATGAATAAAACCAAAAAAAAAAGAACATGACGATATTTAGTAAAGAACATCATACTGATTACAAAAGAACATGCGCATATAAGACTTGAGAAACAAAAAAACTATTCAAAATCACAAAAATGAATAACAACATAAAAAGAACATGGAAGAATCTTATTCACAAAATGGAGGTGAACTTAAATACTAACTTGCATTTTCAGTTTGTTTACTACTTAGTATTAGGCCTAAAAATATCATCGCACGCATCGCGTGCACAAAAGGCTAGTCCCCCTTAGGACTCATGTCTCAAGCGAATCGCTTCATCTTATCCTAAAAAAGATCAAATAAGGAAAAAGAAGCTACCTGCCATCTGCTGAGGATAGAGACACCAATATACGATAAGTGGAGGCGGGAACTTCAGAAAGAAAAAAAAATTGATGCAGTTTATGGAGTTGCAAATGGAGGTAAAAACGTAGTTGATTTAATTTTCTGATGAATGGTGGAACTTTAGATGAAAGAGGAAGGTTAAATAGATGAGATTTCACTTGTCATTCACAAAGGCAAAAGCTAAAAAACATTAAAGAATGACTTAGAGATGGTGGAATTCGAAATACCATGCTTGCTCCAGAATTCAAGAAGCTTGATAAAGTTGTATGCAATTATGCATCATATTCTCTTTCAGCACGTATTGTGAACGATGGGCCACACCTATAACAATTCGTTTGGCCGTGTACACGTGCATATCAGCCTATCAGCTCATAAAAAGGTCATATATTTCATTCTTTTCTCGTCTAAATTGAGTTTTTGATCAAGCGTTGGAAAGCTACCTCCTACCGTGCCAAATTTTGAATGAGCTGTGAGATATGACCTTTTGAAATTGACTATTGTACGCAAACTCTGATGAACAAATAGAGTACTCTTATGAACAAATGGAGTGACTTGTGCACAAAAAAAACAAATGGAGTGACTTGTATAAATAAAGGTGGCTACTCTAACGAATGAGGTTACTCCTAACAATAAAAGGGTGATACTTTTATGAACAAATTGGGATTACCTTTATAAGAATAATAATTAGTTTACTCCAATAAACGAATAATGTTACTCTTACGAATAAATGAATTTGCTTTTGTGAACAATTGGGGTTACTCGTATAATTAAATAGGGTTGTTGTATGATTAAATGTGAGCTTACTCGTATGAAGGAATTAGGTTTCTTTTATTGTTAAATGGGGTTACTCGTATAATTAAACGAGGCTATTCGTACAACTAAACAAGTTTGCTCTAAAAAAAATGGGGTTACTCATATAATATATTAAGGTTATGCATAACAATAGATTGTTACTCTTATAAAACAAATGGGGTCACATTTATAAACAAAATGAGAAACTAATCAATGTACTTTTATGAATGAATAGGGTCACTCATATGAATAAATGTGGTTACTTTTGTGAACAATTGGGGTTACTCGTATGATTAAATGAGGTTACTGGTATGAATAAATGAGGTTTCTTTTATGATTAAATGTGGTTACTGATAAGATTAAGGAAGGTTACTCATATGATTAAACAAGGTTACCACAGGATTAGACGAGGTTACTCCAAAAAATAAATGGGGTTACTCATATAATATTTGTAAGGTTACAAAAATTCTCTTTGTATATGCTTCATTTCTCTCTCTACCTCACAAACAAGGGGGTTACTCTTATAAATAAATAAGATTACTTTTATCAAAAGAGTTATGCCCCTGCCTGTTGCACAAAGAATTCAGATTCTCCGACAATAGCGCGGATTAGTCGACAAGTTTCTCGAGTTAGGCTGTGGCGGATTATCTCGTGGATTCAAATTCGAAGGAGATATAAAGTAATCTGTCATGACCTGCTTTCATATAGGTCGTCGAGGGATTTATCATAGTTGAAGAGTGGCGAAATGAGAAGCTAAGGTTTTTATATAGGCCGGCCACATGGATTCTTATATGGATCGTATGCCCGTATATATATAAGAACTAGTGAGTGTCCCAGGCAATACTCCGAGTTGTCACTTTTCAAAAAAAAAATCTAGTGAGAAAAATATTAACGTCATGTTGTGATAGGTAATTGCAATAGCTTAAAAGTTTTGGAAGGAAACTAATAGCTTAACTTTTTACAAGGAATTGGGGTAAGATAATATGTCTACAATGGTCTTTCGTTATTACCATGAAAATGATAGAGATTCAACTATCTGTGTAAGTCTCTCAGTAAGATATATTATAAGACCTTATTATATTTTATTTTGAAAGATTAAACAATGATGTTACATTAGATTGGTGGTTAAGTTATCACTTTGTGTCTCAAAGTCACGTGTTTAATACCTTGTAAGTTGTAACTACACAACATTAATTTTAGGGAAAATTCCTTAGGTACCCCTGAGATTTGGCGTAATTCCCAAATTACCCCTCACATTTGGGGAATTCCTCAGATACCCCTGAGGTTTGTGTTTGTGCTCAAAATACCCTTACTCTTGACGAAACCCTAACACCGTTAACTTTTTTTCTCTCTCTCTTCAGTTTTCTCTCTTTCCTCCCACCATCCTCCATTGATGAACCTCCAAACCTCCAAGTGTTCTCTCTCCTCCCACCTCCATGCCTTTCTCCCTCCTCCCAATCTTCATCTTCCTTCGTCCATCGATTTGTTGATGATTCGATGTACTTTGCGGACCACCAACACACGACCACCACCAACGAATCAGCAGGGGAAAGGGAGAACAAAACGCAGCAGCAGCACCGGTGGTAGATGCAGCAGCACCGGCGGCAGACACAAGCGAACAGAGGCGGGAGAATCCGAGTAGCACACACGTAGCTCCGGCGGTGGCTGCAGCAGCGGTGAAAGAAGAGGAGAGAAAAAAACAGCGGCAACAATGAAAACAAAACAGCAGCGACACCAAGGGAGCAACGGCATGGAAGAGGAAGAATCTCCGGCGAGTAGCACAGGCTCCGGCGAGCTCATTGGTCAGCTAAAATGGAAGCACATGGAGGAGAAAAGAGAGCTGTGAGGGAAGATGATTTTTTGATTAATTTAACAAACTAAATCTGATTTTATTTTGTTAATTTAACAAACTACTCGAAAATTCAAGAAAAATAATAATGGAGGATGGTGGGAGGAGAGATAAAGCTTGGAGGTTCATCAATGGAGGATGGTGGGAGGATAGAGAGAAAATTGGGTAGAGAGAGGGGGAAAACTAACGGCGTTAGGGTTCTGTCAAGAGTAAGGGTATTTTGAGCATAAACACAAACCTCAGGGGTATTTGAGGAATTCCCCAAATGTGAGGGGTGATTGAGGAATGACATGGAAATTAAGCATTTACATTAGAGCTTTAGTGCCACGTGGCACATAGATTTTCTTAGGCACACTTTTAATATATTAGTATAAATTTATGATTCTCTTTACAAAAAAATTATGTTTTTTTTTTTTTTAAAAAAAATTGTCAATTAATCTCCTTGATGGATAAAGTTTGTACATCAAGGGCGTTATTATAAATATGATATCACTAATATTAAGTCGTAGAAATTAAGTATTCAATCGTGATTTACATCCACTGCATTATCGTAAATTAATATTATCATTTGGGTTTTTCTATGATATACCCCTGTGTTTTTTAAAATTCTATAATGTACCCCTAATGTTTTTTATTCTACACTGTACCCCTATGTTTTTTAAGTTTTCTACATAGAAACCCTACGTTAAATGAACGTAACGTTTACCGTTATCTCTTTGCATTTCTGGGCTTCTCTCTCAACCCTCCCACCTGCTAGCCCCCCAGCACAGCCCAGCCCCCACCCCCTCCCCGCCACCCCCGCAACCACCATGACCGCCGCCAGCCTAGTCCTCCACCCCCGTAACCACCATGACCGCTGCAACAACCAATGTTGTTATAAAAATAAACCCAGATTCAACAGGGGGAGGGGGTGAGGGCAACGGGAAATCGAAGGGGAGGGGGTACGGGCCGGGAAATCGAAGGGGGAGGGTGGGTGGGGGCTGCAGGAAATCGAAGGAGATGGGGTGGGGGCTGGGAAATCGAAGGGGAGGGGGTGGGGGCTGCAGGAAATTGAAGGGGAGGGGGTTGGGGCTGCGGGAAATCGAAGGGGAGGGGGTGGGGGCCTGGGCCGGCAGGGGGAGGGGGTGGGGTGGAGGAGATGGGGAGGGGTTATGGGCTGGCAGGGGGAAGGGGTTGGGAGCTGCGGCGGTGGAGGGGAGGGGATGGGGATGGGGAAGTTTGGATGGGAATTCAAAAATGTTTAACGTCCGTTTTCATTTATACACACTAGGGGTACTATGTAGAAAACTTAAAAAACACAGGGGTACAGTGTAGAATAAAAAAACATTAGGGGTACATTATAGAATTTTAAAAAACACAGGGATATATCATAGAAAAACCCTTATTATTTTAAGCCGTATAAGTTAGATATTAAGTTGTGTTCTCTTAATAAATAAATAAAAAGTAAACCTCTCTCTTAAGAATTATATCGATGAACCGGCACGCAACTCTTTTTTTAGAGCAACACTTTTTATGTTGATTTTTACAAAAATAGCCTTTGTCACGCTGTTTTGTTTTTAAAAAAGGTGCTGAATTTCAACTAAATAGTCAAACTTTAGACATTTGACTTTGACATTTTTCCCCTTTTTGACAATTTGATATAACACACTTTTTTTTAAACAACTCATATGTCTCTCAAAAGGGAATGCCCATCTTAAAAACACAGGGCCACACAGTTTAATCTCTCTTACCAAATGAAGGACTAAGTGAACCATAATGTCAAAAAAAGAAGGTGGAAAATACATCTCAAATTGACAAAGTGTGATCAACACCTCATTTTACAAAGCATCCAACTTATCAGGGTCAAGTACCTTGTTGCATATGGTATTGAAAAATGAACACAACCTCGTGATGGCAAGCCTGACATGTTTTTGAAGAATCCCGCATATTGCAATCGACAAAAACACTTGCATCAACACATGACAGTCATGGGAATTCAACCCAATTAATTTCAGATCAGTCATAGAAACAAGTCTTCTCATGTTAGATGAGTATCCAGTGGGAACCTTAATACCGTATAAACACTCACAGAACAATCGTTTCTTTTGCCTAGACAATGTATAACAAGCTGGAGGCAAATACGTTGTTGTTCCCTTTCCTTTCTTAGCTTTTTCCTTAACCTTTGGCCATAAATTAAGCCGAATCTTCAATTTCTCCATATCTCTACGAACCTTCAGACCATCCTTAGTCTTTCCCGGCATATTCAAAAGAGTACCGATTATTGCATCACAAATTTTTTTTTTAGTATGCATTACGTCAAGACAATGTCTAACTGGTAAGTATTTCCAATAAGGAAGTTTCCAGAATATAGACTCCTTTTTCCAAATGATACCATCGTCTTTCGAAGGTTTAACCCCCTTACCAAATATTGTGCCCATCCCCTTAAAACGATTATAAACTTCTTTTTCGGTCAACGGTCTAGGAACTGGAGCATTTTCAACTAACCCGTTAAATGGTGCTTTTTTCTTTCGATATGGATGAGAATTATGTAGGAATTGCCTATTAATGATATAGACATGTTTCCCACAATGTGGCAAATGCGTAGCCTTCATACCATTCTCACAAATGGGATATGCCTTTTTTCCTTTGACCTTATACCCCGACAAATTGCCATAAGCAGGATAATCATTTATAGTACAGAATAACATAGCACGAAGCCTGAAATCTTCATTAGAATACGCATCAAACACCATAACACCTTCATCCCACATCTTTTTGATACCTTCAATGAGAGGTGCAAGATAGATGTTTATATCATTTCCCGGCTGCTTAGGCCTAGAAATTAAGAGAGACAACATAATATACTTCTGCTTCATGCACAACCATGGAGGAAGATTATATATCACTAAAAGAACAGGCCAAGTACTATGTTGACTACTCAAAGTACCGTAAGGGTTCATTCCGTCCGTACACAATACAAGTCTCAAGTTTCGAGCTTCCTGACCAAATTTTCTATATCTGGAATCTATAGCCTTCCATTGAGGAGAATCTGCTGGATGCCTAAGCATTCCATCTTTCCTTCTCCGATCAGCATGCCATCTTAGGTTCTTTGCATCTTCTTTGGTAGAAAAAAGCCTCTTGAACCTCGGCACAATTGGAAGATACCACAACACTTTCGCAGAAGGACCCGTATTGCCCGGCCCAGGCTCAACCTCATCCGGCAATTTGTAGCGGGACTTACCACACCTCGGGCATTCATAAAGGTCCGAATACTCATTTCCATACAACAAGCAATCATTCGGACATGCATCAATCCGCTCATATTCTAAACCCAAAGGACACATTAATTTTTTGGCATAGTAGGTGGATTTTGGTAATAAATTACCCTCAGGAAACATATCTTGTAAAGCTTCTAAGAGTTATGTGAAGCCTACATCAGTCAAATTATGTTTCGTTTTGATGTTGAAAAGGGTTGAAACCCTACTCAATTGAGTGTATTTTGTACACCCTGGATAAAGGGGTTTCCCAACAACTTCAGGCAAACTGTTAAACACTCGTGGCCGCTCATTAAAATGGTCACGACCCCCTTCCAACATTTCACCTAATCGATCATCACCAAACTCTTCATCCTCAATGTCACTATTATCTCCGTGGTCATTTTCATTACTTACTACATCATCACCTTCAATCCTAACATGATCTTCAATTACAACTTCATTCGCAACCCCAACATTCGACATATCAATCTCTAATGAGTTACTAGTGCCAACATCAACAATAACCCTATTCTGAGTATATTTTCCCTTCTCACCATGCCATAACCAAATATAATACTCAGCCCTAAATCCACGACGAATAATATGATATCTTATGGTCCTAATATCAGAAATCGTATTCACATTGTAGTAATTCAACACATGGACAATAAATCTCATCCTCACAAGTAAGTTGTTGATGCTCTACAGCACGTTTACAAAACTCATTCACACCTTGTACGAACTCCAACGTATTCCGCTTTCCATACATCCAACTTCGATCCATTTCTAAAAACCCCCACACATACATACATACATAAAAAATTATTATCAATTAAAAAATTCACATAAATATAACACAACAAGCTAAGATTCAATGCATGCTTCCATTGGGTCCTTACACTCCAACCTAACCCATCCTTAAACGTCCAATCCCACTAGTGAATGCATGTATCATCTTTGATTCTAAGTAAAATTTGGCAGCATTTCCCTTCAGTTCTCCAAGTACACGATGAAGATAATTGCTTATCTTATATGTACCCGAAGAACAAATTAGGGAAATGATTAACCGTATTTCACTTAGAATCAAAGAATCAACACACATTCACTACCTAAGTGAGACGTGACGTTTAAGAACAGTCCCAAAACGGGGACTATTCAAGACTTACTCCTAATGAGTAAGTCTTGAACGGGTATCTAGGCATTATGATGTACATAAGAACAATCGCATTCAAGCGATTCCAAGTCATCACCAAACAACATTCGCATTCACGCGATTTCAAGTTATCATCAAACAACAATTACCAAACCATTCCTTAGATTTCCCTTCCCCTCCCATTGGTGAGTCTATCAATATGAAGGCATTGCATATCACTTGAAATATAACAAGAACTCAAGCAAAAACAATCCCGTATAACATTTTAGGGCATACAAAAACTTCAGCAAAATCATCACAAAATCAGTTTTTAATCCTCAAATCTTATAACTAATCATATATATACTTTATAATAAGCATTTTAAACTACTATTTAAGCCAAATTATCCAGTAAAACACTATTAATTAAGAAAACTACAAAATTTAAAAAAATTATGAAAAACTCACCTTTTCGCCAGAAAAACGCGAGTAATGTGAACCTTTGTCGGAAACTGAAGCAAGAAGCGGAGGAGAGGGGCGAAAAACCAAACCAACCAAGCAAGAAGCGGAGGAGAGGGGCGAAAAACCGAACCAAAAACCCTTGTCGCCAGAAAAACGCGAGTAATGTGAACCCTTGTCGGCGGAAACCGGAACATTTTCGCCGGAAACTGGAACCTTTTCGCCGAAAATTGTAAGAGAGTGAGAGATTGTGAGAGTAGAGAGAGAGAGTCGAGAGAAACAGTGAAGGCTAACCAAAGAAACCCGTGTTTTTTTTGAGATATAGCGCAGCGATATTGCTGCGGTTTCTGTCAGAAACCGCAGCAATATATTAAAATAATATTTTTTTAATATTATTTTAATATATTGTTGCGGTTTCTGACAGAAACCGCAACAATATATCTGGGCCAGATCTGGTAAAAAATAGTCCACTTTTTTCAAAAAATATCCGTTGGAAATATATTGCTGCGGTTTTCTGTAGAAAACACAGCAATATGGTTGGGCAAATGGTCAACTATTCAAAAAAAAATTCCGTTGGAACAATATTGCTGCGGTTTTTTTAAAAAACCGCAGCAATATGGTTATTTTATATTTTACCTTTTCTTTTGTCGTGATATATTGTTGCGTATGGGTACAACAACAGCAATACCACCGCAGCAATATGCATTTATTCTACTAGTGGGATTCCCTAATCTAAGCACGGATTTACATCAAGATCATTTATCCTGCATGAATATGGTTGCAGTTTTTTTAGAGAGAGGAATATTTTTTGTGAGGGAATGATAGAGAAAACTTATTAACCAAATAATGTTCTTCCTGAATATATTTCATGGGATGAGATCGGATTGACAGTTATTGTGAAAATGTCATTCTGATATTATCCCACAAAACCGAAATCAAGAAAATAAAATTGGCTGGCGATTAATTGATAATCCAAATGTTAAGTTTCTTAATTAATCTATGCATCGGGAATGTGCAAAGTGCTAGTCTTTGATTAGTAATATATATAAGTATAATTACATAATTTTGTAATTGCTTTTGATGTAGAAAGTCTTTGGGCGTAATAGTTACACCATAGATATGGTGTAACACTATCTTCTCCCCTCACTCCCTCTCATTTACTCCTCAATCACCTAGATTTCTCCCCTCGCTTTTCTTTCTCCTCCCTCGCGACGGCGTTGCACTAATTCTCTCTCCTTCCTCGCAACGGCCGCCGGAAGTTGGCGCTCTTCTCGCTCGACACCGCGCCAAATCAATTCGTAATTAGCTCCTAATTTCTAGAATCATAAAGCAATAGTGTTTCTTAATCTAAAGGCCTGTTCTCTTCGGCATAAAACAACTGAACTGAAATGAACTGAATTGAATTGAACTGAACTGAACTGAATTGAATTAAATTATAACTAATTAATAGTAATGATAATAATTTAGGAATTGAACTGAACGGAACTGAACTGAACTAAACTGAATTGAACTAAACTGAACTGAACTGAAAATAAGTTGGGGAGAACAGGCCCTAAGAAACCATTTGCTCAAAGCTTACAATAATTGTATGTCGCTCACCATGGCAGATTGGCAGTTGGTAAGCATTTAGTGTGTGTTTCTCTCCTCTTTTTCTCTCTCATCTCTTACTTGCTCACTGATTTATTATTTCGACTTGATTTAGTGATGGGATAAAAAGGGTTTTATTTTAGGGTGGATTGAACAAGGGATAACTGCAAAATTCCTCAAAAACTCGCGCTAATAGCGTAAGATAATGGGACCCATCCCCCGCGGTGCGAAGGTGGTAGTAGTGTGGGGTTTTAGTGCTGGTGGTGTGGTGGTGCTGGGATGGCGTGGGTCAGATGATGTTGATTGTTGATGAAGGAGAGAGAAAATGTTTGGGGATGGGGGTTAGATGTGGTTAGAGGAGTGAGAGTGAGAATAGATTCAGAAATGACATGAAGTTCAGCGCATAAGAGGAACTAATACTCACTTTGACATTATATATTCATGGAAAAAATTCTAGCTTTAAATAAGATAAATACCACTAATGACATGAAATAGATTTTAAAAGGAAAAATTGATTTTTAATCAGTCCCAACTATGAGCACCCTGACAAAAACAGTCTCAACTTCAATTTAATATTGTTCAGTCCCAACTTTGGTGGATATTTTACAATGGCAGTTCCAGCAGGTACATCAGGTAAACTTTACTAAAAAAAATTTCTTTTTTTTTTCTATCTTCTTCCTCCTCTTTCCTCCACCCTTCCTTTACTGTCCCTCCTCCTCCTCTCCCCTGCCACCCAACCCCCTCCGGCCTTCCACCCTACTATCCCCCTCCCTCACCACCATCTCCCCCGTCCCTAAAACCCCTCCCCTACCCCCGAAACCCCTCCCCAGCCCCAGCACCAAAGAAGACCAATTTGTTCTTCGTAGCTGTCTGCACACCTAGGGCTGGCAATCAGGTCGAGTTGCCTGTTGAGTTCGTGTTCGGGTCTATAATAAATGGGTCAAAAATCTCTTAACCCAAACCTAACCCATTTAATAAACAGGTTGACAAATTCAACCCTAACCCGACCCATTTAATAAACTGGTTATAATTTGTTTAACCCATTTAACCTTAATTATCATTACATTGAAAAATAATTATTTTCTTAAAAATCTAAATGAGCAAGTTCGCTACTGAAAGTATGCATGTTCAGAGTTTCTTGGAATAATTATGACCTATTTAAGCAATATTTTACTATTTTGTAACCAAAATCTAGATTTATCAATATATTTTTTTTCTAGAATTTTCTATATGTTTAATTTAATATGGTCAAAGTATGTCATGTTCAGGTCAAAAATGTCAACCTCAACTAACTCGTTTAATTAAATGAATTAATCGTGTCTAAATGGGTGAAAAATCCAAACTCTAACCCACTTATTTCGGGTTCGGGTCGGGTTGTCGGGTTGAGTCAACTTTTGCCAGCCCTAGTAGCACACCACTTCCAAGGCCTTACTTTGACAACTGGTTTTTGCTCTCCTTGATATTAGCTTTTTTTCCCTTATTAGCATCACTCCCTCCCAGGGGCGGGCCTATTAAGGGTCCTGAGTACCCCAGGCCCCTCCAAGAAAAAAAATTTATTTTTATTTTAGGTATAGTTAGAAATAACTACTCCATCCGTCCCAAAATACTCTTTACACTTTTCCTTTTCCATCTGTCCCATAATACTCTTTACACTTCTATTTTTGGATATGACTCACTATTATTTTAATCCTTCTACCTTTTAACCATTGGCCCACACTTTCTCTCCTCCAAATAAAATAATATCACTCTTACTACCTACCAACTCTAACCATTGGCCCACACTCTCTCTCCTCCAAATAAAATAATAGTACTTTTACTACCTACTAAGTCCTTTCACATCTACCTTTTCAATAAAATAACAATCGGTTTTTTCATCATATACCCCTGACAATTTTTTTTTTGCACCATATAGTCTTTCAACTTTTGAAATTCACC
Organism: Beta lomatogona; assembly: GCA_947646795.1. Taxonomy (NCBI): domain Eukaryota; kingdom Viridiplantae; phylum Streptophyta; class Magnoliopsida; order Caryophyllales; family Amaranthaceae; genus Beta; species Beta lomatogona. The sequence continues at coordinate 985,667 of CANSNZ010000637.1, forward strand.
ATATACCCCCACCTTTCAAAAAATACATCGACTTACCCTTAATGACTAACGGCGTTAAACTCCGTTAGTCATTATCTCCTAAACTCTCATCTAACCCTAATTAACTAACCTAAATCTACCCCTAAACCTAGCCTTAACCCCTAATCTAATACCTAAACCTAACCTTAACCACCCCTCTCCTACCCCTTACCCTTTCCCCCCACTGCACAACCACCCCAACACCACCACCCAGCTCCCCCACAATCCTCTTTCTCCACCTCAACTCCTTGTCTCCATCTGCTCACCACGCCGGCCCGCGCAGCACTGTTCTCCTACCAACACACCACCCAGCCACCGTTCTACGTCTCCTACCAACACAACACCCAGCACGCAGCAGCACCCTAACACCACCTAGCCCCCCAAAACCCCTCCCCCTTCCCCCGCAGTCCCGTAAACCCCCTCCCCTTCCACCGATTCGAAGTTTTCGAAACACAACCACCGCAAAAACCCAACAACCCAGCAGCGTTCTTCGAAGTTTTCGAAACACAACCACCCGGATTTTTCGAATTGAATCCGGATTTTTCGGAACACCATCTGGTGGGGAACAACCCAGATTTTTCGAATTGAACCCAGCAGGGGAAGGGGAGGGGGGCGGGTTTGCGGGAGAGTGGGGAAGGGGAGGCGGGTCAGCGGTGGTGAGGGGGTGGTGGTGAGGGGGTGATTGGGGTGGGGGGTAAGGGGTGGGGTTGTTAAGGTTATAGCCGACAATATAGATCCGTACCCGTTGACCCGACCCGAAACCCATTTTTCACTCAAAAATAATGACCCGAAAAAGAATCGATACCCGAAATAACCCGCCCCGACAGAAACCCTACCCGAAAGTAAATAAAACCTGAATATGACCCGAACGTGAATATGCCCGACCCGAAATTAACTCGATAATGATGACCCAAACCCAACCCGACCCAACCTGAAAAGTTGTCATATTAGTTAATTTTTAATCAAATTTAAGGAAAAAATTGTCATGAGATACTATATATGAGTTAGCTATTGCCCATTAATTATTTCACTAGCTCTTATTAATCTTATACTTCCTCCGTTCCATTTTAAATGAAACGTAGGGTCTTGGCACGGGGATTTAGAATAGGAGAGAGATAGAGAGAAAAAAAAAGAAGGGACCCATGTGATGAGGAGAGAGATAGAGAGAAGTGAATACCAAATAAGGTAACGTTTCACTTATTTTGAAAGGCCTAAAATAGTAAGTGTTTCATTTAAAATGGAACGGAGGAAGTATGTGTTTTATTTATTTGCTAGATCAGAAACCCGATCTAACCCGACCCGATGTGACCACAAATTCCATGGACCTGTAATAGACATGTACCCGAACGCAACCCGAAAACAAAGGTGACCCGATTTCGACCCGACTCGTAATGACTCGACCCGTATGACCCGTTTGCCACCTCTAGTTAGGGTTAGGGTTAGTGTATTAGGTTAGGGTTAGGGGTAGATTAGGTTAGTTAATTAGGGTTAGAGGGGGATTAGGGGTTAATGACTAATGGAAGTCTAACACAGTTAGTCAAAAGGGTAAGTCGATGTATTTTTTTGAAAGGTGGGGGTATATGGTGAATTTTAAAAGTTGAAAAGGTATATGGTGCAAAAAAAATTTGTCAGGGGCATATGATGAAAAAACCGAATAACAATTGATAACCAAACAACTTATCATCTAAAACTACGTGCCCTGATAAGTGTCAAGAGTATTAAGGGATGGATGGGGTAATAAATAAAGTCTGCGTGCTTTTTTTCAATAAAATCAATGTGGTCCAATGGTCAAGTTCATCTCAATGTTATACACGGAGGCGCGGCTCGACTCCCATGTAAAACCCATTCCAGCATTGTTTTTCTTTTTTTCTTTCCTTTGAAGCCTTTATTTCTATGGTTCATTTTACTTTTCTTTTTCTTTCTCTTAACTACTTCAGCTCTTACTTTTTTATCTTCATTATTTCACATAGTAACCATCTCTCTTTAATCAACGCCTAATTCTAACCATTAGCTTTTTTTGTACTATAATCCAACAATTAATTCTCGCTCCATTTTCGCAACAATTTAATATTGTTCATTATTCATATAAATTTATATCCACTTTCTATAAACTTTAGGAATTAAGATTAAGATGAAAATGGTTAAAATTGCATGTTGGTAAGTGTAAAAGTCAAAGTATTGTATTTATTAAAAATGGATAGAATATTGAAATATTGATATAATGAAAGTATCTCTAGTAAATGACTCGAACAATATAAAGTTTTTCTTTTTTCTTTTTTTCTTTCCTTTGAAGCCTTTGTTTCTATGGTTCATTTTACTTTTCTTTTTCTTTATCTTTACTACTTCTGCTCTTACTTTTTTATCTTCATTATTTCACATAGTAGCCATCTCTCTTTAATTCACGCCTAATTCTAACCATTAGCTTTTTTTGTACTATAATCCAACAATTAATGTTCGCTCCATTTTCGCAACAATTTAATATTGTTCATTATTCATATAAATTTATATCCACTTTCTATAAACTTTAGGAATTAAGACTAAGGCCCTATTCTTTTGAACTTATTTTTAGTTAATTTCAGTTCAGTTAATTTAATTTCAGTTCATTTCAGATAATTTCAATTCTGGTTAATTTAATTTTAGTTCAGTTAATTTATTTTCAGTTAATTTAATTTAATTTCAGTTCAGTTAATTTAATTTCAGTTCAGTTAATTTAATTTCAGTTTAATTCAGTTAATTTCAGTTTAGTTCAATCTTATCTAATGTTTTAGTTATTATTTTTGTTTTCAATATTACTATTAATATTGTTAATATCATAATAATAATAATTTTTATTTTTATTTCTTATATTTCTATTGTCATTATTTTATTATTATTATTATTATTATTATTATTATTATTATTATTATTATTATTATTATTATTATTATTATTATTATTATTATTATTATTTTTGTTGTTTTGTTGTTGTTGTTATTATTATTATTATTATTATTATTATTATTATTATTATTATTATTAATTTTGTCAATTAAAGTATATTAGTATTATATTTTTTGTTAATAATTTTATTGCTATTATTGTCATTACTATTATTGTTATGAATCATTAATTATATCAATGCTATAATTTTAGCAAATTACAATATTTTCGAATTACTCCCTCCGGTTCCTAAAGATCTTCCCGCTTTCCGTTTAAGTGCGTTTCCAAAAGATATTCCCTCTTTTGCTTTATTCCTTATTTGGCAAAATAAATTTCCCTATTTACCCTCTCATGTCACTATCATATGGGTCCACAATTGCACTTTATTATACTTTATTACCCTCTCTCTCCTCTATGGTCTTATATTATTATACTTTATCCACCCTAGACCCCACATCAATGAATCCTCCTTGGTATCTGTAGGAATAGTAACAAGGAAGATCTTTAGGAACCGGAGGGAGTAAAGCACAGCAAACACAAGTCAATGATAAATAATAATAAATAATAAATAATAAATAATAAATAATAAATAATAAATAATAAATAATAAATAATAAATAATAAATAATAAATAATAAATAATAAATAATAATAATAAATAATGAATATTAATAATATATAATAATTAATAATAATAATAATTTTTATTATAATAAATAATAATAATAAATAATAATAAATAATAAATAATAAATAAATAATAAATAATAAATAATAAATAATAAATAAATAATAAATAATAAATAATAAATAATAAATAATAAATAATAAATAATAAATAATAAATAATAAATAATAAATAATAAATAATAAATAATAAATAATAAATAATAAATAATAAATAATAAATAATAAATAATAAATAATAAATCATAAATAATAAATAATAAATAATAAATAATAAATAATAATAATAAATAATGAATATTAATAATATATAACAATTAATAATAATAGTAATTTTTATTATAATAAATAATAATAATAAATAATAATAAATAATAAATAATAAATAAATAATAAATAATAAATAATAAATATTAAATAAATAATAAATAATAAATAATAAATAATAAATATTAAATATTAAATAATAAATAATAAATAATAAATAATAAATAATAAATAATAAATAATAAATAATAAATAATAAATAATAAATAATAAATAATAAATAATAAATAATAAATAATAAATAATAAATAATAAATAATAAATAATAAATAATAAATAATAAATAGTAAATAATAAATAATAAATAAATAATAAATAAATAATAATAAATAAATAATAATAATAATAAATAATAAATAATAAATAATAAATAATAACTAAATAATAAATAATAAATAATAAATAATAAATAATAAATAATAAATAATAAATAATAAATAATAATAATAAATAATAAAAATATTAATAATAATAATAAATAATAACAATAATAATAATAATAATAATAATAATAATAAAAATAATAATAATAATAAATAATAATAACGATAATAATAATAATAATAATAATAATAATAATAATAATAATAATAATAATAATAATAATAATAATAATAATAATAATAATAATAATAATAATAATAAGTATTGATAATATTATGTTAATACTTATTTATTATTATCGATATTTAGTATTTTAGAAAATTAAATATACAATTCAGTTCAGTTTCTCTAATTTCAGTTAATTTAATTTAATTTCAGTTCAGTTAATTTAATTTCAGTTCAGTTCAGTTAATTTAATTTCAGTTTAGTTAATTTATTTTCAGTTCATTTCAGTTATTTTCAGTTAATTTAATTTAATTTAATTTAATTTCGTTAAAATAAGTTCAAAAGAACGGGGCCTAAGATGATAATGGTTAAAATTGCATGTTGGTGAGTGTAAAAGTCAAAGTATTGTATTTATTAAATATGGATAGAATTTTGAAATATTGATATAATGAAAGTATCTCTAGTAAATGACTCGAACAATATAAAGTTTTTCTTTCCGTTGAAGCCTTTGTTTCTATGGTTCATTCTACTTTTCTTTTTCTTTGTCTTTACTACTTCAGCTCTTACTTTTTTATCTTCATTATTTCACATAGTAGCCATCTCTCTTTAATTCACGCCTAATTCTAACCATTAGCTTTTTTTGTACTATAATCCAACAATTAATTCTCGCTCCATTTTCGCAACAATTTAATATTGTTCATTATTTATATAAATTTATATCAACTTTCTATAAACTTTAGGAATTAAGATTAAGATGATAATGGTTAATATTGCATGATGGTGAGTGTAAAAGTCAAAGTATTGTATTTATTAAAAATGGATAGAATATTGAAATATTGATATAATGAAAGTATCTCTAGTAAATGACTCGAATAATATAAAGTTTTGATTTATTTCATTATCAACTTCTCTCGTTGTTGATATGCGTGATATAATTATTGGTCGATTTGTGTATTATGATCATCGTCTACTTGATCAATTTAACTTAGACTTGAACCCCCCAAGTTCAAAATCCTGCATCCGCCTATGCTATCTCCTATACGTCTTCTCTTTAGACAGCAGAGTAAAATTATTACTACTGCAAGAAGCAGCAGAGCCGCCTATTACAATAGCAACGATGGACCCTAACCTGAATTTTGTCCTATTGCCATCATTGCTTATAATAGGAAGAGTTGGAGCCAGTGATGGCCCATTCAAGGAGCAATCTTCCATAGGTGGCTCACATACGGGATTTCCCAAAATGATGAGCTTGGGAACTTCTGAAGTGAATCCGGGAAGCATATTGTCTTGGAGATCTAACACAATAAGCTTTTGTCAAGTTGTTAATAATAGTTGATGGAATATTTCCAGTAAAGGAGTTAAAGTCCACGAGAAATAGATCTAGGAATGATCCCTGAGAAGTTATTGATTGAAGGAATAAGGAATGAAGAGATGATAAACAAGTAATGTCAGCAGGAAGTTCCCCATTAAGTTGTTTGATTGTAGACTTAGAACTTGATAGAGCAGAAGCTGGTGAAAGGCGGTGGCGGCTATGAGATCCCCCTCCCTCCCTGCTACCCCTCCCCCACCCCCCATCCCTTCCCTTGAAACCCCTTCCCCTTTGTTTTGAAAAAAAAAAAGTCAGCAAATTTTTTTAACCTGTTTGACGTAGGAAGGCTAGCGGATAACTTCGACGAAGAAGTTCGTCAAAATAGCCCAGAATGATTTCTACTAGTCAGGCCTCCGGAGTCCGATTGCTTATTATAATACCTTTCTGGAAGCGAAACGGGCCAACGAGTCAAACTCACCACTACGCCGTGACCTATAGGCTTCTGTTTGTTCTTTATCGAGATTAGCTCTTGCTTTTCTTTGAATTTTTCGACTGCGTCAGGTGGTATCAGAGCAAGCTTTCTCCTGTTTCTTTTTGTATCTTGAACATCCATGGGAGAACTAGTGACCAGAGCAGATCTTGAAGGAGTTACCGCGGCTTTTACCACGACCCTTACTGCTGTGACTGATCAAATGACTGCGTTAACTACGCAGATGAACAACATGTAGAACAATATTAATCAAGGAGGAGACAGGAGAGGGGAATAGAATAAAGTTTCACGGGGAAGAGGCAAACGAACTGTCGTGGCAGATAGTTCGAGTTCTGAGGAAGAAGATCCTTTCGAAGAAGAACGTAGCGATGAAGGTAATCATCATCATAAACATGATTATCGAGTGAAAGCAGATATTCCTTTGTTTTATGGAACCATGGGAGTGGAGGAATTTCTCGATTGGCAGATTGATGTCGATAGATTCTTTGAAGTTACGGAGGTTCCTGAAAATAAACATGTTAAGATGGTGGCGGTTAGGTTAAAGAGCACCGCTGCTGTTTGGTGGGACAAACTGGTTATACAGAGGCAAAGACAAAGGAAGGGGCCAGTTAAGACTTGGCGACGAATGAAACAGTTAATGTTGGAGCGGTTTTTACCGGAAGATTATGAGCATATTCTGTATAAGATGTATATAGAATATGTTCAAGGAAAGAGGACTGTGACGGAATATACAGCAGAGTTCCTGCGATTTTCTGAACGCAATGACTTAGGAGAATCTGAAAATCAGAAAGTGGCTCGATATGTTAGTGGTTTGAAGAATTCCCTGCAAGAGAAGATGGGCTTGCAAACTGTGTGGACTGTTGCTGAGGCTTCTAGTTTGGCTTTAAAGGCAGAGCAGATAGAGAGATCCCCTCGAAATTTCTCATCTTTCAAAAGATACTCACCCTAGAGTAATTTTGATTCTAGCGGCGAGAATGAGAAGAGGGCCGTGACTAAGGATTATGGCGCTGCAACTAAAGGAGGTTCTAATAGTGCACCACAAGGAAAGTCAACTGTCCAAAAGCAAAACAATCCTTATACCAAGCCCAGTGGGGACACTTGCTATCGTTGTAACGGCAAGGGTCATCAATCCAATATTTGCCCAACTCGGAGATTCACTGCCATCTTAGAAGGAGATGGAGAGGAGCTTGAAGGAGGGGACGATGAGTATGCAGATGCGGAGTTTGCAGAGGAGGAATCTGACGACAGAATTAACTTTGTGCTGCAAAGGGTCCTGTTAACTTCTAGAGATGGGGGACAGCGCAAGAATCTGTTTAAGACTCATTGTTCCATTCAAAACAAGGTCTGCAACTTGATTGTGGATAATGGAAGCACGGATAATCTGGTGTCCCAGAAACTGATAGAATATTTGAAGCTGCCCACAGAACCCCATGAGAAGCCATGCACCTTAGGCTGGGTCAGCAAGGGGTCACAAGTTCGAGTCACAATGACTTGCCGAGTTCCCATCTCCATAGGGAAACACTACAAGGAAGAGGTAATTTGTGATGTTCTTGATATGGATGTTTGTCATATTTTACTTGGTAGACCTTGGCAGTTTGATAATGATGTAACTTATCGGGGAAGGGATAATGTGATGATGTTTACTTGGGGATCCCATAAAATTGCCATGGCTCCTGTTTTGAACTTTGACCATAAGGCAGAGGGGAAGAAAACCAGTTTCTTAGTAATGACTTACAATGATAGAGAACTTGATGATGCTGTAAAAGAAACTGATTTTTTCTGTCCAATAGTGGTTAAGGGGTTGTTAAGTGCTGCAGAAGAAGAAACCTCGATTCCTGTAGAAGTATTTGAGATATTAGAGTCTTTCAAAAAATTAATTGCTGATGAGTTACCGAATGATTTACCTCCCATGCGTGACATACAACATCAGATTGATTTGATTCCTGGTTGTAGCCTACCAAACCTTCCCCACTATCGTATGAGTCCTAAAGAGAACGAGATTTTGAGGGAGCAGATTGAGGATTTGTTGAAGAAAGGGTTCATTCGGGAGAGTATGAGTCTCATGTGCAGTTCCTGTTCTTTTAGTCCCTAAGAAAGGAAATCAGTGGCCGATGTGTGTTGACAGTAGGGCCATCAATAAGATAACTATCAAATATCGCTTCCCTATTCCCCGATTGGAAGATATGCTTGATGAATTGTTAGGTTCTAAGGTGTTTTCGAAGATAGATTTGCGTAGTGGATATCATCAGATTCGAATTCGACCTGGAGATGAATGGAAGACAGCTTTCAAGAGCAAGGATGGATTGTATGAGTGGTTAGTGATGCCATTCGGTTTGTCAAACGCACCTAGCACTTTCATGCGGTTGATGATTCAAGTCTTTCGTCCTTTTACTGGCTCTTTTGTAGTGTTTTATTTCGATGATATTCGATTTACAAAGAAGAACAAGAAAGATCGTTTGGAGCATGTGAATCGGGTGTTGCAAGTGTTACAAGAGAACAAGTTGTACATTAATCTCGAAAAAGTGCACATTTCGTACCAACAAATTGCTCTTCTTGGGCTTTGTTGTTGGAGCCGAAGGAATTCGGGTGGATGAAGAAAAGGTGAGTGCAATCGAGATTGGCCCACACCTACATCGTGATCGAAGTTCGTATCTTCCATGGCCTCGGCAACTTTTTACAGGAGATTCATCAGGGATTTCAGTACCATTACCGCACAGATAACTGAATGCTTGAAGAAAGGAAAGTTCCATTGGGGAGATGAGCAGAAAGAAGTTTTTCTTTGATTAAAGAGAAACTTTGTAGTGCCCCTGACTAGCCCTTCCCCGATTTTGATAAGGTGTTTCAAGTTGAATGTGATGCCAGTGGGGTGGGCATTGAGCTGTTCTATCTCAAGAGAAGAGGCCCGTGGCTTACTTCAAAGGAAAAATTGAGTGACGCTAGGCGAAATGGAGCACCTATGATTAGGAGTTCTATGCGGTGTTTAGGGGCACTGCGTCAGGTGGGAACATTATCTCGGTTCGTAGGGAGTTCATTCTCTTCATCGACCATCGGCGCCGAGGTTCCTTCACAGCCCAAAAGGTGATCAATAAGATGCATGCTCGGTGGGTGAGTTTTCTCGCAAAAATTCCCTTTCACCATACAACATAAATCCGGCGCTTTGAACAAGGTGGCGATGCGTTGAGTAGGAGAGCTTCCTTACTCATCACTTTAGCTCAAGAGATTGTGGGTTTTGATTGCTTGAAGGAGTTATATGAAGATGATTTGAGTTTAAGGAGTTATGAGCCAAGTGCAAAGAATGGGCGGCCTTAGCGCAGACTTCCATATTCGAGATGGCTACCTTTTCCGCGGTGATCGGCCAGGCATCCCTTGTTCTTCCTTGCGAGAAAAGTTGATCACGGATCTTCATGGAGGTGGCCTTGTGGGTCATTTGGGGAGGGACAAGACCATTACGGGTTAAGAAGAGAGGTTTTATTGGCCTCACTTGAGGAGAGATGCTGACGCCATAGTCCGCCGATGTCATGTTTGTCAAGTGTCCAAAGGTTAGTCTCAAAATACTGGTCTTTATATGCCTTTACCTATTCCCGATGACATTTGGCAAGATCTCGGCGATGGATTTTGTGTTGGGTTTGCCTCGTACTCAACGAGGCGTGGATTCTCGTTTTTGTGGTTGTTGATCGATTCTCCAAGATGCCCCATTTCATTGCTTGTAAGAAGACTGCTGATGCTTCAAATGTGGCCAAGCTTTTCTTCCGTGGAGGTGGTCATACTTCATGGTGTTCCTACTTCTATCACTTCGGATAGGGACACCAAGTTTCTTAGCCATTTTTGGATCACTCTTTGGAGGATGTTTGGGACGGCGCCGAACAGAGTTCTATAGCTCATCCACGGCATCGATGGTCGACCGAAGTCACTAACAGGACACTGAGGAATATGATTCGTAGTGTTTGTGGCGACAAACCAAAACAGTGGGATTTGGCTTTACCTCAGGTGGAGTTTGCTTACAACAGTGTTGTACACTCGGCCACAGGGAAATCACCATTTTATGTGGTTTACACCTCTGTTCCTCGGCATGTGGTTGATTTGATTAGGCTCCCTAGAAGTCCGGAGTTAGTGTGGTCCGCTGGAAATATGGCAGAAGAGATTGTTGCTGTCAAGGAAACTGTGAAGGCTAAGTTACAAGCTACTGGGCAGAAAAATAAAGCTGCTGCTGATAAACACAGGAGAGTCAAGCTTTTCAGTATAGGAGATGATGTGATGGTGTTCTTGCGAAAAGAGAGGTTCCCCGTTGGTACCTACAAGTAAGTTGAGGCCACGCAAGTATGGCCCGTTCAAGGTGACTCGCAAGATTAATGACAATGCCTACGTGGTCGCTCTTCCGAGTGATATGAACATCTCCAACACTTTCAATGTGGCTGACATTTATGAGTACCATGCAGATGAGGCTCTTTATGAAGATACGAACTCGAGGTAGAGTTCTTTGGAGGTGGAGGAGACTGACGTAGGAAGGCTAGCGGATAAGTTCGACGAAGAAGTTCGTCCAAATAGCCTCTAATGATTGATTTTCTACTAGTCGCCTCCTGAGTCCGATTGCTTATTATAATACCTTTCTGGAAGCGAAACGGGCCAACGAGTCAAACTCATTGCTATGCTATGATCGATAGGCTTTTTAAGCCATCCGAGTTCGTTTAGGGCCTGAAAACAGCATTTTAATTATTTCCGGATTTCATTATTTCCTTATTTTCGTATTAGGGTTTTGTTTTAAGTATTTAAACATTATTAGGTCATTATTTGGAGGAGTTTTTCATCTTTAATAATATTTCAGAGTTTTTACTCTTTTCTGGTGGATTCCGGATTTTCTACAGATTTATCGCCTGTAAATCTGTTTGTTATTGATCGAGATTAGCGCTTGCTTTTCTTTGAATTTTCCGACTGCGTCACTGTTTGACCGGTTACTGGTTAACCTGGCCCATTTTTGTAAAGGACCCCCCAAAGTTGGGACTACACAATATTAAATTGAAGTTGGGACTGTTTTTTGTTAGGGTGCCCATAGTTGGGACTAATTAAATCAATTTTTCCATTTTAAAATGTTATGAAACAATTTCGAAATGATATGAAATATATCAATAATGCTAAGAAAGTTACAAAATGACATGGAACAAAACTCTAGAAGATATAAAACATACAAACAATGACATGAAACATATTTTTTTTTTTATCAGTAAGTAGTATATTCATTGCACAAACTTATTTACAACACTCAAGAGAAGGAAGGCACGAATCTTCTAGGAAGAACCCTGCAATCATCCAACTCTTTGAAAAACAAACAAGGCCAAAGCCTAAACAGCCCCAAACAAATTATACAATTTGTTGTAACCACTCTCTATGTTACTCCCCTATTATTCTAGATTTTACAGCAAGGAATCTCATTTTGATACTATTTCTTACATATCTAACTATATGTTCTATACACATGACTTTACTTTCGAATATAGCTATATTCCTAACTATCCAGATTTGATATATCAAAGCTATAATGCAAGAGTTGAACAAACTCCTTTTGACATACTCAATTTCTTGTTGTTTCTGCAAGCATTTTTCCAGACTCAAATTCTCAAGACCTATTTTAATCCACAAGTTGATTTTCTGCCAGCATGTCTTACTATATGAACACTGAAAGAATAAGTGTTCATGTTGTTCCTGCTGGACACCACACAAAGGACAAGAATAATCAGCATTTGGCACATATCCTATCATTCTATCCTTCGTTTTTAGTCTTCTGTTCATTGCTAGCCATGCAATGAACTCGGTGCTTTTTTATTGCCAAGTTATTATCCCAAACCAAGTGTATCCCAATTGCATCTAGGGTGTTCTCCCATGAACAGCCTATACACCTTGGAAATTTTATATTTACCCCGCCCCCATGAAACAGATTTTTAGGTGACATGAAGCGCTTTCAAAATGATATGAAACAGATTTTTAGGTGACATGAAACAGTTCTAAAATGATATGAAACATACCAGTAATGACATGAAAGAGTTTTATAAATGTCATGAGACAAATTTAAGAATGACATGGAAAAGTTTTTAAAATGAAATGAACCACACCAACAATGATATAACAGAGTTTTATAATGATATGAAACAATTATGTTAGTTCACACATTTGAAATATTGTTACACAATAAGTTATGGTGTAACATGTTACACCCAAGACACAATCTTATGATGTGGTAATCTATCATTTAACCTCTCTCGCAAAGGAGTTGTGGATACTGCCGTACGAACATCGATGCCGGATATCTCACGCGGAGGTTTGTCGAAGTAGTTCAACATATTGTTGTACGTAGAACAAATTGTGGCACCATTCGAGGTATTTCGTAAGTCCTCGAAACGGTATCTCAATGAGTGAAAAAAGTTGTTGGCATTATAACTTCCATCTATTCAAGGTCCTTAATTCTCAAATTTAAACATGAGATTCTAAGGCTCCGTTTGGTAACCTGGGTAGGGGTAAAATATTTTCCTAGAGAAATGTGTTCATCTTTTTTCAATTTTACATTGTTTGGTTTGCAAAGGAGTGTAAAACCAATTTCCCTAGGATTAAAATTATTCTCCCAATGATGGAAAACCATTTTCCCTTTAAAATGAAGGAAAAATTGTTTTCCTTCCTTTTCCTTATCTCTCCTGCAGTCTTGCACACTCCTCTCACCACCTCCTTACTTTCTCTTTATTTTCCTTTCAAACCATCATTTTTCTAACATGAAACCAAACAACGGAAAACTAATTTTGGAATTGTGTTTTCCATTGTAAATTATTTTTCATGAAAATTATATTATACTGAAAATGTTTTACACCCAACCAAACGGAGCCTGCTAATTCCAAAACATTGTAAAAGTTTAGGTCCTTAAAGTATCCTTAACTCGTATAATATAAAAAACTTACTATAACAGAGGAAATTGACTATATGAACTATTGAGAACTTGTTTGGTTCACCCCAAAAGGTAAAAGATCACATGAATTTTGAATACAAATTAAATAAATTAAACAGAAAAATGTTGTTTGGAATGTAAGAGAAATAGAACTTCCAACAAATTTCTACTTACCTAGGGGGGAGTAGGTAAGCAACTCCCTCATTTTGTATGAAGTAGAAGTTCATGAGAAGTTATACTTCCCCCATTTTGTAAGCTTTTTGTCAAACAAACAACAAACCATCATACAATTTCTAGGAAATAAAATTTTTCCTAATTTTCTTAGTCAACCAAAACACCCTGACCAGATCATACAAGAACTAACAATATATAAGGTGATTACAACATACGAAAACGACTATATCTAATAAAAGCTGACTATACCGTAAATTATTGCACACTCGATCCATTCACATTCTTTTGAAGGTGGCTTTTGGGCGCTTCCCCATCACTTCTAAACTATCTAACGGATATGGCGGGAATTTGCTCCTCCGCCGTCATTATTTCAACAACCTACTACTCCAAAGTAAAATAATCAAATCTCATTTGTTCAAATTTAAACCCTTTGCAACATCTCTTTTTTTTTTTTTTTCTCTCTTGCCTAATTTTATTTATGATCTTTAATTTCCCAAATTTTGCAGATCACCAATACCACTAGATGCTGTTCAAACCCTTCAACTAATCGCAGTTCAAAGAAACAAACACCGAAAATCCTCAAATTTGCTGTTAATGGAGTCACTGAATTCCTCAGGATTTTCTCTTTTGTCGGTAATACTAACAGGTTTCTTCTTTTTCTATAATCTCAGGTTGATTGAGAATTTAGGGTTTTCAATTTTTTTTTGTTTTTTTTTTTTTAGTGATAAGTTTGTTGATCATTTTTAATTTTGTAGAATGGATATGGTGGAATCGAAAGGGGAAGAGGAGTTATTGGTTTCTGGGGTTGATGATATTTTGGCTATTCTCAAGTCTGATTATGATAATACTTATTTTGTTACAGGTGAAAATTTTCCTTGCTTTTTCTTTTGATTTTACAATTCATGAAAAGTTGTCATTATTGTTATAGATATTGATTCATGAAAGTTATCCTGGGAATGCTGAATTATATGCGAAAGGAGAATGCTTGCGAATTTCGTAGTGTCGTTTAATACACTAGCTAGCAAATTTGACAATTTGTGATATATAAAAGATTTTCTAATAATTATGTATGGTGTTATTTTGCTCTTGAAATTATGGTTATGCTGGCTCTTGATGGGATTATGGTACTATAATTGTTGAATAAACTACGTACACAATATCTTCACATGCCCACAAGCAGTGGCTGATGCAGGATCTCTATCTAGGGGTAGCAATGTAGCATAATACCGAAAAATATAGTGGTTTAAAAACTCAAAAAATTGTTAAATAATTGTTAGTATTACCGACTAAAGAGAAACCTGTTAGTATTACCGACGAAATCATATACTTCACTTATTCTATTTGGGGACATGAAGCCCACCATAACTTTTTGCTTTACTACTCACATCTCCTTACTTTGAAGTAATTGTTCATCATTCTTTAAGCCCACAATTTCAAAATCAGGGGTAGCACCTCTACCCCCTTGCATCCATATACCTCTGCCACTGCCCAAAAAGGCCACAATCAGGTCTTTTTTTTGTTAAGGTAGGGTGGGACCTACAGTGAGGTCTGAGTTTCTCTTCAGAAACTTTGAACTTTTTACATATGCTTGACCATTCAGATGCTCGTAAGTGATTCTTTGCATATCTATTTGTAGAGATTGTTTATGTGCCTCAACCTTCTTCACATGTCTGCAACTGACTAATGGTGTTCTTGTACTGATCATTGATGATTTAATTAGATTTCTTAGACTCACACCAACAAGCACGCATGAGATTTGAGAACAATTTTCAGTGAATGCAGGGATTTTTACCTCTTCAATCTATGCTGAGGACTGTCTTTTTGAGGATCCAACCATTAATTTCCGTGGTAATAATGGGGGTGCACAACCTCTGGTATTAGATGGTTATGTATGAAACTTTTATCACTATTTGTATTTGACTTTTGCTACGAGCTATCTAAATTTTTCCACCGTTTACAATGTCATTACCTTAAGGCTTCTTTTTTGCGGGTTTTTTTGGGTTTGAAATTTAAATGCGGAAGTACCTGTCTCTTGGACCCTCAATTAGCTATGTTATCAATAATTGAATATTAGTGTCATATTCAAGTAGATATCGTACATATTCATACTGAAGCCCAATTAGTGTAGCTTAAACTTTTGGACAAGTAAACAGTTTCTAAATATGGATTTGGTTGCAGGAAAAAGCTAAATGTAGAAGCATGAAACTAACTTTATTAGAATAATAGAGGACAAAGCCCATATAAGACAACTTGGTTAAGTGTATAACTGTATACTTATATTTTTGAAGCCTGTTAGATCCATACATATATCTATCATTCTGACCCAAGTTCCCTTACTGCTTGAACAGTAGGTTTACTGCATTTAAGTAAATTTCATCCCTAAACTTCTCTTCTCTGTTTCCCTTACCCTATCTTTCCTATCTTGCCTTGTGGTCCTAGCAACATAAAGTTTTTTGGTTGGAAGTTCAAGTCGTAGGGAATGATTTTTATTTACCCGTGTCCTTGCCAAGTCGTGTCAATGCAATGTGTTAGCAGTAATACAAAGTC
This sequence comes from Beta lomatogona, assembly GCA_947646795.1. Classification (NCBI taxonomy): domain Eukaryota; kingdom Viridiplantae; phylum Streptophyta; class Magnoliopsida; order Caryophyllales; family Amaranthaceae; genus Beta; species Beta lomatogona. Next base: position 1,001,612 of record CANSNZ010000637.1, read on the forward strand.
AAATATTGATTGAAAAGGCAATTTAGTGAACTGCTGTTTCCCAGCAAATTGGTTAGTGGAGTAGAAATTTATTGGTATATTTGATTTAGGCCACGGTAATACAAAGTTGACAGTTGCTCAATCTGTTAAAAATGGACTAGATGTTGGACATATCAAATTGCTTTTTTCTTGCATTGTAAAGCAGGTTCTGTCTTCACTTCTAATTGTTTGTCTTTCCTCATCTTTTTTGGGGTGAGGGGCTCCTAGGTTTTACACGACTCTGTAACTTTGATGATATGAGTCTACTGCACTAAGTCTCTAGTTCAAATAAACTGACTTTTTCAAAATTGGTGGATCAGGAAGAGATTTGTATTCACGCAACTTGAAATTGCTGGTACCGTTTTTCGAGCAACCCTCTATTGTACTCAAAAGCATTGAAAAGGTAATTACTTTCTTTTGGTACTTATGATTACTAATATTTAATTATCTCTTTCTTGGTTGCACCTATCTTTAAGCAAACCTTGCTTGTACTAAAGAAAGTTTGAAATAAACTTGAAAGGCTTTTCCTGTTTACCACTTGTGTATAGACCTTTGTCTATAGCAGTCTAATGAGGATTGAGGCCTTTTGCATTATGTTGACTATTGATTAACAAAGTACTAAGTTTCTTTTTCTAGTGCCCCTTCTCTATAGTCTTGACTACATTCTCTGTCACCCCACTCTCACCTTCAGTTTTAACTCATACTTAGATGGTGCTATGCAAAGGCTTACTAATTCATGTACACACTAATTTTTGAAAATATAGTACCCTAAATATCAAGATTCAGTTCCTGATGGAGCCTAGAAATTTCTATAAAAGAGGACTGCATTCTCAAACTCCCAAACTAGGATCCGAAACTGAAAGCCAGATGGATATATACATAGCAAAAGCATCAGAGAGAAATATTTTGGTTTGAGTTAAACCTCACATCATTGCTTTCCTATATGATGATTGATGGAAAGCCTGGATGAACTTTTGAAGGCCTGGCTCCGATGCGAAGTCAGAAAGTACCTGGTTTTTATCCCCTCTTTTTTGTCTATGCTACAGTTCATGAAATTTTAAATCTCAGCTATTGATCTTCTAACTGAGTATGTCATTGTTAAAGCATCTGTATATCTCATCTCAGCCTCCATTATATGCCAAAAGAAACAGAAAAGGGTAAAGTAAATATTACTCCTAAAAAACTTCAAAATGTTTGGAGAATGAAGATAGCAACTATTTCCTTTTATTATTCGTTGCCTGGTGAATGGTGATTATACAACATCGTGTAATTATAGCTTTGACTTGATATCTTCTTATTGGAGTTTCATCTGTTTACTGTTTTGTAGCTGGCATATATGTTATGAATTGAATTTGTTCCCATGTCGCTGAGTTGTTAATGATGCTGTAACTCTTTATACACACTACACAGGGCTTTGCTGCAGGGAGTGATTTTGTGTTGGCAAATTGGAGCCTAAGGTGTTTACTTTTGCTATTGAACTTTAGTCATTTATACTGCCCAGTCGTAGTAAAGTAGTGATCTCTTTGTTGTAATGTGTTTCCAAATATGGATGGGTATGGTGGAACAATTCTCCATTCATTACAGGCCAGTATAACATAGCTCAGGAATTTGGATGCAACTTTTCGTTAGGGTGCCTAATTTCTTGTCAGCAAGTTTTACACCCTTCTTATAATGGTATCTGATTGTCCTTAAAATGACAGATTGACAGTAATAATTTTGTAATATTCATTCTATGATCTACTTCACTTAGTTTTAGCATATTGACTTATGTCATATTTTGTAAGTTATTTATTTTGACTTAGAAGCTATTATGTTTCTTCTGCCATTATTGTAATTTTACTTTATATTTTTGTAGGACCTACTTAAAGCTTCCATGGAGACCTCTAATTGCCATTGAAGGAAGTACAATCTATGATTTAAATGATAAATATAAAGTGAGTGTATAGATGTCCTTATACATCTGAGAAGCAGTGTCATATTCTTAACCTTAAACATTTCTTTTTAAAATTGAACAGATTGTCAGACATGTGGAAAGGTGGAGTGTTTCTGCAGTTGAAGCAGTTGGGCAGATATTCACTCCTGGTTTTAGAAGACCCTTGGATTGAACAGATAATTTTAGGAGAAATACCATGTTCGGGCTACAGTTACGAATTTGAAGATTATGATTCCTATCTATCTTCTGTGAGGTGAGTCGTTGAGGTGAGTTGCCTTTTGGATTATTCATTTGTATAGGTTTCTGCTTTTACCTATATAAAAATAACTATCCGTTACTTGATATACAAAGGACAGAAATTTTTTGCATTGAGCGGTTAGCCTTGGGAAGATTTGTCTAGTTGCTGTAATGTCTCCACTCTCCCATTAACGGGTCGTTTGGTAGCTGGAAATTAAATTGTAGTTACGATGAGGAATTCATATGTAAATTTGTAAAAGAAGTCCTATGCGGACAAGTATTCTCGCCTCTTTTTTTCTATGGTGCAAAACTATTTTGAATAAGCTTGTGATGTTTGTCTTCAAGCTAGATAGACTAGAGATATATTTTTATAAATTGATACATTTGTGATCTTTGGAGACTATATTATACGGAATACGCCTTCTTCGTGTGCAGCCATTTGTTTTTATTTCTATTGTGGATAATTTCTTTAGAATTGTACGGTGATACTTTTCATTGATACCATCGAATCATCGATTGACAAAATTCATGTTT